>VNJY01002129.1:0-329756 GCA_008042715.1 Drosophila bocki | reverse complement strand
TAACAAAAAAACTTATTGACCGATTGAAACGAATAAAGGCTTATTCTGTTTAGAATTAAATTCTCTTCTATTTGAACTAAAACGGTTGTTGAAAACCGCTTTTTATATTTTTTACAGCATGTTAAAGTCAATATTTCATTTTTCGGGATAAAATATTGACTTTAACATGCTGTAAAAAATGTAAAAAGCGGTTTTCAACAACCGTTTTAGTTCAAATAGAAGAGAATTTAATTCTAAACAGAATAAGCCTTTATTCGTTTCAATCGGTCAATAAGTTTTTTTGTTATCTTTCCCGCCAATTCGAAAGAATCGTAAAAATTAAAGTGGAGAAAACGCGCTTCAAAGTTCGCCAAGCGCCTGCAAACCTGCTCGGCGCTCCTTTGCTTTCATCTCTGTACCTTCGAAAATACTTTGAATTGGCTTCTGAAATTTTTGTGGTATATTCTTAGATAGTTTATCTATCGATTTAAGCAATAAAAAAAAAATCGATTTTTTTTGCCTCCTAATTCAGGAAACCCCCTTAAGGTATATAGTATATTTAAGCTTACAGAATGTATAGAATATAAGCTATTAGTAGACTATTTCATTAAATCATTTTAAGACAAATGTTATTGTATAGAAAACCAAAAACGAGGTTAAAATTAAATATTACAACATTTTCTAACTAAAATTAGTTTAACTCACAGAGTACATTATAGATAATAAATGTTCTCTTAAAATCTTAAAAACCTTTAGTATTTAAAAAAATAAAAAATATAATTTAATAAAACATTTTTAGTTCTATAATTTACACCGCAAATGTTTAATTTTAAGCGATTTTCTGTGCTGCTTCACAAATGATTTGAGCGAAAAATGCATCTTGAAATATATCACTTTTCGTGCCTTTTCTGCATTTATTTGTTAGTTTTTCTTGTTGCTTATTTTTTTTTAATAATCTGCAATCTCGAAGCCTCTTCTTGGCCAACTCTCTCATCTCGTCAGCTCATTAACGGGAAGAGCCGCTCGTGCATTGCATTTCGAGAGGCAGTTGAAGCTGCTGGTAGTTGCTGGTTGCTTCTGCTTAACTGGGTTTTCGCAAAACTCAAACTTCTTGGCACCTCAAGATGTTGTGCCAGTGTTGAGCAATTTGCAAACGCTCACTAATTGTTGCTGGGCCAAATGCTCCCCAAGTTGTTAGTGTGTGTGAGTTGTGTTGGCTGTAATTGAATTGCGGAAGCGTTCAGCGGAATAAGTGCCATTATTTTTCGAATAGAGCAGCCTCGCGGAACAGGGCATTACCAAAAGGAACTTTAAATGATGCTAAAGGAGGTTGGAAAAAAATTAAAGAGAGAAATTTCTTAAAGTTAAGGTGGATTAGGGTGTAATAATTCGGAGAAGGGTAGAGCTTTCTAAACTATTTGGACTATTTGGAGATTTTTTATGTATTTATGAAATGAAATTCTTAGGGTCCTTCAAATCCTAAAAAATTTTAAATCCTGTTCAAAATTGTTTTGTAAAATGTTACAACTTTTTAAAAAAATAAGAACAACTTGAATTTTTGTTCTACAATTCGCATTGTTGACAAGTTGCTAATATAAGTTTAAAATTTCCTGAGTAATATCAGGAGTTGTTTTTAAATAGTAAATATAATTAAAAGCCTGTATACTTCTATTTTAATGATTTATTTCGTGTAATCTAAAATCTTTTAAAATTGCTATACAATTTATCTTTGCTAAAACCATCATAAAGAATTTATTTAATATTTATAAACAATTATTAATACAAAATAAACTATTCAGCCTACAAACCTAACCCAAGCCTGTGTCAAACTTGCTGCAAGTTGAGCGTCAAACCAGTGGCTCGAGCTTCGAAAGGCCAACTCTTATACGCGCCTAACGGTCATGCATCGCCGCGTATAAGAGTGCCAAGGAGAAGTGTCTTAACTTACTGCCGACATGCACAATCCATTAAGGATAAATGCATTCGGAAATTACAGCATAAAAAGGATAAGCGGTACAGGCAGTGACAGGGAAGGATATACCATTTAAGTCCACTTTCATCTGTTGCTCCTGACTGTTTCATTAAGTGCGGCGGTAAAGCAAACAGTTCGACCATGCAAATTACGCGTAATATAAAATAATAATAGTTCGGCCAACGAGACAAACAACTGGATGACAGTGAAAATCAATTAAGCGGCATTAAAAATAAACTAATTTGGCGGCTGTGGCTCTGAAATTGATTTCAATTGAGTAATTTGCAGCCAGCGAAAGCAATTTCCCCGACGTATAGTAGTATATAGAGTGATTATCCAGAGGGATACCGCATTTGTCAATTGGTAACATAATAGGCTGGTTATACCAACAGGCTAGACAATGGCCCTCCGGGGTGTGATAAAACGACAGAAGTCGGTTCCCTCTGGCTGGGACGTTACCTGAACTTAGGTTAGGTATCGGACCAGCCGTCGAGTTAGGGGAGCCAACTGTTGATATGCCCGGCTGGGCAAAGAGTTTCGCATTATAATTTACCGACCGACTTAACTCGAGCGTTACGGGTGCGCGAGGAATGGGGGATTTTGGAGGGGCCGGGCACTAGCTGGGCAGTGCTTACTTTGGCACTTGTGATGCTTCGGCCGCACGGGTTTGGCTCATGCCAAACACGTTTACCGGTAGCTGCACTTGGAGAAATTCGGTTGGAGCGGGTCTATAAAGGGGTAAATATATGTGCTTAATAATATTTCTAATAATTTTAAACTGAGTATATTTGTCATGAAACCTAACAGTCTTTTAACAAATTAACAACTTATTTTAAATAATTAAGAAACAGTACAATTTCTCACTTTAAAAAACCCCTATAATTGCTATGACATTACTAAGTATTTCTTAAGTTAAAAAACTCTTTTTATGAATAATTTATTATCTAATTTAACTTTCCTTATTCCCAGTGTAAGCCCGCATTTTGAACGCCACTCACTCTGGGCTAGTGCCTACTTCGATCCATTCACCCATTTCTTGTGCGGACTTTGGGAGAAAGGGGCCTCGGGGCAGGGGGACAGCCCTTAGCCACCTTTCAATACGGCGGTAATTACTCCATTTAAGGCAGTACCTCAACTCCCCTTTTGCTGATCGGACCCACCCGCCTCACCTGGCAGCCAATCAGTGACCGACTGCTGCGGACACTCACTCTGCCCAGCGTGTGCATAAATTAACAATGGCAAAATGTGTGTCGACCGACATTCCTAATCAAATTCAAATTCAATATGCATTTTGTTTCAACTCGCCAAAGGTGTGTGCGCCGGGAATGGGAGAAATTGTGGTTGCTAACAGAAGAACCAGAAGAAACTCGAAAAGTTGATTGTAACGAGACCCATGGAAAAGACAATAAAATGGGCAAACTAAATGACCAAAAACACACACAGAGATTGGGAAAGAAGGAAAAATAAAGGTAAAGAAAGTTGTATAGTATTTATAAAGATTTTTAAATACTCTTACAATGTTTAATAAATATTGAAATAAGAAATGATAAATATACATTTTACAAAAGTCCAATATTTCCTATACCATTTTCTTTCGAATTAAATGTTATTATAAATAACTAGAAGTACATTTTTAATTTATATTTTTCCTATATTTTTTTTAGTTCATCTACAAACTCTAGCATTCAATTCCTATACCCTCACCTATCCGCCTTCTTATTTATATTCATGGTTTTGTGTACAAAAAAAGTTTCCTTAAAACTACCTTCTTTAAGGGTATTTAATATTGTATGCATTCGATGGAAATATTAAATGAATACCAAATGAGGACGAGAGTGCACACAGAACGAGCATTTGTTGAGCAGTCAAATATTAAAATGGCTCACCTACAGCTTGAACTTGGCTCCCAAGAGTGGTTGAGGGGGGACGGGGAACAACCAGTTTGCTGCATTTTAAATGTGGCTACAAAAAAAAAAATAACACCTTTTTGTTTGGGCGTAGCAGCTTTTACAAGACTTTATTGATTTTAATACGAAATTAGAAGAAAATGATATAAAAAGGGCAGCCAGAGTTTCGGGGAAGAAGATACCAAAAAGAAAGAAACTGGGTTACAGACCCTAGGGTCTAATAATGATCAAAATTAAGATAGCCAGCAGGTTAATGCTGGGGCATAATTAGCTGGATCTTAGACTCAGATATGGAAATTTATTTAGGTTTATATTAATGCGTACTAAGAGTTACCCGAACAAAGGTAAATGAACTCTTGCAATTTCAAAATTAATTATTTTACATTTTATTCAGGAATACGAAACAAAACCTGTATATTATAAATCAAACATAGGTATGGCGCAAGACTTTCATTATTAAGTAATGCATTTGTTTATAAAATTCGCCGTTTTTATCAATTTAAATATTTAACAATAAATTTAGCTTTTGACCTGCCACAGGCTAATGAGCCAACATCCATTTTAACTATGTATTAATGGGCTAGCATCAAAAAAAGAAAATATTTTGGCAATTCAAAATGCTTAAATATTCAATTAGTTATGTAAATTATGCAATGGCGGCCGCCATGCAAATAAATATAGTTTGTGGCATGGCGAACAACAGTTAACGGGTCTCCCTCACACTCCATTACTATTATTTATTATTTTTTTCTCCGAGCTATATTTGGCCAAAACGAAAGAGACAAAAGGAAGCAACACCGAACTATGTCATTTTAAATTAGGCACAAGACATAATAATTCAGGAAATCGCCAAACTGAGCTGTCAGCCAAAGGAGAAAAATAATACAGAGATAAAATCGCAAGCGAAACCATTTTAAAAGGCATTTAATGAGGAGACCCTGAAGAAACACTTTCATTTGTAACTCATTAAAATCATAATGCCGCAGCATTATTACCATTACAATCATCATTGCCTCTGGCCAAGGCCTGCACTGTCCATAAATCAAGCAATTTCTGGCCTTTGAACTTCAACAAAAACGACATCACCCCATATTTCGCTCCACTAAGTGAATTTTAATTGTTGATAACCGATTGCGTAAATTGCTTTATGAGTGTTTTCCACTATGATTAAACTGCCTTTGAGTTGGTTATTACACTTTGGAAAAGTGTCAGCAGAAAAGAAGCTCTTTGTGAGCTGTGTAAAATATATTTATTGTATTCCTTACATTTAATTTCTAATTTAACAATGCTGAACCCTATTACCTACCTCAATCTTCCCTTCAATCCCTTAACAATTCAGTTTATTCTGGGTTCAATGCCTTCGTCCTGGTCTCCAGTCATAATCCACCTGTGTTTGCTCTTCTATTCGCTTAGCCTCAGGTACACAAAAAAGAGAAGGTAATACCGAATGCACTCAAATTAAATTTCGCGGCGGTGTATGCCCCATGGGGAATAGACCGAGTACAGCTGGTCAGAAGTTGACAATTTTTTGTATTACTCTTTTTTCCATTTATTTTTGCTTTCTTCTTTTCATTTCTAAGCCCTGTGGAGGTTTTTTGTTTCGCTGAAAAAAAAAGGTGAAATAAAGCCAGGAGACTTTTTTGTTTGACTTTGATTAAAGTGCTTATTGGATTTGCTAAAAAAAAAGAATATATATAGGAAAACAAAGGAAGCGCTGGTTCTGTGTGTTTGTGTTTGTGTTTCAACGCAAAAATTGTGAACAAAAACGACGAATATTCTATGAAAATAGTAGCTTGACATTATTAATAATATTTTTTCAGATGCATTGTTTTATGGAGAGTCACAGAAAATTGAAATAAATAATCTATTTAACCTGTTGATATTTTAAAATATTTATATTAATTGATCTTGTTGCTCCTTAAATTAGTATTCTAATTAATTTTAAAAATGATGAAATAGTTCGCTGACTCATCGTATTGTTTTTCAGTCTGGCTATTGTCTTTTCCAAGCTTTTGTTTGAAGCATTTGCTTTAAAACTAAATTTCCAAAATAGTTGAACTGCATTTGTGTAGGTAGATAGATATAAGCAAACACCATAAAAAATAGCTGATGATTTATGCTCGCACGAATGTTTCTGATTTGAGGTATGAATATTAATGTGACACTGGTAATGATTATGCGCCTTTAAAGAAATTGTAGTTTAAATGGTTATATAAATAATAATATTATTGTTTTTTAATGAATTTCTCCAAACAGTTTTGTTCGTATTTGAAATCAAACCAATCTATTTATAAGCCATACAACCTCTATAACATTTTATGAATCCCATAAACTCACAATAATGTCTCCGCATAAACCCAGTGCACCCGAATCTGGCTCTTGGCCTGGCCAAGAAGCGGACGAAGAAGATGCTGGCCAGGCAGGGAGGCAAAGGTGACACCATCGCCGGAATCGTGTTTGCACGCGCGCCTTATGCAATTGGCCCGCTGCTCGTTGTATTCATTCCACGCCAGTCTTGGCCAACTTGGCTTTTGGTGCTGGTGACGCTTTTGATTTACGTAAAGAGATGTGGTTTTTTGCCATTTTGGCTGCTGCTGCTGCTGCATCTTTGACGACCTTGACGACCGACACCAGATTGCGCAAACGAAGCAAACGCCAACCGCCTTCTAACTATGCCAGCAAACAGAAAATAAAAAGTGAAGATAAAGTTGAAGAAAAACTGCTAAAGAAGAGGACCTAAGAAAACATAGTTAAGACTAGGTTTCAGCTGGGACCTTTTTGGTCATTGCACAGTGGTTAAAGGTATGCTTCGCAAGGCTTTACTCTTAATATTCCCTTAATATTAATATTGGCTGTAAATTAAAGATTTTAATAAAAGTAAACTGCTCGAATAATTAAGTCTCAGGTTCAAGTATTTTCGTAAATATTTTTATTATTTTCCAACCAGTGTTCAATGGACGGACAGCTTGGCCACTATGAACTTGAGGGCTGAGGCCGCCAAAATGAAATGAATGAAGCCGGCAACTTTATGGCCCTCTTTGTGCCCGGGACCCAAGTTGAAGTTGAAGTCGGAGGCTTAGGCTGCGGCTTTTCATAAGCCTTTTGTCCGGCAAATCGGTTGCAGCAACGTGCAGCAATTACACGTGCAAACACAAATAAACCAAAGTAACCGAGGCGAATGGTTATCGGTTAACGAAATGCATTGAAGCATTTAGTCTGCATGACATTGAATGTTTTTGAGGTTACTTGGATTTTTATTATTCAAGTTTCAGAGATATAAAGGTGTACGAGATGAGTATAGAGGGAGAAAGATTATGGTTATGGTATGGAGTGAACTTCGGTTGGAATGATAATGAAGCCTTTAATTAGGTTAAGCAATATTTAATCAAGCGATTGCCATATAAACTTTGTCATTTTATTTATATTTAACATTAGTTTTCAATTTATTTGTTGATTTTATTTTTACTCTTGTTGCAATTACAGTTCCTCATTTGATGTTCATATTAAGTATACGCCCCCAATTATCACGTATACGTACCAATTATTTCGTTCTTAGGCCCAAATATCTCTTGGCTCTTGGAATTTCCATTTAATTAGAACCTCTATAGAGGTATGTATACCTCCACCACAAACAATTTCATAAATTAATAACCGATATACGCCCAAAACATAGCAATAACATTTTGGCCATTTTGAGTGATTAAACATTGAAATCATAGCCAAATAAATGTGTTAAGTGCACGAAAGCATTGATAACTGGGGGAATGCATTTTAAATGATTAGTATTCAACCATTAACATTATAATTATTATTATAACAATGATTACTGTTACGGTTGCTGATATGATTTATGAAAAGCCGAATTTAATTATGCCGCCGCTGTTCGGTCCAATTGAATGAAATGCCAGCCAGACAATGATTGTTCATGGCTATTGGACCACTCCCCACTGCCCACTCCTCACCCCTTAACCCATTCATCGTTTATTTTGCGCCTCAATTAACGCCGGCAAAAGCAACAACAGCGAGCGGTGAAAACGCCAACGGAAAGGCCAGGGGAGAAATAACAACAACAATAGTAGCAGGCAGCATTGGTCAGGCCAGAGAAAAGCAATTTTTTTTTTTTTGGGAGTGAGTGCGAAGATAGCTGGAATCGTAAATTTTGTACAATTTGAACTCGAAAGTCGTTAAATGTTACACAGGCCACAGCCATGGCAGAGGAGATGTGGCTGAGGAGCGCAGTGCTAGGAAGGCAGCTGGTTTCTGGTAGTAAACCTGGAAAAAAGAAGCAGTAAAAAATAAGAAAAGAAATATCATTTAACCAAAAATTTATGTAAAAGTTTAAATAATAAATTTTGATTTTTAAAATAACAAAATTTTAATTTAAATAACCTGAAAAGTGATAATTCGCTTACAACATAGTTTATAATATATTTTAATATATTGTGCGTATAGTGTAAGACTTATTATTTTAAAGAAATATTTTTAAATATTTATTGCAGATTTTAATATCATAACATGAGACTCGACTATCATGAATGCATTTATTTTTCATTACAAATTAGATTTTATTTAAACCTACTATTAATTTTAGTTACCCACTTTTTTCCAGTGCACACGCACACCCCTTCTTTCAGCAGTGGTAATAGGTTGCAGGGTGCACTGAAAACATGAAAGCCAAACGTGAGAAATTGGGTCACTGGAGAAGGCATGGATGGCGTTGGCCCAAGAGTAAGGGGTTCTGGCGGGGAAGGGGCAATAGAAATTGCTTGCAATTGGATACTGCTGGACGGCCAAATGTATTCTGGATGAGAGCTGGGAAGCGGAGGGCTAAATGCAATGCGTGCCTTTCCCTTCGGCGGCTAAGTGAATTGCAAGAATTCCTCATTTTGCCCGACCTGCGCTCCCCTTTCCCAGCTCAAAGGCAATGCGTTTTAAGTGTGATAAGTAAATTTACCTTTTTGGTTTGTTTTGGGTCAAACAGATGAAATTTCAGAGCCGAAACTTAATTTCCAGTTGGGTCAATTGAAGAAGCACTAAACCGAGTTGCTCTATGGCTTCCATCAGAGCTTAAAATTGAATTAAATTGGATTTGCTGGAAAGCTGTTCTGTTACAAAACTATAATTAAGCAAATAAATAAACAAACTCGACTATTTATGGACTTAATTAATGCAACACTTTCTTATCAATGGCGGTATTTTGCTTGTAAGCAATTCCTTTCCACTTCACTTGGCTGCCATCATAAAAATGCAACGAATTTGAATAAAAAACACAACAATTCTGAATGGGTGAAACAACAACAAAAAAAAAACAAGGCGAAATGAAGAGCACGCGATAGGTAAATGTGTGTAGCAGACCGCAAGCGAATGCCAGCCGGCAATGTAAATTTCCTCCGTTAAAACCTCACCCCCCAGGCTTCATTTCCCGCCGTTTTTCTTGTAAAGAAAAGCCAGCGAAAATGTTTGCATTTTGCTACGCCAAGTTTTGTTTGCACTGGAGATAGCGGTTTGGCTCCGTTCTCTACGGCAAAAGGGGAATCCCCAGCCTCCAGTTTGTTTCATCTTGGTCTTCGGTTAGCTATTTTTAGTGCATTACTTTTACAGTTAACACGCATGGGAGCTTTTCCGTGTGTGTGTGTGCGCCCAGGATTTATTATTTTCTACGTGCATTCAAAGTAGAAATTTAAGAGTAGCAAATCATTTTGGGTACACAAAACCACACCCACACCCATACGGTTCATACATGTTTCAAAAAAACTGGCTAAGGATGCTCGTGAGCGAGCCGAAGGATACTCACGCCCGCTCAAGTGGCTATTTATCCTTATTTCGCTGGAAAGGCGCACTAAAAATGTGAATAAAAATTCCCCGTTCGGCTTAAGTAGTTGAAAGCTTTGAAGAAGTGCAGCATGGAAGGACCATACAAGGCTATTTATAAATGATTTTTTATAAAGGTCCTTGAACGTGCGCTTAGCTTGGCTTAGTGAGTTGTCTTCAAACTTTAAGTTAAAACTACAGAAATAGATGACCAGAAAAGGTTATCAACTACCACTATTCTAATAGTCCTGGAAAGTCTTGAGGTTTCCCATTTCCTCCATCAACTTGATGAGATTCCCTTTGATGCCCTGTCAACTATAAAAATTGAGCCACAAAGCTCAAGTCAAGGAAAAGGAACGTTATATTAAATAAGCTTTTCTGACAAGCCAAATTGAATCTTAATTAATTTATTTCATTACCAAAACGAAAAAATGCCCAGCTAATAAATAGTCAAAAGTGAGAGAAACGAAAAACCTCTGGCCAGTGCCAAAGTCCAAGTCGAAAATATGTCATATTCCAGCAGCGGCTAAAGCTGGCATAATTTATGAAAGCATTTTTGCTCCTTTTTTTTTTTTTGCTCACAGGAATGTGCAAAAGGTTGAGCTGGGTTGGGCATTTGGGTCACAGGTGATGTATTGTATTTCACTGATTTATTGCTTTATTTATTCCCAGACAGAAGGCGATTTGTGTCACAGACAAGCGGGCCATGGCCAGAGCAATAACGAAAATAAATAATAATAATAATAATAATAATAACATTTCTAAGTATTTGATTACATGTTGGACATACAACGATGTAAGTGCCTGCCATACCTATAAAATATATTAATAAATGTTTGTGTGAGCTGGTTAGAGCTTGGTTAGTTGTCTCAGTAATTTATGGCTTCAAGAAATTTAAACAAATTTCTATTTCTATTAAAAAACCAAATTTAAAATACATTTCAATGTCTGTTCTGTGAGCATGTTGATTGTCATTCATTTTGTGTATTGATTAATGGGTTTTATATATATGTAATGGCACATTATTTTGTCATTTTAAATCTGCCATCGAATTGGGTCAGATTATTTATGGAAATGTACAGGCATCTGTTCGGGCAAGGCAGTTTTAACCTTGATGGGGGAAGGTCCTTAAAACCTCACAAGCTTTTCCACTTTCTACGTGATGTTGACGTTGTGGGGGTCAAATTTACCTTACCCACAACTTTTCGTTATCTCCACGCTAAGCAGACATGGGTGAGGTCCTGAATAATGACCCTGGTAGCGGGTGTGTGGTCCTCCTCTTGGCCGCAGGCTCCTTCCAAGTTCACTTCGCTTTTCCTTTTTTGTCTTTCCCCAAGAAGACACCCACACTTCTCAGCACAAAATCCAGCCAGCAGCAGCTACCACTCTCCTTTTCCATGTGTCTGTGTTGACCACAAATTATGCACGTGGGAAGCCAAGAGCGGCCCAAACAATTGCACAGCTGTCCTTGAACCCTGAAGCTCCTAGCTATGGCATTTTATTTGTTTGCGATGTGCACGCACACGCAGACACACACACACAGATCCTACGGATGGAATTGATGTCCTTGCCGGGGACATAATATATGACGCTGGATCGTTTGCCCTCTACGTGTTTGAGTTAGCTGGCTTTCAAGTGTCAATCCAATGGGTGACAAAAAGCATTCAGAAAATAAGATAAAATCTATCAAATAGAAAAAGAGTAGAAGATCGAGAGAAATGAGGGGTATCTTGGCTATATATTGGCTTTAAAATAAATAGAAATATTATTTGTAAAGTAGAAAATATTTAAGTTGATTAAAGAGTATTAACCTTTTAAAATTAGTAATATATGAATGGAATTTCTAGTTAGGCATTGCATAACATAAACCAACTTATAATCAGTGTTCTCATTTTTTTCGAAAATTACAGGTTAAAAATGTAATATATCAAATTGGAAATCATCACGTATCGTGCTTAAAAAGCTCTTCCTTTTCAAATATTTGTTTTGTCAACAATCCATGCCTACAAATTCAGTAAATTTAATTCACGAGTAACATTGAATTCGGCTAAATAGTCGCTGGCTTCAATTCATTATTCAGAATTCGCCACAATCGAAATTGAAACCTCGCAATGTGTGGTCGAAGTTCATGTGGAACTATAGTTAATTGCGTTCGTGGGAAATCGGTTGGGCGCCGGTTTTGGCCATCAACCATCAATTTTATGTCCTTCCTGGCCACAAACATTTGTAATTTTGCATATGAAATTGAACTAGCAATGTTTTCCACATGCAAATTCAAATTTGATTCTGATCGAAATAACACAATGCGTATCAAAATTATAGGTACTAACAGTTCACAGAGATAAATTAAAAAATCATTACAATTCCGCTAAATATGAAGCCCAAATGATGCCTCTGTAACTCTCTCTTATTTTCGTTTGAACCGGAAATCCGCAGATATGTACATACAAGCAAATTTCCTGGGCAGGAAACAATTTAGCTTGAACCGAAATTAATTTCAATAAATACATTTTCATCTCTGGATTTGTAAATTTGTATAAATTTCCAACTTTACATAACATTTTCTAGTAAGGCAAGCAGAAAAATATGCGGGAAGAGAAGCGATGCCAACACGTGTCTTCCTTTCGGAGCGGAAATTTAAAGCCAGGCCAGAAAATTTGATTCTATCACACGAGCAATTAAAGTTTCTGCTCGTTGAATTATGTACATTTCATTTTGCGAGGACGCTGTCATGTCAACGGCGATACGGGAGTGCCACCGAGAGCAAAAATTAAATCAACATTTTTCGTTTGAAGCGCATAAAATGCTGACCAAGTTATGATGTGCCAGCGAAAATGTTCACTACACTTTTAGCATGTCCTGCTGACCTACAAAATCTGATTAAAAAACACTGTTTTAATTACTATTAAAATATATTATGATTTCAAAGGCTTGAACTTACTTAGTGAGTGTTTTATTAACAATTTTTAATTAGGGTTTGCGTGAAAGTCTAAAGGCTAAAGAGATATATCTTAATTAAAGATGTGCTTCTAAAAGGGTTTACTAAATCTATTTAAACTTTATTAAATGTAAATTAAATTATGAAGATATAACCAGAAACATTAAGTTATTTATCCAGCTTTACCTTTACCCAGAACCTTATATAATTAACTATCATTGCCTTTATTTTAATTGCTTAACTTAACACAAACAACCAAGCACAATTTAAAATAACAACTCGCCAAGTCTGTTACTTCTTTCGTGTCTGCTGCTTCCTGTTAAATGTTTTCACCTAATAATGAAGAAATTTCATTAAAGTTGCCGCGGAAACTCCATTCCAGCCAGACAACCCCGATAAATCTAATTAACAACTGTTTTACAATTAAGCAGCGAAACTTTTTGCACGAAAACTTAATTGCAATATTAACTCTATATATATGTATGCACGAGAAGGAGGACGACCTATTGGAAGACCCCGGGCAACAAAGTTCTTACGCTGATGGCTGCAGCTTAATTAAATTTTCGCATTGCAATTGTTCCGACTTTGGTGGCGGCTGCCTTTTGTTGAAATTTAACGCTCGTGACATGGTTAATTAATTCATTTACTTTCGGGCATATGTACCAACCAACCCGCCCACGAGAATAATGGGAGCAGAATGGAAGCTGGGAAAACAAAGTGGCATCGATTATGCTAATGGCCGAAAGGGGAAAGCGTGCTTAAAGCCCACACTTTGGCCGGGACTTAAGATTACTAAAATTACGATAGTGAGGAGAATTGAAAGTATATTAAGCATCCTCCGAAGACCCTAATTCCCTCATCGCAAAGTTGGCGCTTCTGAGAACCATGAACCAGGACCATGACTACGTGACTTGGCGTAAATCAATTCGCTCGACTGCCTCCATGCCATTATGAAATGCAATATTCTGCAGCATTTTGCAGAGGTGTGGCATCTACATATTTATAAAATGCACCTGAAACTGCTAACGATTCCAGCTAACGAGCGCCGCGTCGCTCATTTGTTGCCAATAAACTTGCACAAAAGCTCTAAACTTACAACTGCGCGGCAATAATGACGACAAATTGCAAAACGCAAATGCTGCTAGGTAAAAGCGTTCCTAGAAAATTTATAACAATAGAAAAAGTCGTTTGGCAAATTACGGCAGGACTTTCAGGCTTCCAAGTACAAATATTTCAAAGGAAGTAATAACTATTGAATAAATGGGTTTTATATAAAAAAATACTGTTCAAAAAGAAATTATAAACTAAAGTATATATAAAAAATCTATTTCGCTTATTTCCCGTTTGCATACAAAGAAGCCCTTGCTGAAATAATTTAATTTAAATTTAAATCTTTCCTGCTGCCTCAAGTACAAGGACAATGAATGCCATTATAATTATCTTAATATATCACGTACGTCGATCTGCAATCATAAATACCAATTAAGCCATTACAGAGCACTTATTTCCGGTGCTGCTGCATTGTGTCAACAGACGAACGATGGAGAAATGGTGGAAAATCAGCTGGAAAATATATTTCTGCTGGGGAAAACTCGCCACAGAAAATGGTGGAAGGAATGGGAGATGAATGCGTTTAAAGGTGAGCTTGATGGATAACTTGAAAGGCGATTGTGACATGAAATATAATTATATGAGGATTGGGAACGAAAGATGGAGAAGCGAGTTGATTCGGAGATTATCCCTCTTATATGAAGTCTGAATGTGAAGTAAATTTGGGGTATATATGCTGTTGCTATTTGTAAATTAATAATTTCATAAAATAAAAAAATTCAAAGTGAAGTAAATAAAAGTATTGTCATAAGTATTTCATTTTAGGCATATATATTCCCTGAATTAAATATTTTAGTTTTAAATTAAAAATAAAATTTCAATGCAATTATTTATTAGTTAAAAGAAAGAAACTCCTATGCAATTACATTTCCTAAAATTAAAGGCATTTACTAAGTTCAAATATGATAAAATATTATACCTCTTTTATTTAATTCTCGTTCAACTCCCAAGGGTATTAACTTAGCTTATCATTTTCCTTAGTATTTACTTGTTGGCTGGCGTGATGCGTTGGCATTGTGAATAGCTTTTTATGAGGAATTTAGTAGCATATGTTTCTGCGAGCGCATTCCACACGACAACGATGATAATGATGATGATGTTGCTAAAGTCAATGAACCCACAACTAGGTAGCTGCAACAGCTGCTTTATTACACAGAAACTAAAACTATAAAAATAGTTAATCTATATTGAAAATTAATGAATTTTTTCAAATAAAGTTATTTAAGTACCTAGTGGTATTTAGAATCGTGTTTAATAATATTTAAAATTAAAGTAATAAACATTAAAGGGTAAATTGGTTAGTGTTTTTGAATAAGGAAATAACTGATGTCTATATTTTTTTTTAATATTTAAGAAACTCGAAATATTTTGTAATATCTTAATTGCTTAATTATTATTTGTTTCTTAGGAATAATCTATTTCTCACGTTTAAGTAGTGTGGTAAATGCCACATGTCGGCTACGTAATATTCTATGACATTTTATAACGCTATTTGCAATTTCTAACTTATGATTTTCGCCATTTCTGAGTCATAATACCCAAAAGGTATTGCCTAAAAAATCGCCACATATGTCAAGGTTATTTCTTTGGGTGCACAAGTCGTCGTTGTGATAAGGCATACACTAATTCCTCGGCATGCCCCTGCAACAATAAAGCAGCAACAAAGACACATGTGACGGGGGCATTGTGTGTTTGCCACAAGGCTGAGCCAGCTGCCCGTCTCAGTTTTTTTTCCTGGCCCAAACAAAACCAACTCGCATGCCGTTTGCCTTTCACTTTCCGCTTGGCGCGCAAACAAACAAACCAGCCAACGAACAAACAAACAAACAAACATCGCCGAGTAGCTGGCTGGCTGGCCAGTCACGAAAGTGTCGTCTTTATTGCTGCTCGTTTTTTGCGTTTTTTGTTTATGGCATTATTAACCCGTTTTCCTAGTTTCTCAGGGCGATTACGTCGCCGCTCGCAGTCTAGCATAATATTGCAATTTACCTGGTCGAGGAAGCGACGGCACATAAGATGCACTCGGCGGTTCGAGTTCATTCACGGGGATGGGTTCGAAAGTCTCGGAATGGGGAAAGTGAATGGACGCGGAGAGAAGTGTCTTTAAGGTATTTAATTTCCGTTTTGGTAATAGAATTTCATGATAAAATGTTTAATTACTATGGCATATACATATAGGGTTTTAGCTGTAAAAGTATTATTCTTGTTAGTGCACAAACTAAAAAACATATGATTTTAGTTTTATTAATATTTTTACATACAAATAGTTAAACATAAGAATACTATAGCATACTTATACATCCCTTTTGGCTTGAAATTAATTAGATTTCTACAAAAAAACAAAATACTTTAATTATTATCAACACCAATTAAGATAGGAAAAATTTCTGGCACAACCCTTCAAACTGAAAACAAATAAAAACTCATCCCCAGCATCCGGCATAATCAACAGGGGTCCCTGAGGATAATGATAAGAAGCAGATGAGTCATTGGGCCAAAAACCTTATCAAATTCTTCCAGAAGTCTTTCGCATGGTTGGGATTAACAACAACAACAGCAACAACAAGGGAATAGGTGGTAGGAAAGAATATACCCCAAGGGAGAGATATGGGTGGAGCCCTCCTGCCTTATTATTTCCCAGCCAGCAGAGGCGACAAAAACCCCATTTTATGCAAATTTCTGTAAGACATCAGAAAGTCAAAATGCTAAGAAAAACAAAAATATTAATGATTTACCCATGTATAATCCATACAAATGGCACAACGGTAGGTGGTAGGTCGTCCTTGGGTATTAAGCTACTCGGTTCAGTTCCTTCGCTAGTGTGCACAGACTTTTCCACCCAACTGTCATTGTCCTTTGTCTTGGGTTTTCACATTTTCGGGAGGGAAGGGAACGTGACATATGCAAAAGGGTTTAGCGATTAATTTCAATACACAATATGAATATGTTTGAGCTATGTATGTACGAGAATATCTGCTTTCGGTTATTTCTGTCCATTTTACTCTGTGTATTTTTTGTGTAAATATATGCACGCTAATATGAATTTATGTTGCTCGCCTTATTGGCAGTCATCCAACGCGGTTGGGTTTAAATTGTTTCGAATCTGGGAATGAAAGGTTTACTCGGATATTTGGGTGTTTTTAAAGTTGAGTTTGGAACTCAGCTTTAAAAAAGTTTTGAATTTCACATTCAGGGTTAAGTATTGACGAAACTCTTTGGTATTTTCTTTCATTGTTTTTTTTTTTTTTTTAATTGTTGGTTTTTTAATAATTCCGCTGCAATGCAAACAGCAAGTTTGGTCAAACATATCATATATGACGTATAGGTATACGTAAACGATTAAAAAATTATAGGAGTTTATATGTTGTTAGCTCGTTGCTCTAAGAGGCCCCATGAGAAATGCCAGTTCCCCTTATATCGTGATAAGTTTTTTCCCAAAATATTTTAATGCCCGGATTGGGAATAGGCAAATTTATACACATAATTTAATGCGAATTTTTATTTGGAGCTCAGATCAAATCCACCTCTTAGCGAGTTCAGATTGAAAATGCGGAGAATTTTAGTGTATTATTTAACTTTAGTTTCCTTAACATTAGTCGGTGGAAACTATTTAACAAATATTCGAGACGATTATTGTGAACTGTATTTGAATGCCAGTAAATTAAGTGAAAACAGTTGCCGCGAAAACGGTACATTCGTTATTACGAACGAATATAAACTGACATGTGAATCATTCGGCGATTTAGTTTTGAACTGGACAACAGAAAATTTTATCGATTGGAATATAGTGGCAATAACAAATGAAAAAGAAAATATAAAGTCTTTGCAGATATTTGGCATTTGGGACTCAGAAGATCCAAGATTTCAGCTAGGATCGTTTTATCTTAATAAACTTAATGTGACTTTTGCTAAGGAGTTTCAAATAAATGGGGAACACTTTGTGATAACCGAGAAAGACACTCAATACAAAGAGGGACCATTAACTCTACAGATTGAGTTTAAAGGACCTGTAAATCTAGGACCAATAAATGATTATGTTAATGCAAGTTCGAAAAGAATACAAGAATTCGGTATTTCCGGAATTCACGCTACTGATTCCGACTTGTGTCATTATTTCACATTTTTCAGGTCAGTAAAATATGAATATGATTTTTTAAAAAAATTTTAAGCTAATGTTTTCTTATTTTTTATTTCGTTAACAGTTTGCCGGAACTACAGGAAAACGTCAAAAGGTTGAATTTATTTAATGTTAATATGAAGGTGAAAATGAAATGTTTCAAAAATTGGAGTAAACTTATGTTCATTTATCTTAAAGGACCATATGAACCCTTTGAAAATTTGACTGCCATAATTTGCCAAGAATGGTTTTGTCATTTTACAGTTGGAATAAATGGCCTAAGATGTCCTGCGGACTGCGAGTGCATTTACGATCGTTCTTTTGAAATTCGTTGCTCTACAAACAACAAACTTACACAAATTCCGCCCCTACCCATCCCAAGCGATAATGAAATATATCTATTATTTTCCCAGAATCAGTTAAGCCAGCTTCCGAACAAAACATTGCCCGGCTACATGGCAGTCGTATGGCTCGATGTATCTGGAAACCAAATAACCAGTCTTGCTATCTATCAACTCCCAAGGAATCTAACCTATTTGGACATCTCGGATAATCCCATCAAAACTATTGGCAGTGAAGTTGCGGACTTCCTAACCAAGATCAATAATGTAATTCAAACAGACATCAGATGGATGGCAAACTGTGATGAGGAACATTTATTTAAATTCCTTCAAAAAATTCCTGTGAGGCAAGATATTGTTTTTGATCAATTAAATGGGACATGTCCGAAAAAATGCATGTGCTGTTTTAATGGCACCACGAATACCTTTTTGATCAATTGCACCAACAACGCTGTGAGCTACCAAGAACTACCGACTCATATTCCCAATAATGTAGCTATGTTGTTGGCCAACTGTGGCATCACAAAACTACCCAGTAATATGTTCCTCCTTTTGAAAACTCAGAACGTGGCTCATTTGGATCTGCGTAACAATGGGTTGAGCTCTCTCGATGATAAGACTGTAGCTTCTTTATATGAGAAAAGTAACACCACGATCGAACTATCTGGTAACCCATTTGACTGTTACTGCAAGACGAAATCCTTTCTAGGTTTCTTAAAGGATCGAAAACCGTCAGAATATACCGCTGTCTTGGATAGATGTAATATCTCAATGTGCCCCGACAATTGTGTATGTTGTCTGGACAGCTTGAATAGTTCAGGCCTTAACGTGGATTGCCGAGGTCGGCGACTAACAGAATTTCCCCCTCTGCCCGGCTCTGTTACTAGATTAGATCTGGGAAATAATGATATTACGGAAATTAACCTACAATGGCAGGAATTTTTAAAGAATAAAATAAGCTCCAATGAACTGAAAATATTCCTGGCTGGAAATCCGTGGATATGCACTTGCGATAACGACATTGTCGCCTATACTAAAAGTATTTCGCAACATATACAAGATTTTGCGGAAATGGAATGCAGTAATCTGAAAAAGCGTCTTGCATTGGTTGAAGACAGTGAAATATGTCCCTCTTACTTCATCTACCCTCTAATCCTATTCGTTTTTAGCTTAATAATAATCACGGCTCTAAACGCATTTGTGTACTTTAAGCAGCCCATCCTGATGTGGTTCTATGAGCACGAAATCTGCATGAGCATGGCTGTCCGCGTGGACTTGGAGCGAATAAAGAAATTCGATGCATTCCTATGCTTCACCCACAAGGACGATCATCTTATCGAGGATTATGTGGAGAGACTGGAGAAGGGCCAACGGCAGTTCCGTCTGTGCTTCTACCTTCGCGACTGGAATGTGGGTGCCTCCATTCCCGAATGCATTATCCAGTCGGTGAAGGATTCGAGACGCATTATCATCCTGATGACGAAAAACTTCTTGGAGTCCACCTGGGGCAAGCTGGAGTTCCGGCTCGCTCTGCACGCCACCTCCAAGGATCGGTGCAAGCGACTGATCGTAATCCTCTACCCGGATGTCGAGAACTTTGATGAGCTGGACAGCGAGCTGAAGGCGTACATGGTGCTGAACACCTATTTGAGGCGGGACAGCCCGAACTTTTGGAACAAGCTTATCTACTCGATGCCGCACATTACATAAACTATTTTTTTATCTTACAGAGACAAATACATATTGTATATTAATTTTATGAAACTGTTTTTTAATAAATAATTTTTTTATTTGACATTATGAAAACGTTCGGAAAATTATAAAATATTTATTTTCTTCCTACATGTTATAAGCTCCCATCTAACGGTATTTGCATTTTGAAACAACCAGTTTAATGTCAGCGCATGCGCATGGGGAGGAAAGAGAGAAAGGAAACTACCCCTAAAGCGTACTGAGAGGGAGATTCATTTAAAGAGAGCTCCAGACGCGGAAGGGTAACAAAATACGGAAATGCGCGACAAAAAGAAGAAGAAGAAACGTTACTTCATACAAACTAAAAAAAAAAAACAGAATGAAGGGAAGAATGCGATGAAAAAGAAGAGGAAGAAACCAACCCGAAACAGACATAAAACAGACAACTGCCAGAAAAAGTCAGTCTGCCGACCGAAACGCGAAAGCAAAGTAGCCGCGCTGTGGCCACCAAATAAATTAAATAATTCCATGTTAACAAATTAAACATAGTTAAACGTATATTTTTGTACACACACACACGACTCGTACAAATAATTAAGCAAGCCCCAAAACACCAAAAGTGCATTTAATACAAATACAAAATTTGTAAATTAGTGCTATATGAAGAGAAGCAAGCAATAGTCCAAAATCATAAATCCATAACTCGTAAAACAAGTGATAAATAAACGTGTTCACGTCGTATTTCATACATATGTAAGCGAAAATTGCAACTAATCAATGTTCAGGCATTTGCATTTTCCGTTTGCGTTTGTGTTTGTGTTTGCATTTGCATTCTGCACTTTGTTTGTTAAAAATCGAAGGCAGACAAACAAAGTCGCCAAGAAGCGCGTGCCGAAAGCAAATGAAAAAAGTCAACAACAACAACAACAACAATAACGAGGCTTTTAGTGGGGCTGAAGCAGCTGATGGACAGTTTGTTATGAAGCTTGTGGGAAGGAGAGACAGGGAAAGGAAGAGAGCAGAGTGGTTGGCCGCCGTTAATCGGGAGAGAGCGCCAGCACCACCCTGGCTAGTGAGAGAGCAGGCGGAGAGCAAGCCAAGGCCGGCATTGCAAGTTGCAACGAAGCAGAGAGGGAGAGCGAAAAAGAGAGGAATAAGAGAGCGTTCTAAATGGACCCAAATAATAAAGCTTAAAAAAAAAATTTAAAATAAATTAGCAGGCATTATTATTTTTTTTTTTATTATTTAAAAAACAAAATCTACACAATTTTTTTAAGTTTACAGAATTTTCAAATTATGAAAGCAAAACTAATTAAAATATATGTATTATTAATATTCACCCAAATTTCACCAATATTTTTGCTAATTAAAAATATAAAATGTATAGAAAATATCTTTTTAAATCATCTTAGATACTTTTTCGCTTTAATCATATAAAATCCGTAAATTAAAGCCCTTTACTTATACATTTTCATTTATAAATGTACCTCAATGAACCCGGAAAAATAACAGAAATCACCTAAATGTATAAAGCCTTCTTTCAAACATGCATGTTTATAAGCTGCTTACCTTAATCCTATAAAATTTGTAGAATTTCCGAATCTCTTAATTCAAGTGCCGAGCATTCACATTACCAAGCCTATTATCATCGTCAAGGAACCTTTTATCAGGACCACCGCAGACTCAAGACGCTTTCAAATTGCAATAAATTACCTCGTGCACTTCTACTACTTAATGCCAGTCATCGGCTCCCCCTGGCAACGTGTGCTATCAGGAAATTAAGCACACTTTAGCACTCCACCTGCTCTCATCCTTCCGCTTGCCATTAATTTGCAACAAATTTTGGCGGTTGCAAGCAAGACTTCCTGCTGCTCTTGCCACAAAATGAAGTGACTAATGCAATTATGCATTAATTTGCGGCAGCATCACGACTCCTTATGATATTTTCAACATTTCCGCAGGATTGTGAAGGCGCTGGGGAAGGCAGGCGAATGTGACTGCTAGAAAAGGAAACTTCTGAGCCTGCATTTGACAAAATACATTTATACTTTGATTTCCGTGATGCAGATAGCAAGGGGAATAAAAGGGGACAATAAGTGGAAACATTCACTAGACAAAAATATATTTATATTGCAATTTTAGTTTGTGTGATTATTTGATATATGTACATTTAAATATATAAATACTTTTTCTAAACTTAACTTTTTGTTAGATTTTAAAGTTCAGATTTTCCACTTATGTGTTTTTTGTATCTTCTATGTTTTCAATATATAACAAATATATTTAAAAAGTATTAATCTCAGTGCATCACACACTAAAACGTTCATATACAGAATTCAGGAAACGACGATGACAGTTAAATGTGCATTGCAGTTGGGATTCCCCTGCATTCAACATCGAGGTGGGGCGCATATGTGCGTTTGTGCTGCAAATGGTGTGCAATCAAATGGATGTGGCGAAGCCACCCATAATAACGAAGCAGGATCACAAGTATAGAGGAAGGAGCAGGAGCCCAAGAAGCAGAGTCAGTAGCTAAAAGCCTTGTTCGAGTGGTTCAGCCCCATCTCAAGGAAGCTGCCTGCCACATTTAGCCAAGTTTTAATTATCGTACTTGAGCCGAAAGTCGGGGCGAGACTAGGTTGTGGCTTTGCAATTGTAAAAAGTGCTGGGTGTATCGAAGGAGAACTAGTTCAGTTATATTAAAAAATTGAATTATATAATTAATAATACAAAACTTAAAGGCAAATGAAAATAATATAAGTTTAAACTAAATATACGCGTTGGTCAACTAGTCGCATACGTGATATTTATGAATGGTATATACATTCTACAAACTTTAATGAACTATATTATATTCTATAATATTTAATATTAAAAAATTATTAATTTAAGAGTTTTGCTTGTGCCATATATCAATTATTTTACAAGTCTGCTCTATATTTTCCCCGAGACTTTAAGGCAACATTTGAACCAGTTCCGAAAGACATTCTGCCGTCTGTCCGTTAACTTTAAGTTAATTGTCTGAGTGGTAAAAGAGCAATCATGCATGTGTGCAAATACTTGCCAGAATGCTCCGGGTATGCGTGTGCAACTCCGGCTAACTGTATCTGAGCGTGCTGCATGCCCCCACATACCATCCATACATATGTATGTTTGCAGTACGGAGAACCTACTGAATCTGTCAGTTTCTGCTGTTGGCTTTTCTTAACTTTTTCCCCGATGCTAAATGCTCTAATTACGCCTAATGGAATACCCACACAGACACACAAGCACACATATTTAAACCCAGGCACAATCCCTCCCACCCCCACCCATTCGTACGTATTTTATTTGTGTGCATTTGTGTTTGTGTAATTATTCGAGTATTCTTCAGTTGCCTTGTTGTTTTCTACTGTCTGTGTGCATATTCATGACTTTGTTGCCTGTTCGTTGAGTTTTTAAGCCAATTTAAATGGACGAAGCGGACGGAACAGGACTCCGGCGAAGGAGACCACTTGTCCATCCTTCCTGCTAACCCATGTCCTTTTTTCGGACTGCTCCATATACGCTATTTATTAGTGAAGCACACACATCTCTTTTTCCACCAACTGCACACGAGAAAGATACTTAAAAAAAAGATGGCTATATCCCATTGTTGCCAGAATCCAAAGTTTGGTTCGCTTTTTTGGTGCCTGACTCAAATCTGCATAATTGAAATTTTTTTCACCAATTTTAAATGAATATTTCATTAGACGAAATTAAAAATCCAAAGCACAAAAACTGCATTAAAAGTGAACAAAAAAAAAAAAAACGAAACAGAAATAAAACTAATGTCCGCTAGAGGGAAATAAATAAAAAAGTAAGCGAGCTGGCAGGCATACATAAGCGGCTGCCAAATGATTTATTTATGCTAAATAGAACTAAACTATAACTTTTTCTGAAATTAGAACATAAAATGTTGGGTAAATCCTCCGAGCAATTAACAAATTCGTTTAAAATTTTAATTTAAAACCAACAAAAAGTTTTTCTCTATAAAACTAAAATCCAGTATAAACTTTGAGAGTAGAAATAATTGTGAAATAGTAAAACTAAAATAAAAATACGCTTTTAATGACATTTGGAATTTAAAATAAAATTATAATTTGGCCTTTTTAAGCATAGTTAGCACTTTAAATAAAACTTAAGAAGTCTTATAAACAAGACACTGCAACAATATACATATATTTCCTACAACTTTGTGCTTTTCTCTGTTGAAAACTTTTCGACTTGAATCACTGTTTTGCTTCCCATCAAACAGCAACAGGAGATTTAACAAAAGTGCTAATTTAAATTCATAAAGTTGGACTTCTACACTTTCATTATCATCTTAGCCTGGCCAAAATAAACCTCAGACCACGGGCTTCTTCTGCTTCAAGTTCTCGATCAACTTTACCTATTATAAACCAAGGGGAATCTATCCAAGTTTTACCCTTTCTATACACAAACAAAAACAAAACTAATAATTTTATCAAGCCGGGGCGGCATCGAACATGTTGCCATCAAGCCGCAGCGAACGCAACTCTTATACGCTCACACCCATTCGGTCTGATTCCAATTGGACTGGCAGCATAAAATACACGCTACCGCTGCGCTTTTTGGCCATTTGCCTCTGCGACGCCGTCTGTTTCGTGTCCACACTTCCGATTATACCGATTCTACATTTATTTCCCCATTGCGAGGCCCCCGAAAAAGAAAAGTCGACGGCTTTTTTGGTGGCAAAGCGCGGCTGCCACGGGCAGCGATTGCAATTCGAGATTCGTGTTAGCAACAGTCGTTATAATCGACAAAACGGTAAAGCGGTCATAATGAGAACAAGTGAATGGCTGGAGCGTTATAGTGCGGAATGGCCATTAAACTGTGATAATTTTGCTCTTGTGTGTGCTTGATTTACACGCCAAAAACATTACAACTGTGTTATAAGAAAGCGGCAATTCTTATCTTATCAAGCGTCAGGCCACGCTGCGTATGCGTAATGCCTACAGACTGCTCGACAAACTGCTAAGCAGCTGCTGCTTACTTTCCCTTTTCCCAGAGACAGTCCCAAAAATAAACCAAATGAAACGTTACCAATTTCGGCTTTGTGAGGGTTTAATTAGCATCCATTAAGTGCGTGTGATGTAATTCAGTGAATGGTCTGGGAATCGTTTAACATTCGAAAATAGATCAACTTTGTTTATGTGTATTTGAGGGTCTTATCGGGTTCTAAGGTTGTTTTCATCTGATAAGACTTTTTGGATTAGATAAATTGTGGAAATAGTCCATGGTTAGAATGTTGTGAATGGCCTGCATATCTTTTGTGACATCTCTTTAAAAATTATAATTAAAACAACATACAATTTAATTAAATTTCTTAAATAATTATATTTACTTTCATTTAATCACTAAAAATACAGTTGATTTTCATATTTAATGATTATTTAATCGCTTCTTTAATGACAATAATTTCCTTCAGCTCTTTATCTGTCCTCGTGCAATTAAATACATCCACACACATACACTCAATAACTTTAAATAAACATTTGCCTGAAATTCCCCGTGGGCAAATTATATGTGAAAGAGAGAGAATTAAACGACAAAACTATTTAAAGCTGCTGATAATCGGAGGCCTAATTAAATCCAATTGAATATTCAGCAGAGTTAAACAATTAAAACGCAAACACAATTAAGGCAAACGAATGAAGTGAAGATTGAAATGATTGGAAACAGTGCAAAATGAAAAATAGAACGAAAAACAATTGAAATGGATACGTAAATTATATATATATATTTGTTTCACTCATTCCAATGTTTCTCTATCTCTTTTACCGCCAATAGTGAAAATCGCATAATTCATTTGCCAAAACAACAACACCAAAAAGTAAATAATTAAATATCGCAGTGAACGTGATACGTCCTCAACCCAATTAGGAGTTAAAAATATAAATTAAAGCTCTCCAAAATGCGCCGCAACATCAAACTGATCGTGTTCGTGAGCATCATTTGGATGTTTGTGATGGTCTACTACTTCCAGTCCAGCACGGAGAAGGTGAGTCGGGGGGAAGTACAACTTAAGGAAAAAGTTTACAGATTGTATCGGTGGTAATAACTCAACTAGAACCGACTCTAAATGCACTTGAACACTTTAAACATGTCCAACAGCAAAACAAAAAGTACTTATGAGCTCATTTATTCTCACCTGCCTTCAACTATGCGGCGTCACTTTCATTTTCCTTTTTGACCAGGTGTTCTCTTTTTTGGTTTTTGGTGTCTCTGCAAGATGGGAGCTAATGGTGAGCCGCTTTTCAGCTTACCTTTCAGATCATGCAATACCTGGCGAAAAAAAGAAGCTAACTATAAACTTAAAATTGTATCCACCCTTTGCCACCATTTCTTCCTCTTCCGCTTGAGTCATCATTATCATCTTTTTTAACAAACACTGCGATGATGGCATCAGAGAGTTCCATTGCGTATGCCACCCTGCATAGTAATTATTGGATTTGCTACCGTCTTGATACTCCATTGTTTTCTCTTTTCCTCTTTCACACCCTCTCACCTGTCGTCTTACGTGCCTGCATATATAGTACCCTCTCCACATAATTAGCCTCACGTACCGCCAGGTGCCACCATCTCCTCTGGCCAACTGTATTTTTGTCGCTTTACAAGTTTTAATTAGGTTTTTCTTTTTTTGGTTTGTCATATGCTTATTTTAAGCCATATTTTTTGGTTATTTATTAGACAGTTTTTGAAGGTAAACAGGTTGTTTTTCTAATGTTAATGTGCTCCACTTTTGAATATCTTTATAAAAATAATTAGAATTCACCCACATATATCCTTGAATTTAATTTCAAATATATCCATGCAAGCCAGCTAACTTCACTATGTGGCTTTAAATTATATTTGTCAGTGACACACGTGTACTTCAATTGAATTTGGCTTGTTTTGCTTACTTATTTATCCAACCCACAAGAATAATAGAAAATTTCATTTGTGTTTTCTGTAGAAAAAGACAAAAACAAATATACTTCAGCACGAACGGAAAGACGACGAGGCAAAATGTCAATTTATTTCAGCAATTTCAAATGTATATATTTTTTTTCTGTATTTTATTTTGCTAGCGTGCGGAAAGGACAGAATTACATACTCAATAAAATAAATACAAAAAGGAGCAACTACAAAGTGACTGAAAGCATACATACATATATTCCTGAAAACATTGCACACAGCACTTTTTATAAAATGTTTTTTAAGAGTGTTTAACAAAAAACCCTTTTAATTTATTGCCCACTTTGAAAGATGCTGTGGCATTCATGGCGTTTCTGTTATCTACAGAATATTTCACACCAAAAAAAAGAAAACAAAACCAACAGAAACAACTGAACTGAAACATTTTTTTAAGGAAAGTCGAAAATTTAAAATGAAACATTAGCAAGTAGGAATTTTATTGAAAGCCCACGCAAAAAGTTACTTCAGAAATACCCTTTATGATGAATTAATTTAAATTATAGTACATCAAATTCTTTAATCTTATTAAATTAAAATGTAGGGCTTTCCCTCAGGCACTGGGTAAACAAAATTATATTAAAAACTGATGGCATTCATGCAATGTGCACCCACATTTAATAAGTGTGAAAGAACAATGCAATAATGACCTCTGTTAATTACACTTTTAATCTTTTGCAATGATTTTTAAATTGCGGAAAATAATAATTACAAAAAGGCATCAAACAAAGCAGAGTGCTTTTTAAAATGAAATCGTAAATCTGCACAAATGAAGCCGATTATGGAGATGCCTGCTGTGGTGTGTCTGTGCGTAAATGTCGGTGAGTGTAAACACACACAGCGAACTCTACAGGCTCTCGCTTCGACGTCATCATCATCATCATCATCAGGAGTGGAGTTTCAGCCACTTGTGGACATGGCCCCTTCCTTCCGGAATCCCCACAGCAATCATCTTCTTTGCGCCACGAAATAATTTTTCATGTAAACTTGATTTATTTGGCTTTTTTTTGCGCTGCGAAATGCAGGAAATGCTGCCACAGTCCGCTCACTGCACTTTACTGTTGGCCAATGGTGTTGGTTTAGTGATTTTTCCCACTTTTGATAAGCTGTCCACTGCTCCGAAGCACGTTTAATTATTAAAGTATTCCTGGGACAAGCTAAATTAAAGCCACAAACTTTGCAGATAAGATTAGGCATGCTTGGGGATCTTCTGCAAGACTAGAGTTTGACATTATCAAATATTTATGATCATGACGAGATTGGTTTAACAAGCAATTCTTTGTTTAGCACAGAATCTTCAAGTACTCGGATTTTAAAATAGATTTAGGTGATAGTCTTCAGTCAAGTGAATTGGGGATTTTTCAAAGCAGTGATAAGAAATCAGGTTATATTTGAAAATCTTTATTTAAGAGTCAATCCAACAGGCAATATATGATAATTAAAATTGTTAAAATATCTCATAAAATCACATACAGTTTTTTCTTATCATCCATTTCTCAATCCACCCCGATCTTTCTCCATTTTGCCATTCAATGACATTTCATTCATTAGGCCATATCCCAGTTTTTCTGCCATCTCATCTAAAAGACTTGATTCGTAATCGAAACGAGAGCTTCGAATTGGGGCTTGAAAGGAAAATAAATAAAAAACTTGCACACAAGTCAATCACACATTTAATTTAATTTAATTGTTAGCAGCGGGGCGTTGGTTACATAACCGATTGATTAGTTATCGCCTTCTTTCTTTTTGAGCCTTAATTACTTTGGTTAACCATTTGGAGTTCCCGCAGCTTCTCAATATAGTGTTTGAAATTGAACTTTCTCTTTTGCGACTAAAGTTTTCCACTCGCATCTGGGGTCACGCTTGGATTTGGTGGTTTCTTTAACGGATTTAAATTGGAAGCTCCAAAGAAAGTGAGTGAGATTTACAGCTGAGTGTTTACTAAAAGTATTTTAAGAATTAATTTCCGTCAAGAATTTCCTCTTGAGTATTTTAAAGCCCACTCTCTGTGGCTCTGCACATTGCCATAATTTCCATCTGCTTGACACTCGAAGATGTCCCAGCATCGTTGGTCATATGCAAATGATGCCATCATAAATGCAAATTCAGCCAGAAACTTTTTCCAGAAGTTTTCTTTTCGAGCAACGCCTGCGATCTCATATGTAAAAATAAAATCTATTATAACGACTGCCATTTAACTTTTATGGCCTTGCTAAAAAAATAAAAAACAGTAGCGAAAAAAGTGTCCGTTGGTGTTATAAATATTTCAAGTTCAAACTAAAATGCTTTCAAAGACCTTAACGCCTCATGAATTCGATTTATAGCTATGCACATCATGGATTGGGCCATAAAAAAAGACCAGATGATGTATGTATAATAAGTAAATAAATCCGCTTGGTTGTGAAGCAAAAAGCAAACTAAACATTCGCGTGACAGAGCAAGTTACGCTCTGGTTGACACTCCACAAAAAACTCACTTCAAAAGAATCCCAAAGATCCAGCAAAAAATACAAAAGTAATTTTCTCTTGAAATTAACATTTTGGTCGATGGAAATTAATTTCAATTAAGTTCAATAGACGGCAATGATCGGGCTTAGAAATCGAACTGGTTTTTTTTTTAATAGAGATGATGACGAAAGCAGAACGATAAAAGAAGATTCAGAAATTTAATTTGAAAATGTTGACTTCGCTTGAAGAGTTTTTCGATTTCTGAGAACAGAGTGTTCCAATTAATCCATGGCTGCTAATGGTCTTAATTGCATTGAGTTTTATATTCCTCTTAGAATGCCAGGTCACTCAAAAGTCCACAGAAATAAAATTGCCCATCTATATTTAACGACAGACAAATTAGCATTTTATCAAGCAACTCGAGTTGACTTTTTCAGTTTTGGGCTGCGGCTTTCAATGACAACTGGCCAGGAGAAGTGGAAGCCGAGTCCAAAACTCTACCAGTCTGTATAGTATTTACAAAGTTCAGCTGCTTCTTTGGCATTTGACGAGCTCTTTGATTTACTATGAATAATTAAGGAACGATGCCTATCTGCATACAGGCCTGACTTTTGATTTTGTTTACTAATTTTCGGTTGAGGGATTAAGGGGAAAGCGGCATGAGGTTGAGATTGGAGGTCACAGTCAGCGTAAATGACAAACTTCTCGCCCAACCGGCTATGGATATATATTTTTTGAATGGGCCTAAACCAAAACTGGTTATCTGTCCCTCCACGTTGCCTCTCTTTCTGACCAGCTGACCATCTGTGCCGGCTGCTGCTGCTTTGGCCGCGGGGGGATGTTGTTCGATGTTGCTCGCAATGTTGCTGTTGCGTTTCGACTATCAATGCTGTAACATCCATGGCTTTGTTGCAGCATCTTTTGTGGCTGAACTATGCTTAATGTTCTATATAAAAACTTATGATGTTGCAGCTTTTGTTTGTTAAACTTTCGGTTTCGCTGGAACGTCTGATGTTATTGATTCGAAAGCCATATCACAGCTGCTGGTTTTGCTGCTTCATCCTTTGCAGAGGCTTTTTGCCTTAACAGCCACAGCAACTGAATTTTCCCTGGTAATTTCCAGTGCTGCATTCGCTGTTTACTTGGCAGATATTGCTGTTTCAGTTGTCGTTTCCTCAACTGCAATTGCAGCTGAACATGTCAGCTATCGAAGGCTTTTCCTTAACGACAAATGCTGTTGCTGTTGATTTTTCTGGTTTTTCCCTGACAGCTGTGGCCACTGTAGATGACAGCAAGGAACCTACAGCAAAATGAGGAAAAGGCTTTTCCTTTAACTGGACTTAGCACTGGCTTCAACAGCTGCTACAGCGGCGGCTGCCTGCTTTTGGCCTCTTCAGCGGCTTTAACTGCTTTTGCTTTCTTGGCAGCTTCTGCTTTTTCTTGCTATCTTTCATTACGCAACTTTAACCGTAACCGTAACTTAACGCATCGGGACAAGGTCGTCTGGTTTCTCTTAGCAATTTTACCCTTTGTGGTCTTCTCCACATCATTCGCTGATCTGATGGTGTGTGTCTGCACAGCAAATTAATTTGGATACTAAAAATATTGTATTTCGGATTACTGGACCCAGGGAAATTAATATAGTCTTTAATAATTTTGAATTGTAATTGTAGTACCTTGGATTTAGATATTGATAGACAGCCTCTGCCTTTGTTTCTTCCTATACTTTAACATATAAATTTACTATTCAAGCAATTCTTAAGAAATTCAAATAATCCCGCTTAACCCAAACTGAAATTTTGTGCGTGCCCCGAAACCGGTCACGATGCCATCGCCAATGTCCATATTTTTTTGGTAGTTGCCTCTGGGCCACTTTCAATTTCGATTGCTGATTTTTATTGTTATTTTACAACTTGTTTGGACTGCTTCCTATTCCGACCAGTGGCAGAGACCCACAAATGGCACAACAATGATAAACGTGGCCAGGGAAGTCATTTTCTTTGTCGAAAACGGACAAAGGAGAGCTGTCACTGAAAGGTGGTTTCAAATAAACTTTAAGAGTGTTCTTTAAATGTCAGCAAAGGTAAGACCGGTTTCAACTTAAATATCAAATATATAAAATATAAGAAGCTAAAAATTATTTCAAATTAACTTTACTTTCACATAAATTATATTTTAAATACACTTTTCCAATGAAATGTAATTTCTATAGCTCATATTCCTTTTTGGAAACTAAAACTTAAGACCATTTGGGTTAATTAAAAGTGCAACGAACCTTGTTAAATCCAATAAGAGCCAGGTCCAAGGTCTTAAAACCTATTAACATGGCCTTAATGCCACCCTAAGGCTTAACCTTTAACCACTTGACCAACTAACATACAATACGTATACATGTACTCTTATGACCCAACACCACTTAACCGGGACTCGTCTGAAAAATTATGTTACCAAAAATAAACATAAAACGCTACAAGACAGCCTGTGTGTTTGCCCAACACTCGTCACTCGGAAACGTCAACTTAACGTGTTTTGCGTCATAAAGTTCAAGTTCATTATGACAACGGAGGGCGAAGCCGGAGAAGGAGGCGGCCTGCAAAATCCGCAACATCCAGCACAGCGTCGTAACAACCAGTTAACATCTCACATGTCGAGGGAGTCCAGTGGCGCCCACGAGCCGGCGAAAAGGAAAACAAAGGCTAAAATAACAACACTTCGGTTAAGTGCTACTTGCTGGCGATTACACAAACAAACAAACAAACAACAAAAATGTTGTTGCCTTTTTTTTGGGTATTAAATAATTATTACTTAATGATGGGCAGATGCCAAAGCTGAGAAGCAAACCGCCGGATGCGGCGTGGGAATGTGGGGATGCCGCTATAATGTGGGTCAGTAATTGACCCATTTAATTGTTATGAATGAATAGATGACCTTCAAATGGCCAGCACAAATGAAAATTATATTTAGATACTATTTGCATTTTAGATATTATTTATATAATTATAATTCCACTCCCAACCAGTTACTTTATTTTTAAATTGTTGCATTCAACTTTCACGTGAAACCAATTTAAAGACCCTGTTGACATTTTGATTCCGAGGAGACCTTCTTTCGTGACTCAGGATCAAAATACATTTAAATGTCAATTCAAAGATGATCATTTAAATATATAAACTTTAAGCCCAAGCAAGTGAAAGTACAAGCCGGCGATAATAGCGGCGCAGACAATTGAACAAGTCGAGAAAGTCCAACCGACGACGACAATTCAAATGCATGGAATACGAATACTGTCTCCAATTGTCGGGGCAACCGTTGGTTTTTATTTTTTATTTTGTATTTTATCTCCTCGCAGCTAACTGAATACCAAAAACTGCCTGGTATTGAGGCATGTTTCCTTGCCCATCTTAAGTTTTCTGTGGCGATTTTCGAGCATTTCAGCCATTTTTCGAGCATTCACCTCCGTATTGTGTAGTTTTTACTGGTTTGCTTCTCCTTTTTTTTACTGGCTAACAGTTGTAGTTTTTTAGTTTATATTGTCTGACTTCTGGTGGGTGTGGTTGGTTGAGAGAAAAGGGCAATCATCGAACATTTAGCGATGATTGCTTTTGAAACGGGTTTGCCTAAGAAATTGGCATACATTAACAAAAACAGTTACATGTCATAATTATCCGCTTTAGCTGCAATAATTACCAAATTAAATTGAATAATTCATCATTAGCTATTGCCGCTTCATTAAAACTAAATGTGGTTCCCTTAAAACTCGCCACAATCTCTAACATAATGAAATACGCCCTAGAATTAGCACCGCAATGCGTCGAACATTAAATATTTAATCCGCTTGATAATCGCGATTGGCTCATTTATTGAAATGCGGTTAAATATTTAGCCGCATTGGCTGGGTTAATATCCTAATTAAAGCTTTGCCAACTGAAATGGATGAACACCAATTGGCACTGCAAATAAACAAAGACCGCACACTGACCACACCAGATCAGTATGATGATGAGGATGATGATGTGTTTGGGGTCACCTAAAATGTGGGCGAACCGTTTTCCATTTCCCATTGAAATGGCAACAAAAGTTTCTCTGAAACCAGAGGAGAGATACAAATTTGCGCATTAATATGACTCCTCATTTGTTTGTTGGTTTCTAGTCTAGCTTGCTTTTCTTTTTGTTTTTTTTTTTCTGATGTGTTTTGCTATCCAACTGTCGCCATCTTCTGGCAAATACTGCATCCATCAACTGATTGTTGAACTGTCTCGAATGTATCTCTTTGCATGCGATTGTATATCCGACAGCAGACCATGAGTGGGTTCACCCTAGCCTGACTGATGACATGTGCCGGTCTATTTGGATGAACAGTGAGCGAGTGTCTTTGTGGAAATATAGATAGCCTTCAAAAAATTTATGATATATACACAGAAAAGCCTAATTAAAGCCTGAGACACAAAATTTTGTATTTCTCTAATATTTATAAATAATTACATTTTAATTATTTATCTTACATCTCTTCAATATTTTGTTTCTTAAGCATTCCCACCACTGTGCTTCTATGTTCCTTCTTTTTTTCCGAGGGCGTTCCCAGCTGCTGCTGGACTCCCATTCCCATTTGTGCTTAATCATTGAAAACTCTGTTGCCCATGAGTCACACATTTATTCACTGCCAGAGCAAATGAAAAACAACCAAAGACAATCAAACGGAGACAAATAGAGACACTGACATAATGGAAAACGCAATACAAATGCGAGAGCCCATAATTTGTTATAGTTGTCTTCTGTCTATATGAGCTCGGTTCAAGTCCGCTTTAATGGATGACCCACATTTGTGGCCACCAGTTGATTATGAAGTGAGTTAATAGCTGGCAGGCGTGAATTTCTCAGGCTAATTCCTCAGTTGGCCTTAATTGATTTTCTTTTCTTTCTTCGGCAAATCAAAGGCTGGGCTCGATTCTTTCCGCCCCCCAAAGACCAGGCCAGGGATCACAGGCCAGAGACATGCAATAAGCCATTGTCTGGCTGTGAGTCACAGACCGAAATTTATGCAAAGCACTTCAATATATTTTATGAAGAGATCTCTTGTCGCAGCCCAGGAACAGCAGCCGTGTCTTGTCGGTGGCTAGGGGGCTGGGTGTTGAACAAGTCGTAGGCACTTAGGCAAAGTCACTCTCAGTGGCAATTTGGGCAAGAAACATCCCCACACAGACACACATAGAGTCGGGCTGCGAGACCTCAAACATGCAACAGCTGCCGCTTGGCTGCAACTTGCAATTTATTGCAGCTTCATCTGCTCAGCCACCAAGCTGCCAAATGTTTGTGGTCCCCAGCAAGTGCTGGCATCGGAGGCCTCTGGAAGAGCCATAAGCAAGATTTACTTGACACAGCAGCAGCTTTAATTTTAATTGGAAAATACTCAACACTTTCAAAAGTGTTGTGCTCTTCGGCACATGCAAGATTTTAGTTTATATTACGACAGATATTCCATCACTAAAGAGACGTTTTACGACATAACTAAAGTTAGATTTTATTTCTTTAAAAATGACATTAGGACCACCTATAATCCATACCGAAATTTGCAACGCCTCTTAAACTTCAGGCTCCTTTTGATGACTGATTTATGGTCTGACCTTAACAGAAAATAGAAAGGAAGATCAAGCAGCAGGCATGAGGAAAATAACTATATATGTATTTAATAGTTTTGCAAGACAAAAAATAAAATAAAACTTGTTTGCTGCCACTGCAGCTGCTGTCCATGAGGAAGCCTCTGTCATTGCTACCCATCGTTTGGTTGCCTAAAAATAAAAGAAAGGATCAGCAAAGAGTGGAATTTTAGATATCCAGCTGTCATAGTTGTATAAAAAAATGTGTTTATATTATCTTACATTCTTAAGAATTTATTTAATGAATGAATTCTGATATCAAGGCATATGTTAATCTTTGCTTTCTGCTAATATTTATTATTAAACCGTCACAAAACCAATACACCCTTAAACCCTACTTGTACAGGGTATAAAAAGGGGAACCATCTACGAAGATGCCACACAAATTTTGCTACCAAAACAATTTGCGATTGTTGCTGCCGTTGATGCGGCCGCAATTCGGTTGGCATGGCCCACAATTTCCATGCCACAGCCGAGAGTTGCATAACGCAGTGGATGCAGTTGCCGCCACACAATCATCCATCAGCGGCAGCTTCGGGGTAGGTGGAAGGCCCAAGCACATCACATGTGAGTTTTGGCCATTAACTTGTTGGGTCAATCCATCGCTGGTGTTGGCCAAACATAACAGATAATTATGGTTTCTGTTTGCTTTTAGAGGATCCAAGAGCCGCTTTCATGGTACACGATTTTCTACTTTGTTTTAGCATCGACACATCATCGGTTTTGTCTCTGTCTCCATTTTCTTGTTGACATTAAAATGTGGTTTAATGTTGGCCCACAAATTGCCCAAAAAAACAAAAAAACAAAGAAAAATGTCATTAATGTTTGATAAACATCTTCTTTCCTAGGCCAAGTTATAACTTTTTGATGGTTAGAGAAATTGTGTGTTGTAATCAATCATAAAAATTAAAAAGGAAGTGGCCAGTAAGCAAAGGTAATAATAAAATAAGAGGAAAAGCTAAAGAGAAACTTTGTTTTAGCTTCTTTTTTATGGAATTTTTTGGGTGATACATTTTTTATATATTTATTTTGTAGCAGCCACTCTTGCAAGCTGCATAAGTTTACAGAATACCCTTTTTAATATGCCTTTCGATCAACCGAATAATATTACCAACTATTTAATTGATATTCAAAAGAAAGTAGACACTCGCATCAAAAACTTTTTGATTATTCTGACGAAATATGAGACCCTTTTTGGTTAAATAAACTTTTACCGAAACTGTCTGGCCAACAACAGGCTGAATAACAAGATTTTCTGGGCCCACGTCATGTGGCGTAAACAATTTTTGATCAAAGTTCGAGTTCAATGGTCGGAATGGCTGTTTGGTTTTTCTTGTTTTCCTAGGGATGGCAGACAAGAGGAGTATTTGTTGTCAATATTTTTCGTTTCAAATTGCGTGCGCAGACTTTTAATTGAATTTTGTTGTTCTTGCTGCTGGGCCTAACTGTGTTCTTAGTGCTTTTCGAGCCTGCGATTCGTAATGCAGAAAATGATACGGCAAACCTGAGCTCGAGATTGCAGTAAATGATAAAGTTTTAGCCATTTGTTCACCGTTTTCTTTATTTCTCGCATTTTTCGTATTGTTTGGTATGGGTGAAAACTAAATTTGATACGTTCCAATTACTAAATTATGCAGTTAGGAGCTTTTCCCAGCTCCCCGGGCTCTTTCGATGTGAAAATCATTCAGCTGGAAGACTGCACACGCTCAGAGACTCACAGCCGCAGACTCAGACCGTAGAAAAATGTGGAGAAAAAAGCAAACCAACATGAAGCACCAACCGAGATTAAAGAAATCTCCGCTCCACTCTCGGCTAAACAAACAGACAGAAAAATAAAACCAAATAATGGTTAAGGTTGAGTGAATTAGGGGAGACAACAAACACACACAGCATATACAAGCAAATTAAAATCGTGAAAACGTAGAATGGTACTAAAAGGAACTAGGGAAACATTTAAAATGTCACTAATTAGAAAATGGAAATTCTCAATTAGGAAAATACATTCATTGCAAATGTTTTTTTAAGGGAAAGTGGCAATAGACTTGAGCGTTTATTGTACAATGAAAACTGAGACTAACCACAATTCCGTATTGAAAGAAAAACATTTCTGACTGAAATACCAGAAAACATTCATGGAAAAACCGATCCTGTGTCACCAGCAATCTAATAGGTAATTCCACCATCGCCTCGATCCTGTTTGTCCTGCTTTTCCTCGGCGATCTCGGCCAGCATCTCTCTGGTCTCGCGAGCCAAACCTATTAAAGTGCGCAAATCGTTCTCCAGGGTTTGGATTCGCTTGCTCTGCATCTCGATGACCTGACAGTAGCGCGAATTCATATCTCCGCGGGACTGGGCAAGATTGCGCCAGTAATCCAAGTCGGCGTTCTCGGGAACTGTCTCCTTGAAAGCTCTATTCAGCACCACTACCACACGGGCCAGAGTTCGGAAGGAGATCCGTGATGAAGGCTTCTTAGGGTCCTCCTTAGGGTGGTCCTTGGTTACGGAGTCCAGGGATTGGCCAATGATGTCATTGACTATCGACTTGGTCGAGAAATTCGACTTGTGGTCCGAGTCGAAGGTTGAAGCCTCGGCCGGAGGATCCAGTGAGTCCTGCTGCTGCTGCAGTTCCTGGATGAAATTGTTGGCCATTCTAAGGCAAGGGCTTCTTAATTTTGGATATATATTTTGTATCAGGCTGTCTACAGCTTGATGTATGAGCAGAGAAATCATTCGGGGCTATGCGAAGTCGATGTAATAGCCGCCTGAGTTGACAGGAATGGTCTACTAGTCTCAATAAAAATATACATCGATATTTATCATAGTTTAATTAAGTCTGTCTCTGTTTGGGTTTATTAAAAAGCACTGCTAACAAACCATTTTCGCCTTAAAATCTGCTTTGGACATTTTCATATTTTCTCTGTGACCCCAAAAAACAATCAGTGCCATCAAATGGCTCTGAACTCAATACCAAACAATTTGTTTTTCTTGGCTATTTCATCTCTATTTGGCTGCAGACATTGAACTCGAGCAATAAACCCAAGTTTACCAAAAACAAAGAGACAAACTTGCGAACAAAAAACATAAATGGCAACTTGTTGCTCTGGTTTAACTTGACGCAAACTTGTCGCCGCCAATAAAGTTGATGATAGTTTTTTGTGCTCATAGCTAATGACAATCTGCAGCAAACTAGAATTTGATGAGCTCCGACTGGACATTATGAAGTCTTGATTTTGACCTTTCGAGTGGGCGGAAAATAAAAAGCCAAGTATCATCTTTCTCTTGACGTCAGACACATAATTTTTCAGCCATTTCCCTCCAGAGGCAGGCTATATATAGACTTGGCTTGCAATGGGAGTTGCCAGCCCAAAGGACGAATAAATCTGCAAATGGAGAGGAGAGCTTGCATTCCTGTGATAAAAATAAATCCTCTTAAGGAGCCGAAAATTGATGCTGCTTTATGCCTAATTGGGTGGGCAATCGCTTGTATTGGCCATTAAGCCGGGTTGCATATGCTCGCCCACTTCAATTGGCCATTTGGCGACCACAGTTTCCACTTCAAACAATGAAACTAATTAAGATTCGCTTTCCGGCAAATTTGAAATGCCAAATAGCTCAGCACATTTGAGTGAAGAGGTCCTGTGGCACACAATGGCACAATGCATTTCCGATGGCATGGCGCTTAAAGGCTTACTTCTTGGCCCCCCTAGTCTCCATTGTGTTTACGCTGCGTATACGTAATCTGATTGGTTTATGAACCAGTTAGGAACACCATTTGGATCAAAGCAGTTCAGTTTGATTATGGAGACTCGCCCCAAGGTGTTTGTCATGTGAAACTGAAACTGTTTCCACCGGCAAAGCAATCGAAATTGAACCAAAATGTACAGGATTTAAGGAAATTGAAACTGAATACAGAAATGAATGGTAAGAATTCTAATTTCCGCAAGTTTCCCATTCTGTCTTTAATAACTATTTAAATTTGACAGAATTTCCGGTAGAAAATAACTTTTTCCTTGATGTTTTGACTACAGACAAGATATTTAATTGCTTTTCAAGTGAAATTCTTAATATTATTAATATAAGTTTATGGAAAATGTAACCAATAGAAATAAAGTCTTAAAAAACATTTAGTAAAGTATTTCATCTTCCTTAAATCTTACTCCAGAATCTCTTAAGTGAAAACTAAACCAAGCATGATCCATTCATTTCCCTTAAGAACTCGAAAAGGCTTTCAACAAATCCAGCTTCATCGATAGTCCAAGAAAAGGGATGCGACAGCTGTTGCCACTCAAAGAAGTGAGGAGAAAGCCCTTTCAAGCTAATTCGAATGGGGCTTTTTGCGACTAACTGACCCCAACTAAATTGACAAATGAATCATTTCACTCTGCCGAACAGTGACCCAATTCCTGGGCTCTGAATGAAAACGTCTGGGGAGCTCTATGGCCCGGCACGATTATTAATTGCCCTTTTGCGTTGAATCTATTTGTCAAGAGTTTTGTCAGGAGCTCCTTTATCGGCAGCTCTTCTAACGCTGATTTATGTGTGGCAAGCGTATTGAAAGCGATTTCTTTTTTTCAGCTGCCTTTGCTGCGTACGCTGCGTATGCGTGATTTTAATTTTAAGTGGAGCGCTTTTTCTGGCTCTTTGAGGACGTTCCTCTTTGTTGCCTGCTTTTGTGGGGCTTTCCCATTCCATTAAGTTTGAGTTTCGTTTTACTTGAAACATGTTGCCTTTTAGCGGCGATTCGAAACGCATTTTTAACTCACAGAGCTAGCCTTTCACGGAAACACCTCCTTGGGTTTTTCGATAAGTTTGTATATGTAAAGATTCACTTGAAATGCAAGACCTCACCCGACAGATTTGGCCATTTAAAATATTTTGTGCATTTTTGTGGGCACTTTTAAATAATGTATTTAAGCTTCTCTCTTAAGAAAAGTCTCCCCCGCATCCTTCATTTATTTTAGAATGAGAATTTGGTGTCTGCTCAGGGGCATTGTTAACCTTGTTTTGTCTGCCTTTTATATAGAACCAGACACATTGTCATTCACTTCGCTGGTTATCGAATGTCGGCAGACTTGGTCTTGTGATTTACCTAAAAGGAATCTTTTATTAAAGTAAACTGAACCAAGAAGTAAACTTAAGTAAATTTAGGCTCTCAGAAAAGTGTATTCTTAGTAAATTAAAAAAGTAACTAAACTAGAATTAAATGTGGTTTTACTTTAAAAAGTTTAAAAAGTGTATTCTTTAAATACTATTTATTTGTTGGCACTGGAAACAATTGTTTTAGGCCTTTCTCTTAAAAGGCTTTTCATGTTATTTTAGCCAGGAATCTGGGGCTTTGTTCAAACTGGGTCGTGGTCTGTGCCTCTGGTTCCCGGTCCCTGGCAACATTTGCAATTTATAGATTATTAATCTTGGAGCAAACACGAAAACTGCTGGGAATGGTTTGCTTCTGGGCCCCGGACTGTTCAGTTTTGTCCTGTTCTGTTATGTTGCGAGCTGGAAACTTTGGTGAAACTTTGCCAGGACCTGCACGAAAGCACCAACCCTTTGCTGTATACTTTTACACTCTAAAGAAATGTTTATAGTTTTATTATATAAAATATTTAAGCAAAGGTTGTGTGAATATATTAACTTTTACTACAAAATTTTATATTATAATTGATATTATTTATTTGAATTTAAAGCATACAACTTTGGGGTAAAGTGTAAAAGTGTCATTCACACATTTTGCAGTGCATTTCAATTGCTCCCAGTTGAGTTGAGTTATTGCCCCGAACGGGCGTCAACGTCGCCAATGTGGCGCAGATTAAAGAAATAAATTAAATCACTTGTCTACCCCGTCCCGCGGGCTCTGTGTCCTTTTAGGTGGAAAATCGAGCGCTGCGGCTACGTGAGGTGGCCACCGCCATGCAGCAGTACCAGGACGACTCCTCATCGGCGGCAGCAGCCTCCACGGCCCGCCAATGGGCTCCGGCCGGCGGAGGAGGAGCAGCTGGCAGCGGGGCCGACGATCCTGGCGGCAATGTCATCCTAATCGGCTCCGTAAAGGACTTTGAGCGCAACGCAGTCCACGGCCTGAAGCTGAATGGCATTGTGGCCCTGGAAGAGACATCTCAGGTAATGACCTTTTTGCAAAATTAATTTTTCTTCGTAAGAGTGTTGGCTTTTAATTATGGCTTCGTTTATGGTACTCTGCACCGGCCGAAGTGTACTTAAATTATGATTTATATTTATTTAATATAAAAGTATTTTACTTGGTTTTATTTTTGTAGTTAAAAATAAAATAAGTGTTCAGAGAATTAATGCAAGGAATTTCCTATACATTTCAGGGTCTCAGTGGTGGAACAGGTGGTCCTGGAGGTCGATTACCTGTGGCTCCAAGTGGGCGAGGCACCGAAATCGAGTACTTTGATGAGGCGGGCTACATACGAGCGGGAGCCCTGCGCAATGGCGAGGATCCCTACATCAGGAATCGCTTCAATCAGGAGGCCAGCGATGCTCTGCCCAGTAACCGGGAGATACCCGACACCAGGAATCCAATGTAGGTTAAATATATGCACATTCTCTTATTAAACTATATTTTATGTTATTTTAAATTATAATTTTTTTTACCAGGTGTCGAACCAAGAAATATCGTGAAGATTTGCCCGAGACAAGTGTCATTATCACCTTCCACAATGAGGCGAGGTCGACTCTGTTGAGAACCATTGTGAGTGTCCTCAATCGCAGTCCCGAGCACTTGATACGCGAAATTGTCCTGGTGGATGACTACAGCGATCATCGTAAGTAAATAAATATTATAAATTAGACTAAACTTAGCTTTAAATATTAGTATTCGAACTTTCATAATTTATATATTTTGTTTATGAAAATAACCCTTTAACTTTCCAGCTGAGGATGGCCTGGAGCTAGCCAAAATCGACAAGGTCCGGGTGATCCGTAACGACAAGCGCGAGGGCCTGGTGAGGTCACGAGTCCGCGGCGCCGATGCTGCCGTGAGCAGCGTCCTAACCTTCCTCGACAGCCACGTCGAGTGCAACGAGCAGTGGCTGGAGCCGCTGCTGGAACGGGTTCGCGAGGATCCCACCCGCGTGGTCTGCCCCGTGATCGATGTAATTAGCATGGACAACTTCCAGTACATCGGCGCTTCGGCCGATTTACGCGGCGGCTTCGACTGGAACCTGATCTTCAAGTGGGAATACCTAAGTCCCTCGGAGCGGGCAGTGCGCCACAATGACCCCACCACGGCCATCCGGACGCCAATGATTGCCGGCGGCCTGTTCGTCATCGACAAGGCGTACTTCAACAAGCTAGGCAAGTACGACATGAAAATGGACGTGTGGGGCGGCGAGAATCTGGAGATCTCGTTCCGTGTGTGGCAGTGCGGCGGCAGCCTAGAAATCATCCCGTGCAGCCGTGTGGGTCACGTCTTCCGGAAGCGGCATCCGTACACCTTCCCCGGCGGAAGTGGCAATGTCTTTGCGCGAAATACGAGACGAGCGGCGGAGGTTTGGATGGACGACTACAAGCAACACTACTACAATGCAGTGCCGCTGGCCAAAAACATTCCATTTGGCAAGTAAGTACACCGAAAATAACTGTGAATTTCTATACGAAAAAATATAATATATAAAATAGGCTCAAATAACTTTGATAAATTCTTAAAATATTCTTTTTGGAAAAAATGTTTTGGGATTTTCTCAAGTGCAGAAATATGTTAGCCAAGTTATTTATTTCACATTGTTTTCTTTTCTCCCTGCTCGTCCTTTTTATACTCGTCCAGCATTGACGACCGTCTGGCTTTGAAGGAGAAATTGCATTGCAAGCCATTCAAATGGTATCTGGAGAATGTCTACCCCGACCTGCAGGCCCCCGATCCACAGGAGGTGGGACAATTCCGGCAGGATAGTACCGAGTGCTTGGACACAATGGGCCACTTAATCGACGGAACTGTGGGTGAGTGTGACTTTAACTATATGTAAGAGTAATAAGTCCTAAAGTATCTTTAAAGTAACTTATTTTTAACTTTTTAATAAATATCATATACATATTTTTTTCTTATCTCTGTTTTGTTTCTTGAAAATTCCCTTATTAAGTTTAAATCAATATTAAATTTCGTAATTAAACATTTTCCCTTACTTGCTCTACACCCCTAACATTTCCTTAGGCATTTTCCCTTGCCACAACACTGGCGGCAATCAGGAATGGGCCTTCTCCAAGCGGGGCGAGATCAAGCACGACGACCTCTGCCTGACCCTGGTGACCTTCGCCCGTGGCTCCCAGGTGGTGCTGAAGGCCTGTGACGACTCGGAGAACCAGCGATGGATCATGCGCGAGGGCGGCCTGGTGCGGCACCACAAGATCAACGTCTGCCTGGACACCCGGGATCAGGCGCAGCAGGGAGTGAGTGCCCAGCACTGCAACTCCGCCCTGTCCACGCAGCGCTGGTCCTTTGGCAAGTACGCGTGAGAGGGAGAGCTGGCCGGGCCAGGCTAAGCTGGAGATGATGATTTAGCAGATCGGTCGTGATATATGTGCAAGTCGATGGGGGGAGGAGGAGGCGGCCTACCTACGCGATGCGGATTGTATGTGTACTGTATGTGTGTACTTGTAATGATTTACCCAATGTTGATTTGTTGCTGAACGGAAGATACCGAGACACAGACACACCCTCTTACACACAGGATTATATTATAGCTGCATATTGTTCGGAATAAGTTCAAGTTCTTCAGCCAACTTTGTCACTTCAAATCAACAGCTCCGGGGGCTAAAGTTATACACGACCTTGAAGAGAGAGAGAGAGAGGAAACTATACAAAAAATGTACTTAGACTGATTAATTTTTTGTATACATATGTATAAAAACTATACGAAAGTGAAATAATACTTTAAAGTAACCTTTGGCAGCTGAACTGTAACTAATTTGCACTCCCGCACAGCACTTAAACACACCCACATTCATTCGAGTCAATTACGATCTATTCGAAAACCCCACAGATTAGTGTCCACATATAGTCCGTTTCAGATAACCACATCCAAGCTCAGAGTCTTCTCAAAACCTTGTACTTAAAATAAAACATCAAATGTTATCATTAGTTTTAGTTTACACCTAAGTGAAATCATTTAAATCATTGACAACTGCGGTTTGAAATATGTATGTGTATATAATGTGAAGCAGATATTATTGTTTGAATGTTTATCGAGAGCCAAGAAAAAAAGTAAAAGCGGATTGACCTCTGCGTTTTGTCATCGATTGTTTGATATTTCCAATTCGCATAAATCATTTAAAGTTTTCAAATGAAAATGTATTCGCTTTTTATCTCAGACCAGGCGTATTTTTCACATAAATTCCTTGTTTTGTACTATTGTATGGCTGATAAAATGCGAATTATTAAAGGAAAAAAATATACAAAAAACCGAAGAGGAGTGAAGAAAACAAAACCAAATATTGTGTATCTGTTTGTGTGTGTACAAGGCGTATACTCGACAAAAAAAAAGGAATGATTAAAAGTGAACTTTTAATTTAAATCAACTAGAAATGCCACAAAAAGAAAAACAATAAATGAAAACAAAAAGCATTAAAAACAAATATTTATACAAGGACTTTTGACTTGGGCCAACGGTGCGTATGCTTAATGTAATTGCTTACATGGCGAGGAAAGGCTCCAAATGGGGGCACAGCTGCCGTCAAATCTGGCTAAGTACTTGGGCCCACATGTAGGTTAAACGACTTAACTTTCAACTCTGAAACTCACCCACCCAACCTCCAGCGAGATGAAAACTTGGCACATTACGCATACGACACGTAGACACGAAAAAATATATATGTGCATACTCAAAGCCGAGTTCGTTGCGCTAATTTTGTCGTCGTGCTTAAAAAATGACACAGCACACCGCTGAAGACCCAAGTTATTTTAAACCAGGGCAAGGCAGTATTCTTGCTACAAAATGTTTTCCTTCCATTTGGGGCTAGTAAGGGGGAGGTGAGCGACGAGGGCCCAGGATGAGGCAAACATGCCCTGCATAAGGAATAACAGAAAATAAAGTGTCATCTTCTTCAGCGATTCCCCAGCAGATAAGCCAAATTGTTTGGGGCTGCTGCAAAAATATATATTTTTAGGTGTAAGCTTGATGAAATTTTTAATGGATTTAATACTTCAGAGATTCTGTTATGACAACAGGAAGAAGACCAAAGAGAAAAATGGTATTATGCTTTATTTCATAGAATTTCTTAGGTTCCTCTGTGCACTTTAAACGGAATGTCATAATCTTTGACTGAATTTCAAATGCGGCAACACTGAAGATTCATAAATATCTCAAAGACATGTCTGTTACTTAGCCTCCTCACATGTACACATTCTGTCAGCTTCTGAGCTTCACATGCCTGGCAACATTCCCTTACTTGCTGATACTCCATTCAGCTCGTTAACCAGCACAACGCGCACCTTTGCTCCCATTTAACTTGGTAGGAAATCAAAGAAGTGCACTCTGTCCACCGTGAGAGAGGTAGAGCACAGGATGTCGCAGCCGGAAGACAAACCGATTTCCTGGAGAGAAGCCTCAAAGCGGAAGCTGAGCTCGACAGCCGGGCTCAGATGCTACTGCTTCTCGTAAATGGTGGCAAGAAATGCACCCGACAAGGTTAACCCCCGAGCCAGGCAAATCGTTTATGTCCACCCCTCCTCCCGATGGAAAACCGAAACCCCCCTCACACATATGGCGGAAAATTGTTGAGGCGGGTCGTTCGTTTGTGTGTCTTTATGCGTGGGTAGAACAGGTGAACAACAGTTTTTCCTTATTCTCTGCTTTCCTTCTTATTTAAGGCAGCGTGTGTCAGGCATACGCAAAAAGCCAACTCATGGACTACGGACTCCGGAGGAAGGACTCTGCCTGACCTGGCTTGGCAAACATTTTGCAGCTTCCCTTTCAGCCAGCCTGGCTTCCTGGGGCAGATGCTATCGGCATTTTTTCCGCTTCCGCAGTTTTATCACGGGGCATCAACTTATACCGGGGTGTTTGTAGTCCCCCTCCCAAAAGATTATAGGGTATTGTAAAGGAATATTAGGAAAAGCATTTTTATTTAAAATATATATTTTTGTTGATTTTATATATCTATTAATTTATTCTAGATAAACTTTAAACTTTAATTATGTAGAGTTAATTTTCTTTATATATAGTTTCCTATTCTCATTTCGAAATAGGATATATCCAACTATCTAATTCCAATTGCAGCTTTCCCTCTATGCTTGCCTCTTGTACAACAATTGCAATTATTTTTTCAATTACCCCTAAGTAGTTGCCTAACTTTGTGCCATCCATTTTACCTAGTGTCCCTTCTATTAGTTGCCTAACTAGTTTAATTACTGCTTTCCCCTGACGCTCCCAAACGCTGTTTTTCCATTGAAAGTTGCCTCACTTTTCCGCCGCCTGCTGGGTGTCGAGAGTTCTCTCCAACTCAAGTTCTCTCGACAGGATCTGCCACTTACACGCTCGCACACATATCCTTGTATTCGCTTCGTTACGTAGTCAGCCTTACGTCATTGTCGGTCTACGTGGCGTGTTAATAAGCAACGCGCACACTTACTTTTCATATCAGCCTTCCCTTTGCCTTTTGCCACTCTCTGATTATCAGTTGACATTTTGCAACACAGGTTTACAGGTTAACAAGACACCAGAATGGGGTAAGGAATGGGTAATAAGGATCCTTTTTCATACTCTTTTTGAAGGAATTTCTTGTGCTATTGATAAAAATAAGCTGGTTATGGGTTACATGATGTCCATAAATATGGTTTAATGTGTTAATAAATCTTATCTTTGTCAAAAGGATTTTAAAAGATAAAAAAAATGTCGGTTTTATTAAATAAATGAAAAAGAGTATTCTAGTTTCTACTATACATATATATAATGTTGATTACTTCATATATTTGCTGTATTCTTTTTTAACAGCCTGCTGACTTTGAGCATTAATCATTTTTTGGGTCTTACGGAGTTCACCGCATGCACATGGTTTGACCTAAGTAATGGGGCTGTCGTTGCCAGATTGTAGCCGGAAACATCAGAAAAACATAATTAACAACACGTTAGAGAGTCAAGAAGATGATGACGATAAGTGTTATTATTTGTAGGTTGAAAGTGGCAGAAAACGAATATCAGATATAAGATATAAGATAATTTTCTGAATTTTAAGCAAGGAAATATTAAAGATAAATCACGAGTATTTTTTATAAATATATTATATACTATTTTAATATTATTAATATTTTTAAAAGTAAATTTCAGGCTGAAAAGGTATGTAAAAATCAAAACAAAGCCAGACTTGTATATTTTTATTTAATAAACCCAAACAATTCCACACCACAAAGTAAATTTAATAAAATCCCAACTCAACTTTATTAGTTTTTCAGTAAACCAGACAGCATTTTGCAATTTTCCTTATCCTCGCTCACTTTTTCCTGAATGCCATTATTCAAAATAAACAGGCATTTTAGTAAGCTTGCCCTTTCTTGCTGCGAACAAATGCAAATGACTTATTTATTATTGTTGTCTGTTGTCGGCGTCAGTGATTATTCAATGTTCTCACCAAATTTGCACAGATAAGCGGATTACTTCTTGACATTGGCAACATTTTTGGGTATTTTCATACAAGGCAGACCTTATGACCGAACTAAGAACTCTCTTTCTAGAATATTTGTGCTGATTTTATTAAAGTTTAAAAAACATTGGATATTATATAGGACTTATACATTATTGTCTCAAAAGTAAAAATATATATTTTTTTATAAAGCTTCTTTAGCTAATGACTTTCCTGTTATTACTTACAGGGTACAAGGAGCAACCCATAAATCAGCTTAAAATTTCAATTTGCTCAAAAAGTTTGCAAAATGTCGCGACAAAATTTTCCAACGCAGCAGTTTTCATTGTGCATATTTTCCCCTGGCTGTGTGTGTATGTGCGTAATCGATATCTAAATCCGCTTAGCTTAATTTGCTTTTTTATTTGCTTATGAGCATTGCCTATCAGAAGTCAAATTCGAACAAGGAGGTTTTATTTTACTCTTCATGATTGATTGAACAACGAGGGAAGCCATTCCTTACGACAAAAACATTATTGAAAAGAAAATGTGAAAAACAACTGTTACGCTTCTTACAAATACTTAATTTTTTAAGTACATTGAGAGTTTGTTTTGGGCTGTTAAACATGGTGGAGCCACCCCAAGGACAAAAACTCATCAAGGGAAAAAGAAAATCTCATGGAAAACAATATTCCCCCAATCAACAAAATTCATTAATATTTAATGGGCATTAAATGAGTGCGTGGGCTGCGCAAAAATAATATTTTTCACATAATTAAGTTAAGTGAGTGGCCGCCATACAAGGAAGATAATAGGGAGTGGAATTTCGATGGGAATGGGAGGACATAATCCCGGAGAAATGGATATAATATGAGCTTGAATAAATAAAAAGAATATTGACTTAAATATAACCTTTGATTTTGATTCAAAATTGCCAAATATCTCTTGTCAGAACATATCCATATATAGATTCATTTAATATTCCTTTTTATATATAAACTATACAAGTTTCTCTTTTCTGTTTGGATTTTCCCAAGTTTCGCCAATACCAAGCCAGTTTCCTGTAGCTTCCAATTGTTCTCAGCCATAATTAACTATCTCCCACATAAGCTGCTTAATTATGTGTGTCTGTGTGCTTTCAATGCCACAAGGATTCGAGCTTCCGTTGGTCCAATCGATTTCCATTTCCCATTCGCAGCAATCTCCGAAAGTTAACTATTTGGAATACGCCCGAAAGCCGGCAATGTTTTCTATCACTCGCACACAGAGGCACATAGCCACGCTTGATGGCCCCAACTAAGGTTGTTTTGACAGGCAACAAATGGCAAAGGACAACAACAAACAAGAACGGGGCCCAGTCAGCGCCATTGTCTCGGAGGAGGTGGAATCTTTTGGCTGCTGCTGGCTTTCCACCTTTGTTCCAGCTTTTGTTCTATCTCCGGGACTTAATTGGAAAGCATGAAGACGCAAACACAGCGCGACGTGTTGGCATTAGCACACGCACACGAGCAGGAATAACAAACCACTACCGAAAATGTTTGTCCTTGGTCCGAGGAGCAGCTGCCTCATCGCCACCGCCTCCCACTAAATGCCCCTCGAAGGCCAGAAGCGTGTATACATAATTTGCGAATGTTGCTTCAAGTGGCTCGACAGCTATTTATAGTTGGCCTGTAGTCGGGGAGAAAATGTATTGCCGCATTTAATATTTTGTCCAAGTTGCACCTTGTTGTTGCCTCCTGGCTACTCCTGGCTGCCATATGCATAAATAATGGCAGCAATAAAAACTACTCTTGCGTTGCGAGCAACAGTTAGCTGGCGGTAAAACATAATCAAATTTCCAGGCAACATTTAAGTAGAACTATAAAAATGCTGGCAATATGTTTTGGTTATCGCAAATGGCGATTAAATCATAAAATTTGTGCTCTAACATGAGGAAAAAATCTTAGAGACCGTGTTTATTGCGATTTTGTGTCTTGTATTTTATGTTATTTTATTGTTTGAAATTGAAATATATATTAACCACAAGCAACACAAGTGTTAAATATAACCTTTTAATCCGATTCCAAGCTTTTGAAAAACCATAAACCAAAGCCTTCGTTTTCCCTCAAAACTGTCCAATTAGACGATGCCAAAATTTGCTCAACTAATTAGCTGCTTGAAGAGCAAACACTGTGGCAAATCCCCTTCAATTCAGCAGAATCAGGAGCAATTTCCAGCTGCATGATTGTATGCAAATAAATCGTTAGCCGCAATTTCCGGCAAATACGGGAGAAGAGGAGTTCAAGGATTAACAATGAAAAGACGGCAACAAAACCGAACCGAACCGAATTGAACACCGACACCTGGCCTCAATTACGACACTAATTAATTGAAATCAAAGGCAAGAGGCAGACAGGCAAAGGCAACTGACAGAGATACCATCAATCCGGCCAATCACAGTCGGAATTTGATACCTTCTCCGCCCGCTGACCGCCTCTCCGGGGATTCGCCAGTCAAATCAATGTCCGGCCCAGACGCATTCGAAAGTTATGGCTTGCATAAAAGTCAGCGTCAATGATAAATGAAGCCCGCCTGGATTTGCATACCGATGCATACATTATGCTCGGCCAAAGGGACCAAGTCTTCCAGCAAAAGGGGACAAGTGGCCCTGGCCGAGTGCTCCAAGGGGGGAAGTGGTAAAAGCCACTTCTACTGCAGAGATTTCGAAGATGCGGAAAGAAAAATACGTATTCCATTTGCAAAGCGACAGGATAAGCCAGCGAGCGAAAGGATAACAATGTCAGTGACACATGAGCTACGGAACGAGAGCAAAAAATAAGGAAAAAGAAACGAGCTGCGAAAAGGAAAATTCCTGCAACTTGCAGGAATTTCTTGCACAACAAAGTGCCTTCAAGATGCAAACTATAATGGTACTTAAAGAGGGATCAAATGAACTAATTCATAATAAATATAGTACGTAGTATGAGTTTTCAATTTAACTATATAAACTTTATCTCTTATTACCCATCTGAATTTAACTATATAAACTTTATCTCTTATTACCCATCTCATAATACCAATTTTTCCTCTTTGAATTTTGTTCAGGAAATTGGCAAGCCAAAGGGTTATGATTGAGTAAATTCTAAAGAAAAATCGAGGAAAAAATAAGAAAATACGAAGGAGCACAGGCAACACATAGCAAAACTTGTTGGACAAGTTGTCTTTACAAATTTGTCCTTGTCAAAATGCATCCCCCAAACATCCTGAAAAATAAACGAGTTGTAGGAAAAATTGCTGTTCTAATTCAGTAATTTCCTATTGTCTCACAATTTGCGTTCTCCTCGGCTTGGCAAATGATTTAATGAAATCAATTACAAGCCCCACCCGCCGCTCTACCTCCTCGGCAACTGCCTAGCAAATGAAATTAGTGCGCTCCAAGGAGCCAAAGGACGAGGCCAAGAAAAGATAAAGATGAAAAAGGAAAATTGTGCCGGGGAACAAGCGTTAACTTGAACAAATTGTTTGTAGTCTTCCCTGCCATATTCCTTTAATACATATATGTGGATTTTTATGGCCTTTTATTGAGTTTTTATTGCCTTTGCTTCGTGTTTTGCTCCTTTCTGAAGGGAAAATTCAATTTGGAAAATATTTGTGGTGGCTGACTTTGATTTTATAAAGTTAATACTGTATACGGATTTATGTTTATATGGATGGGCAGAATATAATTCAATTTTAACAGGAGAATTTCATTCATAATTCAATTTTTATTAATAATGTAATTTTGTTTTAAAATTTATACTTTAAGCTTATTCCCAGGACATAACTATTAACCTTGCTTCTCCTTGTTTTCCTTTTTCTTCTTATGTTTCCTTTTCTTTTTCTTTTCCTTTTTATCCGATTGCTCCGACTTGTCTTTTTCGGAGCCTTCTATGCATGGCGGATTGCATGGGCTTTCTTTGGTTTCCCTTTCAGTCACTCCCTTGTTGCACTCCTCGTGAACGGTCCGCGGCTCCTGATATCCTGTTTCCGGCGAACATGGCGGACAATCGCAAAGGTTATCCGATTCCGTGCAGCAGCTGGGAGGCATGGGTCCAATATAAAAGGGATTAAAACGGCAAACCATTCTGGAGAGTGGTAGCTGAACTTAAAATTTGGATTTCTAAAATATGATTTTCTTTTTTTTTTTCTTAGCCTAAAATAAGCATTTCCATGACACGAGAAACTAAGAGTATTATTTCCAAGGAAACTTTAAAGGCAATATTTGCTTGCTTTACCTTAAAGTCTTTTGTTTTTTAGCTTTTTAAAAATGTAAAAACTATGCAAAAAAAAGTCACCCACAAGTCCAAGAGGTCACCACTAATTAAAAGAATTATTCTAGCATATTTAATCCAGGCTGCGGTGAGTTTTTACTTAGGTGTCACATTCAAATTAAAATGAAACCATTATTTAGACCCGCCGTTTATCCCAGGGCAGTTGTAATTATTTACGAGGCTAAAAACACCAAATTAGCATTAAATCGAGAGCGTTCCAGACCGAGCAAACAAATTCAGTTTGCTGACAAATATTTACCGGCCTGGGCCAGCCCGGAGAGCTGCAGGCATAGAGAGCTTAAAGCTGATTATACGAGTTTGCTCAACAAATGCGAAAAATACACAATAAACAGCGAGAGTTCGTTGAGGAAAAACAGCGAAGAAAAACCACAGAAAAATAAACATTTAATGGCGAGGGAGAGAGGCATAAAAAAAAGAGACCCGTCTCCGAAATGACGGGTGGGTAAAAATGTACCGAAATAAAGAGAAGGCAATAAAGCAAAACACATAAGCCGCAACGCCACAAAAAGGACGCACTTGGGGCAAGGGAAAGAGATAAAGGACACGCTCACATGCTTTGAAAGTTTTCAATTTTTACGACTTCATTAGAAACGCTTGATGAGCAATAATGATAACACATAGCGGGCCAAAGCGGAAGCGGAAGCCGAAGAAGGGTGCAAAGGAAGCGGAAACGCGAAGGCTGCTTACAGATGTTGCTGAGAATTACTCAGCAGCCACAACTACAACTAAGCAGAGGGTAAGAAGAAAAAATGTAGAGTAAGAATTAAGTTTAAAAAAAAAATTCAAAGAAAAGTTGTATACTCTTTGAAGAAATTAACAAATTATTTTAAATTATAAAATTAAGCTTCTTTGTTGTAATATCGAAAATATGACCTTACAAAATGTTCCCTTTTAAATTATACTTACATCCTGTAACTCATTTAACTTTTAAAACAGAAACAAAATACCCTTTCCTAGTGTATGATAAAACCAAAAAAGTCCACAGAAAAAGAGAGAGAGAAAAAAAAGCGGCTACTCAAGGAGGTGAAGCAGCTGGAAAATTACTCCACTCACCCGCATAGGGACTCCTTCGCATTTATGAATGAGTGTCGCTCAAGTGGCCAAATGTGTAAGCGGGGATAAGACTGGAGGGGTGAGTGCGAAATGTGTTGACTGTAATGAAAGTTTAAATTGTTTTTCCCACCGAATGCCTAAGCGAATGTGACAGAGCAGGGAAAAGTCGGCTGGGGGTTCTAAGGAGAAAGAGGACTAAGAGGTCATGGCGAATAAATTTCATTTTCATGCATATAATACTACACTTTGGTATAATAAAGTTTATCATAACATTTTTGGGGTCTGCTTTCCTATATATATTCTGCGAATAGAATAAACAAATAGGAGATAACTTATGGTTATGGTTAAAGTAAAAATTTAGGACAATGATATGTGGCAGGGATTTTATGGTGGGTTTGGAGAAGGGTCTCCCAAAATAGAGAAATAATAAAAAGGAGGTTTTATAAATTCAAAGTTGGGTCTTTTTCTGGGCGTAAAGTCAGAGGTTTATGATTTAAGGGCTTGCAATATCGTAGCATATATATTCTTAATATACCAAATAATTTTATAAAATTTAAAAGCCTAAAATGAATACAGATTACTTGAAAACTATATTTTTTAATGCTGTAAAAATTTAAACACAGCCACACCTGCATTTTCCATTTTAGCTATAATTAGAGAGCTTAGAGAAAGCCCCTTTTGATCCCTTTAACCTTTCCCCAAACACGATGAGCCAAATGAATGACCATTCACTTAATTATGGCTTGATGCAATTTAAAATCCACACGAGGCCCCCAAGGGGGAGAAAATCGCTCGTTCGATGGCAATCTTCACACTTGGCCGTCCATACTAAATATGAGTTGAAATGGACTCGTATTCGGTGTCCGTGGGCAGCGGGATACATGTGTAATTGCGATGGCCCACGGACAAACAAATTCCCACATCGGACACACACTCTCACTATCGCACATGTGCAGGCGGAAGGACATTCATCAGCCTCGTCCTGGTCACGTTGGCTCATTTTCGCTTAATGTTTTATGCACAACTAAATACAAATGCGCTTTAATGAGCAAAACTCGAACCGGCCATGCGGTTAATTTATTATGCACAACTCGGCTTCGCAGGCCCATTGGTACGTACATACATATATCCAGAGGGGTAGCAAGGATAACAAATAATATGGCATTGTCGTGACATTAAATTGCCAATGCACATCCAAGGCTCGGGGCTTAGGGGGTATATGGGGGAACCGCAGCAAGTCAACTTGAATGCATGTAACAATTACTCTCGTCCGCTCCTGCTCGCTCACACGCCGCAGGACCATAAAATGCAGGCACCAGAATGGTGTAGAAAAACTATGATATTCGCAATGGCAACAGCCAACAACACGGCGTGTTCGGGGGCATGCGGCACGGGGACTTGGCCGCAAAACAAGGCCAAGCCGGAACTTAATACGGAGAGCGTACTCGAGTGCGATTTTGGGAGAGCACTATGGATGTACGTATGTAGTTCAAGCGGTCATCAGGATAGCAAATGTATGCCGAAATTCCATGGCTTATAATTTAAAACAATTTCTATTGTTCACACTTGAACTAAGCAAAAAAAAAAAAAGGGAAATGCTTATTTTCCAGCTGGAAATGTTCTCTATAAAGCAAGGAATTTACGATGGGTTTTATTTTTTTCAAACAATAAACTGTCCTTTGAAAGAATTACACCTACATTTCCTATAAATTTTAGTTCTTTAAAAATTAAAAACATTTTTTAGACTTTTAATGCTAGTTAAGTTAATTTTAGGACTTAATAAATGTATTCAAATAAAATGTATAAATAATAGCAAGCAAAAAGGCAGACTACCATTCTAGAAGCTCATGTTACCAGCTTTCTAACATTTAAGAACAATTCCTACAATTACAATTACTACAATTATATTCTTTTAACTTTATAACTACAACTCTATTAAAATACAAAATTTCAAAATTGCCCAGCCAAGCGTTTTTAAGCCCACCTCACGCTCCACGGACCAAAACCCCAGGGATTTGCCTACCCACTGATCCCACCCCCTCTTCTGCCCTATTCTGTCGGGACATTTATCATGTGGGACATGCCTGGCCATTTGATTAACACCTTTGGGGAAGGCATGGTCAAACCGAAATAAAATTGCGCAGAATAATTTAAAAACTAAAGCCAGAGTCCTAGTAAACCTGAGTTGCTGCACAATTTTGCTCCTATTCCGCCCCGTTGTTGTTCGCTGGCATTTCGCATGCCTCGTTGGATGCGGTCCAAAAAAGAAGCATTCGAATGTATGCGAAAATATACACATATAGGATATATGCGAATTTATATGTGCTGCTATTCTATGCGACTTTTGCGTGTAAGCGCTGACTAAGCCAACTCATGCGAGCTCGTTTTCTGGCCAGGGTACAAGTGGGTGGCATTAGGGGTGACAGGGCATTGCAACCCAACTGCAGCTGCAACAACTTCGGTGGAAAACGTGTTAAATCTAAAAGGATTTTAAGAGGCCATTGAAACCGAAATGTGATGATCAACGTTATCTTTTACTAGTACCAGGGCGGTGTTTAGTGTTAAAGGGGAGATGTGAAAAGTGTCAAAGAGGCAGGAAATTTCCTTATGTATGAACGGGTTTATTTTAATTTATTTATCTAAAAATATAGATATATTTTTCGAATGTTTATTCCCTTGCAGGATATTATAATTTTAGTCAGAAGTTTACCGCCGACTGTCCGTTTCTACGCAAACTAGTCCCTCCATTTAAGACCTACATATGTAAGTATATGGATAAAACCTGACTACTTTCATTAGTAAATAAGATTACATTCAGATTTTATTTTATGAAATTCTGACGATTATATCATGTAGCAGCCATGAATATTCAGCTTAAAACAAGTTTAAAAATCATATTCAGGGTTAAGTTTTGCCTAATGACTAAACGTTTTGGTATTTTCTTTCTTTAGTTTAGATAACTGCAATTTTAAATTATAAATAACGTTCGATTCCTTGGAGAGCTATTAAAATATATACCCCCAAAGGAAAAGCTAATGTTTCCCAAGTTACATAAAAAAAGAAAGGAAGCTAAATTTGGCACACCGAAGTTTGTATACCCTTGCAGTTTGCAATTTAACAATTAAGAATTTTTATTTATAAATAAAATTTAATAATTTGATTTATAAAATTTCGAAAACCTTATTATAAAATCGTATAATACCCTGCAAGAAAGTACTGATAAAAAATATATTTTAGGAGCCATTTTTTTCAATTTATAAAACATAAAACAAGCTACATTCAAATGTATATAGAAAGTACTGATAAAGAAAGACATATGTATGTTTGTATACCCTTGTATACTCTGGACTCCTCAAAATACAGACTGTTTTGTATGGATTTGATTTCCCGATGACATATCATTTATACGTTTAAAAAATCGGCTTCAATTAATCTAAAAACCATTATGTAAGGGTAAACAAACTTCGACTTCGCGTTGCTTATCACAGCTGTATTCCCTTGAACCTTTAATATGATTCCCAAAATTATTTCATTTAATATTTGCATTGGGAACAAGTTCGGGTTTTCATAGGGTTCGTACCTCCAGTTGGAGCTCAGAGCAATTCCACCTTTTAACGAGTTCGGACTAAAAATGTGGAGAATTTTCGGATATTGTATAGTTTCCATCACTTTAGTCGGTGGAATCTTTTTAAGAAATATTCGAAACGATTATTGTGAACTGTATTTGAACGCCAGTAAAATCAGCAACAAGTTTTGCAACCAAAACAACTCATTTATTGTCACAAACGAATATGAACTGACATTATATGATTCAAGCACATTTATCCTGAACTGGACTAATACAAATTTAAGCGAGTGGACCACCGTCGCAATTACAAATGAAATGCAAAATTTGACGTGTTTGAATATATTTGGAATTCGGAACTCAGCAGATCAAAGACTACGACCGGCATCGCTTTATCTGAAAAAGTTAAATGTTGAGTCTGTGTACCAGTTTCAAATAATTTCAGACAATTTTGAGATATACGAGAGGAATTCTCATTATGAATTGGGGCCAGAATATCTAAGGATTACATTTAAACGATCTGTAAATGTGGGACTAATAAATGAATATGTTGCTGCAAGCACAAAAAGAATAGAGATACTTCATATAGGAGGATTACACCTTACCGGTTCCGACTTATGCAGTCATTTACAATTTTTCAGGTGAGCAGTAAAGTTCTAGTTTGTTGATATTTTTTGTGTATCAAAATGTTTTTACAGTTTACCAGGACTTCAAGAAAACGTTGAGGAGTTAAATTTAAATGTTAATACGACAGTAAAAATGAAATGTTTTGAAAATTATCGTAAACTGAGGTACATATTTTATGAGAGGCCATATGAACCCTTTGAAAATCTAACTGCTCTTATCTGCACATACTCGTTGGATTGTAAATTCACAATTGGAAGAAATGGCCTAAGATGTCCACTAAGCTGCGAGTGCTCCTACCATGATGGGTTTCAAATAAACTGCAGTATGCAAAGAAAAAGTAAACAGATTCCTCCTCTCCCCATCCCAGTCGATGATGCCATCGACCTTAATTTTTCTGGCCAGCAATTAATTCAGCTTCCAAACAACACTTTACCTGGCTATTTAGAAGTGTTGAAGCTAAATGTGTCCCATAACAAAATAAATAGCATTGCCATCCATCAACTCCCGAAGAAACTGGATTCTTTGGACATCTCATATAATCCCATTAAAACAATCGACAACGGAGTTGCAAATTACTTGGACGCAGCCTCTTTCTTCTTCCAAGAGAGCATAAGATGGATTGTTAATTGTGATGAAACAGTTTTACTTCAATTGTTTAAAGAAATGCCTTCGATTGAATATGTTTTCTACGAACAATTAAACGGAAAATGTCCTTACAAATGTAAATGTTGCTTTGATCGCACAACACAAAACTTTGTCATAGACTACAGCGGCAAAGCTGTAAAATTCCTAACGCTACCTGACCATATTTCCAATCCGTTGACCTTAAAATTCAATAACTGTGGCATGAAAGAATTCCCAAAAAATCTGACTCGCCTTTTGAAAACTCATAACATAACGCATTTGGACTTGCGGCAGAACTATTTGAAATCTCTCAATGAAGAGACTGTAGATTTTTATAATAAGCATGATAAAACCATGATCGAACTGTCAGGAAATCCATGGAACTGTATCTGCAAGCCAAGGTCCTTTCTGTTCTTTTTAAAGAACCGAAATCCAGAGGAATATAGAATGACAATGGATAGATGTAAAATCCAAATGTGTCCCGACAGCTGCGTATGTTGCTTGAATAACTTAAATAGTTCAGTCCTTAACGTGGATTGCCGAGGACAGCGACTGAAGCAACTTCCGCTTCTGCCCGAATCAGCTACTAGTTTGGACCTCAGAGATAATAATATAACGGAAATAAATCTGCAATCACTAGACATTTTAAAGTTTGAAATACTCTCCAAAGGACTGAATTTGTTCCTGTCTGGAAATCCGTGGACCTGCACTTGCGACTTTTACACATTTACTGAAAAGTTTACCTTTTTTATACAAGATTTTAAAGAAATAGAATGCAGTAATCTGGGAAAACGTCTTGAATTTGTTGAAGAGAGTGATGCATGTCCCTCTTACTTCATCTACCCAATACTCATATTCGTTTTCAGCATGATAATTATCACTGCTCTCAACGCATTTGTTTACTTTAAGCAGCCCATCCTGATGTGGTTCTATGAGCACGAAATTTGCATGAGCATGGCTGTCCGCGTGGACTTGGAGCGTATGAAGAAATTCGATGCCTTCCTATGCTTCACCCACAAGGACGAACGTCTTATCGAGGATTATGTGGAGAGACTGGAGAAGGGCCAACGGCAGTTCCGCCTGTGCTTCTACCTTCGCGACTGGAATGTGGGTGCCTCCATTCCCGAATGCATTATCCAGTCGGTGAAGGATTCGCGGCGCATTATCATCCTAATGACGAAGAACTTCTTAGAGTCCACCTGGGGCAAGCTGGAGTTCCGTCTCGCTCTGCACGCCACCTCCAAGGATCGGTGCAAGCGACTGATCGTAATCCTCTACCCGGATGTCGAGAACTTTGATGAGCTGGACAGCGAGCTGAAGGCGTACATGGTGCTGAACACCTATTTGAGGAGGGACAGCCCTAACTTTTGGAACAAACTTCTCTACTCGATGCCGCATGTTACTTAAAGTAATATAATATTTATACCATTGCAGGATATTATAATTTTAGCAGTTAAGAAATAATCTCCGACCCTATAAAATATATATATATTTTTAATCAAATTCAAATTCCGTGTCTCACAAATTCAATGAAATTCCTCAAATTCAACATGTAGCTAATGCCTAAATTAATTATGAAATCGGATACTGTCACGGTTACCTGGGGGGGAACTTCCCTTCCCCACGCACGGCTTGTACCCACCTCATTAATGACAAACCAAAATCCGGCAGTCGAGCGTCGATAGGAGCAAGCGTGGAAGTCTTCAGGCTGGCAAAGGCCACGTGGAACTTAATCCCTTATCTTAGCTTGGCTAACAAAGTGGAAACAAAAGCCGCCATGACAACAGGCCAAAATCCTTTCAACTATTCGATGAAAGGGAAAACCACACCGCTTAAGCAAAACACATATTTGAATTAGGGATGGCAAGCATATCGATATATTAATATCCGAATATTATAAGATGACAAACATTGTGGGTATTTCTTTGATGACTGAATTACTGAAAATATCAGAAAAAGTCATTTTCAACCGAAACTCAGTCGCAAGACATGGATATACCCTTGCAGGGTATTATAATTTCAGTCAGATGTTTGCAACGCAGTGAAGGAGACGTTTCCGACCCTATAAACCATATACATATATTCTTGATCAGCATCAACAGGGGAATCGTTCTAGATATGTCAGGAAGAAATCTATTTTTTTGCCATTTTTGCAAAATTTTATAAGGGGTTACATCATTAAAATTTTTGATTTTGATAAAAAATTTGAATTTTCAAAATTTTTAAATGAAGTATGCTGATTTATTAACTGTAGAAAATCTTGCACAGAACAGTTTTCCGATTTAAAATTAATGCTCTTTTGGCCGAGTTATGATATTTTTAATTTAAAAAAAAATCAGGAAGTTTTTTAATATAAAAAATCAGATTTTATAATACAAAATAACATTTTTCTAAGTCAAGGAATCATTTCCGACCCCATAAACCATATATATTCTTAATCAGCATTAACATGCGAATCTTTCTAGATATGTCAGGAAGAAATCGATTTTTTGGCCATTTTTGCAAAATTTTATAAGGGGTTACATCATTAAAATTAGCTAAAATGGCCAAAAATTTTGATTTCTTAAAATTTTAAATTTGGTATGCAGTTTTTTTAAATGAATAAAAACTAACACAAAACTGCTTTCCGAATCGAAATTAATGCATTTTTGGCTTAGTTATGATATATTTTAATTGTTACCTGCAAGGGTATACAAACTTTGGCTGGCCAAAGTTAGCTTTCTTTCTTGTCATTATCATATAATCTTAAATTATGTAAAACTACTTATATTTTCAGTAATTTAATTATTCAGTCGTCAAGGAAATATTATATTTTATAATATTATATACATTTTGTAATATTTAAAATGTCCATATTAATAGATAGTCTATATTTATCTTGTTAATATTCATCCTGGTTTTAGTATATAAATATTAAAAATATTTTTGACATTCAAATACATTAATATTATTAATATTAATGCTAATTTGTTAACTAAATGTGCGAAGCTCAATCGAATTATTGGAAAGCTAGAGCAATTCAGTCAAAGATTTTTTTCCATAGTTGGCTCTGATTTTTCTGTTGATTTTGCTCTTGTTTTTTTATTTTTATTTTTTTTAATTTCCTAAATTTCAATCTTCTAGTTGCAATTGATTTTTCGTTTTTTAGGGAGAAGCTGTACCTTATGGAATTAGAATTGGAATTGCTGAATTTTCTAAGAATGAATTGCAGAAAGTCGCTTCGGCGCAGACAGGCCCTGAGATTACGTGCAGAGCTTTCGTCAGGCCCCCCACCCACAGCCGAGCGGATCACACAACGGAAGGACGAGCAGGAGCGGCGCAGGCGTGAAGCGGTTTGTTTATTAAATCAATTCGCGTTTTAAATATATATTTATATATTCGATGTTCTTGCTTTGATTACAGTTGGCTAGCCCAATCGATTTGAATATGCAGAGCGATGTTATGACTGAATTTGAGGAAAGTCTGACACAGCCAGGCCAACGAATCCAGGAGTGTCAAGGCGACAGCAATGAAAATCTTTGCACAACGCAGGACCTTTTAGACCAATAATTATTAACATTTTATATATAATTTTTTCAAACATTTATATAAATTTATTTAAGAAATAATAAGCAAGGAAGCCACTTTTTTTAACAATAAAAAGGAGAGAAACCTTATTTGAAAAAGAAAGGTAATTAAAAATTAGAAATACAAAATATTTCAACTATATATTTTGTATACTTAAACAACAGTTTTAAAACTTTCCATATCACAAATTTAACTTTTTTTGGTATATGCACATCTCTGAAACGAACCCGCAACTCTAATGGCAAACACTTTATAGCTCATTATTTTCAATGCAAGTCGCTGCCGTTCACAGTTCGCTCATTTGCAGGTCGTGTAACTTTTCATTAAACAAAAACTGAATGCAGAATGAATATTTAAACTTGTGCATAATGCACGCGGACAGCCATTAACGCTAATGACGTCATGAAATTCAATGCACACTGGAAAGCGGACTCGCCACCCCCCTTTTCTAGGTGTGGATGAGGGAGGCTGGGGGTAGAAATGAGCCAGGAAGACGAGTTCAGTGTGGCCACAAAATGGGGCACAGCATAATGTTGCCCTTAACTGGAACTCATTGGAGAGGTTAAACTCTATAGCTCTGCAAAGAGATCAAACATTTTAAAGCAAAGAATACTACTTAATATGGATCCAGAATTCTGAAGAGATTTAAATTGGTTTTAGTTAGAACTCCTAAGAGTTAAACTAAATTATATAAATTCTTTTGATAATTAAGAAGTGAAAGAAACGAAAACCAAATGCTTTGTGTCCATAATTTTCACGTGGTTCCCAAAAAAGTTAATATTCAAGACCTACAGTTTGATTGTCTAACATCAATTTCTATTTCAATTTAAGCTCCACCTCTTAACGTCCTAAAAATATATCATTCTGAGTTAAAAATTCTCATAAATATACTTTAATTAATTCCAATATCGTAGTTTTATTCAACTTTCTAGGCCCAAGTACAACCCATTCACGGTTGACTGACATTATGTGATTGCCAGTTTTTGACCAACGCAGCATATGATTTTAACGACGCCAACCACATGTTCTCAATGGCAACTCTCAGTTGAAACATTCTCAAAGGTTAAGAGCCAAGAAAACAAAAATAAAGCCATACAAAAAAGGCGGAACAACTTTTGTAACGGGAATTGGTAAAGGGATTCCATTTTGTTGCGCCATTATTGGGCCACAACTAAGGCCAGTTCCGAGCGGGGAAAATGTTTTTTCCGTTTTCTGGTTCACGTACATTTCTTTGAGATAAAAAGCTGAGCGGGGAAATGCGGGAAAAACACTGCTGACAGTGCCAGAGAGTCAGAGAGTTGACCCCGCTTGGCACGATTTCCATTCCATATAGCGTTAGTGTGCCAAATGTGTATATTTTATTTACAGCTCAAAACTTTTTTGAGAGACAGCCCCAAGAAGTGTCCCCCAGCATCGTGTTGTTTTGCCAGAGCGTTTTACGAGCCAGGAATTCGGAATTGAATCAATTGTTCGGAATGGAACTCTAAATGTGATAAAATGGGGATTTGATAATAAATAATATTTTATCAATAAGAGGAAAGAGTATTTAAGAAATTAAAATAAATTAAGCCTTAAACTAAACCTTGGAAATTTTATTGGCGCGGTTCATGCTCAAATTTCCTATTCGCGACCTCATTTCCTCGCCCAATTTAAGGCAATTTTCGCTATCCAAACTGTAATTACCAGTTAAACCAACTGAGGCATACCGACAAACTGAAAAGGAAGTTATTCCAGCATCCTGTAGCTTCCAGAGGCAAGTTCTTTTCGCCGGGCTACTTACAAAACTTTCTACCAAGTTTGTGCGTATATTTTCGTGGGACTATTTTGGATAATACCTTCTTGACTGCACAGCGCTTATTTTAATTTGTAAGCTTTTAATAAGGTTGCACTAGCTTTAAGAGTTGAAAGCTATTTTTGAAATTGGAAATTTCATCGAGCAGATATGTTTCTTAGCGAGGCCAAAGATGAAAAGGAGCATCTATACTTAAGTAAAGCTTTAGAAACTTATCTGTATAGAAGATTTTTTTTTTTAAACCATTAAATTATAATCCAGTTTATATCATCAGTTCACGAGACCATGACTTCTCTTCAAATTCAAACAATTTGTCACATTCCTGGAATCCATATTTTCAACAACATTGCTCAGTCCAATCAAAATTGTTTGCTTTTGTTACCCACAACAACGCAATCAGAAAGGCCGCTGCTCCATTACATCCCTTCACCACATTGTTGGGCTTATCTGTTTGATGATTTTCCATTTAATTCATAAATATTTGATAACATCGACAATCGAAAAGCCTGCATCTTTCATTACCCATCAAAGCGAGTCGGCGTTGAAAATGTCAGACGGAGCTGAAAAGGACAGAACAGGGACGATTTCCCCAAAGTACGGCTGGCAAAAACAATAACAACAATAGATCTGCTCTGCGGAGACTGGGAAATGGAAATCGTCGACATCATCACTGCTGCTGGCGCATGGAAGCAAAATAAATTTTAAATTGAAATCAATAATGTATATATTGGACTTTTGGTAGCAGCAATCAGAGTAGAACACTGCATGCGGATGAACCCGAATGGCATTGATGAAATGCACAGTTTGCCTCTGGATTAATTTATAATATGTTTTATATGTGGGTCAAAAAATTGTATATTCAATGAAAAAAAAAGGGGAAAGCCATCGAGATAAATCAAATTGTTGGAAACATATGTTTTTGTGAGTAAAACATGCTTTCGCTTGATACAAAAAAATGTAAATAACCCGAATGTATAAGTATAAATCATTGAAACTGAAAGATATAATTATCAATTAAATTACATAATTAATTATAAACCGAGTATGTTTATAAATAACAATTTATTGAACATATTTTTTATTATTTAACTAAAGCTGAAGAATTTTTAAATTAAAATCTCAACTGTGGCCCAAAACAAAACATTTTTCACCTGCCAAACACTAAGCTGGAAAGTATTTTTCGCATGCATCACAAAAGGCAACTTTCCCATGAAAAGCTGGTCAGGACCATGTTGACCATTCGACGTGTTGGTCCTCAAATCGAGCCACTCGGGGAAGTACTAGCGTTGAAGAAAAACACACAATACACACTGCGGAAATGTGCTGAAAATAAAAACATAGGTAAAAAATCGACCCAACAACTGGGCCCAATTCATTCGGCTTGCTCCTTGCTCCCTGTTTTCGTCCTGCTGCATTTTTTAATTAAACCGAGCGACAATTTGACATCAATATCGAAATTAAGACCTTGCAGAGGCCGTACAACACTTCAGCAGGAGCAGCGAAATAAAAAAAGGTAAACAACGAAAAAGCCAAACCAAAAATGACAGGGAAGTTATCAGTTAAGCCCCACCCACACTTTCAACAGACAAGGCAACTTCCGTCACATGTTGAAAAAGCGGATATCCGGTGCAACCAATTTTTTGTTGTATTTCCTTTTGAACTACAGTGGGGGGTGTATGAAGAGTTGTATTGTTACCATGAGAGCAAACAGTTTGAAAATACTTAAGTAAACATTATTATTTATCTTACATACTTTTTATATTTATCTTTATTTATTTATTTTAAAGAGATAAATTGATTTTAAGGTTTTTTCCTATACAATTTATTATTCATAGTTTTTATAAGAAAATTGTGTTTATTAATAAAACAAATAAAACTTTTAGCTGAAAAATATTTAAATAATACATAACAATTGTCTAATCTTATTTTTATACCCTTTAATAATGAATACATTTCCTAAAAAACTTAAAGATTTATCTTATTGCTGGCTTATTACATTTAAAAAATCTTTAAATTAAATTTAAAAAAAATTTATATATATTTTAAAACTAACCAGTATCCCCAAAGTCGTCAGATTTTCCCAACCTTACCTCGACAATCTCTGTTATTTTCAACGCTTCAGTTTTGTTTTGTCGCTTTCAATTTGCTTTCGCCCTTCGTTCGCTTATTGCTTCTGTTTATGTGTAAATCGCCGGGAGGGGGCGGAATGTGTGGGTGGGCGTGGCCAGGCCGGATATTGATGTGTTATATGCGATGTTGTGACTGCAATATATTTGCCAAATGACGGTTGATGCCTGTGCTCCTCTTGCCCAGGCCCACAAGGGCAAACACAAAAAGGAAGCGAAGCCATGAGGGAGATAAAGGTCCGCATGCGGATGCAGGAGCAATAAAATGTTCGGTTCGCAGGACTCGAGATGGGGAAATAATTGCGGCCCCCGAAAGTGTTGCCATAAAAATGCAAATGCCAAATGCCGCAAAGTTGCGAACGAGAGAACGTCCTGAAATGGGGGGCGGAAAACAAATAATGACGAAACCCTTGACAGCAACCAACATAAATCCGTTCTGGCATATATTACAAATGACAAACTGAAGAGTTGAAAGAGAAAAAAAAAAGAATAGCTTTAAGCGCTTCACATGTGGAAATTTCAGGCTGCCAATTATTTCAGGCAACACTTTTATTTATCGCTTCGGGACCCGCCAAAAGCAATCAAATCGCCATAAAAAAACATACATAGAGAAATGTTTTTAATCTATGATTCATTGGGAGGTCAAATGGCCACAGCTTGTTGGCCCAATCGAAAAATATCCTGTTCGCTTTCGATTAATAAATAATAAAATACATTTTTAATAAATGCCGAAGGACAGCAGAGATTCCTTTGGCCGGTTGAAGCTTATGGGATAATAATGACTAACAAATTGATCGCATTTAAAAATTAATAATCCTTTTTTATGGGATGATAATGACTAACAAATTTATGGTTTTCAAAATTAAATAGCCGTTTTCGGAATGACAAACAATATGAGCGATAGAAATAAGGAATAAATAAATAAATATTCGTACACATTAAGATAAGAAAGTATTGTATATAATATTATATAGGGCTTAAAGCTTACAAGATGTGCATCCAACTAGCTCAAGACAACTTTTCGAGCTCAACAACTTTTATAAGTTTATGGGTTCTTATCATTATACATATCCTTTAGTTATTTTATATTCTCCCCATTCGCAAAAGAAAACTTTTTAATTACATCAAGTCTGTATAAATCCTTGGCCACATCAGCAAATTGAAAATGAAACACTCATCGGGGAAGAATTGGCTTTTGCTTTAGATACAAATTATGTGTTATGAAAAGAGACTTTTGTGGCCTCAATTATAGTTCAAAACAAAGAATCTAAGGATTTTATTTATTAAAGTTTTATTTTATTTTATTTTCCATAACCCAGTTTGCTAAAGTTAACATCTGTGTGGCAGCAAGGGGAGTCGGCTTAGGAATTGCAGTTTCGCAGCCTTCAATTGCGTTTTTGTTACATAACAGCTGCAACTTTTGCCAAAGCAAAGTTTTTGTATCTCAGCTGGGCACTTGTATCTGTATAAATTGCATTTGTATCTGCTTCTCAATTTTGCAATCAAGCTGCGTATGTGTGTGTCTGGCACTCTCCTCTAATTGCACTTGCAAATTGTTAGGCAGTTTTTGAAGTTTTTAATTGAATTTCATTCTCAGACTAGACTTGAACTTAGTATAAAGCACTCCTGGCAATTTTTGCATTTATTGAATTCATTTTGAAGATTTTTATGTTATTTTTCGTGAATGGTTTTGGAGGAGACTTTGTATCCTTTTTGCAAATATGCCAAAAGCGCAATAATATAACTTTTGGGTCTTTGTGTGTATCAAATAACAATTACTGGGGCACACACAAAAGAAAAAGTACATAAAAACAAATAAGAATTTACTTTTCTTTTCTCTGCAAATTTTTCTCCTTTTTCCCCCCTTTAGCATATTTATATTTGCTTTATGCCGTTTGCCTTCGTCCTGACGTCTCCTCGAGGCGGGCTCACCAAGGAAATATGAGAAAATTTGCACAAAGCTTTTCGCAATAATGCCGTGGGACTTGAAAAAGACAATCACCTGGTTGTCGAGGGCTGAATGGGGTTGCAGGGTAGGCTAGCTGGCTGGAGGGTTGAAGGCTGCCCGAGGTTAAGTGTTGTTATCATCTGTTTATTGAAATTGCGTATCAAATGTTCGATTTCAATCGAAAAGGTAAGGGAAATCCACATGGAATTGTCTTGGATTCCTTGGAGCAAGTAAACAAGCCAAGAAAATGAAAAATGTAATACGGTAGGGGCATCATTTATTTTCCTAGATTTTATTTTTAGAAATTACAATAAATTTAAATGGAAATGGAAAAAGTAATGCAATCTATACTTTTACTCACTCTATTAAGCTCGTTATGTTGGGTATAATTTTTATATTTTCCGTTCTAATTATTAATTTGTATTTTATAAACTTTTATTCAATTACATTTGAATGCTTATTTCATAGAATTATCCTTCAAGTCCACTGCAGAATCTCACTGGCAGGAGATTTAAAAGGGGCCAAACTTTTCCTATTTTCCTGAAAGTCGTTAAGACATCAACAACTTTGCTCCTGTTTTCTCTGCACCTCTTACTCCTCGTACATCACTCCTTCTAACCATTTTTGTATTCATATTTCGCTCTTTTTTTCAGAAAACTTACGCCCAGGGCAAAACTAAAGCCATGAAAGCGTAATGACAACCCTGACGACAAGTGCGCGTAATGGCTGCAAAAGAACAAATTTGAAAGGAGTGAAAATAAAGGAAAGGATGGGAATACAACTTGGTAGACAATTAGCAATGGGGCGCAAATGTGGATATTGCGGATTCCAGTCTTGTTTCTCGGCCAAACAGATCGAGAAAAAATTGTTTAAAGACAAAGTAAAAAATACTTTTGAAAGGATATATATAAATTTTATTATATTTTAATATATATTTGTTGTTTATATTAATATACATATTTCTTACATGCTAAAACAAATGTTAAATAACAATAAAATAAATCTTATAATAACATTTATTTTATCTTCATATATTTACACAGTGGAAAAAAATGTCTACAAAGCGAAAGATATAAGTCATTAGTTTTAAGCCGGCATTAATTTTAAAAAATTTAATCAGCTGCATAAAAAAATATTTAAAAAATCACAAAGTTAAACTTAAATGCCCCAATAAGTATGCTACTTTTTGTATATTTAAGTTATGCTTTTGGTTCTTGCTACATATTTTGTTTAAGTACATTCCCGTTGTTGTGAAACCAGTCCCGCGACAACATTAATTAGATTTAAACGCCTACAAATCATTTTGAAAATGGCACCCGAGCGGCAGCATCCGGATTGTGAAGCCCGTAAGCTCGGTAAGCACACACATTATTCACACGCCTCGCGGCACACAATTTCCCGCGATTCCCCAAAATGCAAATTGCGCTAACCGAAAACAACAGAAGGAAAAACAGCGAATGAGAAATAAAAATCGGGTACGAACCCGAAGCAATTTGAAGCGCTGCACTGGTACTGGTCGGAATCTGTCTGAAAATAGCCCCAACAGCGGCGGGGTGCCCGTCCCGAAACAATTACAAAACTATAAGCCTCCAAAGGATTTGCGGGGCAAATAAACAAAAAAAAAATGGAAATCATCTCAGGAGTCGAGAGGGGAAAATGCGAATGGAGTTAATTTGGGCAAATCGAAGTTCGTAATACCCTAGGAAATACAGGTTTCCTTCTATGTAAACTTGGTCAAGTTTATACAACTTTAGACATATAAAAAAGTCTATAGGAAAATTATAAATAAGAAAACAGAGATCCTATAGTAAGGGGTAATCATGTCTAGATCGCTACGACTGTCATTTAAATGTTCTATATAGTAAAGGATTCCTTGCTCCATTGCCACCTTCTCATTACAGGTATTACACCCTCTTCAAGGATATTCAAACACCAGACTTGGTTGGCGTAGGCATCAATCCCCCAGAGATGCCAACACAAATTGTCTGTTATCAGCTGTGGGATCGACTTCGGTGCTGCCCTGCAATAAGCGGAGCTTAATTGGTCTCTCACACCCGAGCCAGAGGATACGGAGATGTTATAGGGAGTAATTCCGAGCGGATTGAGTATGTGAAGGCAGTGCAAGTAAGCAAATCTCTTTGGCCGGCATAATTAAAACGGGCCCTGAGTAATGGCCCGGGGGCGCAGAAAGTCATCTCACAAAGCTCATGTTAATTACAAAATAAGTCCTTTTTCGTATGGGAACAACGAATTGGAATTACTTTGCCACCGAAAGCCCAGCTAAGCCGTTGCAAAATGCTAAAGCCAAAAAATACTTTGACTTCTTAGCAAAATCAGTTACTTCATTAGGTTTTGCTTAAAGGATTGCATAGATTTTGGCTGTAAAAATAAGAAGAAACCAATATAAGCTAAAATTCTGGGAATAATAAGTAAAAGAAAACAAAGCCAAAATGTAAGATAACAACCAATGTAAAAGCCTTAATTTTAATTCATTCAAAAATAAAAGAAATTGAAGCAATAAGCAATAATTTAACCTAAAATTCAAGGAATTTTAAGGAATTGTTTTAAAATTTGAGTTTTTGATGTCTGTACTACTAAAAAATATTCTTTTACAAAGAAATGTATTACACATTTTGATGACAAACTGTATTACACGAAAAACCCAAACCTTTCTTAGTACTTGAAACATTGAATGGAAAACAAAGTACAAAAAATGAATTATTTTATTCTTGTACTTTTCCATTCCGCAATTAAAGCCCGCGATTCCCCAGAGCATCTTCCATTGTATCAAGTTATTTTTCTTCCTTCTCCAGGGACCCTCGACTCCCATTCTGGCAACAAAGGCACACGGACTTCCCCCTCTGCTTAGCACATTCAATAAATAAAAAGGGGGAATTTCACTTTCGACTCAACACTTTACCCAGAAACACTTGCACTCCTTTTTGGGGCGGCTGTTGAGGCGTCCTTTGGGCCAAAGCGATGTGGTTGTTGGCCTTTGTTTTTGCGCCGCTTTTGTTGTAAGGGCGCCGCAAAATGCCTTAATCATGGCTCGTAAATCTTTGATGTTTCATTTGTGCCAAAAACGCTAAGCGATTTTTAAAATGGCTGAAAGGGCTGGTTAAGCCGCAGCGCTTTGAGCCGGACCATAAATTATGGGATCAGACTGCGGCAATTTCTTATGTTACATTACATTAGCGCAGTATCCGCATTAAGTTTGGAGCAGAAAAAAAGTAAAAAAAAAAAAAGAAATATTCGATCTCTTTTTGGTTAAATCCAACTGCTTTGCAGAGTCTCCCCAATCGAATCCAAATTCAATTTTGTTACAAACAAAAAATACACAAGTTTTGCCTGATTTCATTTCCCCCTTTGGCGCAGGCTAAAAAAGCGCAAGCCAAGGAAAAGCACAGCAAATCGAAGTGGAAAATGCTGAATAGAGCAGCAAATATCTAGAATAAATTGAATATAAATACGAAATCAAATCGAATTTGATTCGAGTTCCCCAACTCGCTCACTCACTCTCTCCCTGATTCCTTGTAGTTGATTGAAAGGGATTATAGAAAGTAGTTTGACTTCACTTCATCACATCTCCTTCCTGGTCGGCCCCGAAAGGGAATTGTGGGTAATACCGATCTTTGGTAATTGGGCAGCCAATTCACTAGCGAGTGCTTCGCATTTTTGCAGCAGCAGTCTCTGTTTCAGCTTCAAGTGCATTCCAATTAAGGGTGCCGAGCAACAGTAAAAGCTTTCTACCCCCCACTAATTTTCCTCCCACTTTTCCCTTGATTTTCTCCCGGGTTTTACCCACTTTTCCACCGCATCTCCCGGATGCCTGCTCTTAATGGGCCACCCACAAGTGTCGCTTACGCTTTTGAGGTTTTGGATTTGCAGGAGTAGCCACGAAAGTGGTAGCGCGAATGCTTCTCACCATTTTCCAAGAGCTTAAATTAGTATTTAGGGATGAACATTTTAAGTTAACGAGTGTCCTAACAGAATATCATTTTAATATGATGTTCTAATAATTTCTAACCAAAATGAGGCCATGAACTTTATACGTTCTCATAGTTCAAGGTCTATAAAGTTATGCAAAAATTGCCCACTTGAAAGTTAACCCTTCAAAGTCATATACAAATTTCCCCGAATCTGGAGCTCAGCTTTTATCACATTGACCCTTTGGAGGAGTGCGGAAAAGCCTTTTTGGCTTTGCCCCGTACAAATGTGAAAATTGTTTTGCTGGCTTTCGCCTTTCAGCCGCAGAACGGCTGTCAAACGCACTTGTCGTGGGCGGCAGTTGAAACTCAAGTTGGAAAGCCGCCAGTTGTTCGTTCCGCTTCTTTTTTTTTTCAACGGCTCCTCGCAAAGTTACAATATCGGAGAAAAGTCCGGGCGGAAAGTTGCACAATTGCAGGCGGGGCCACTGTGTGTGGGCGCCATGGAGGAAAGTTGGTCCAACTCTTTGACTGATTAGATGTCCGTCGGGGGACAGTTTAAACTGTAAAGTTACCCCGATAGCAAACGACAATTGTAAACTTTTAAAAACAATGAAAAATTCATTCAAGTGCACTTTGATTTGTTGCAGTTTAGGGAGAACACTTTTGTCCCTGACGACACCCATAAAGCTGGGTGCCAAAATGTGGTTACTGGTGCATTTCTCCTTTCACCAGAGTTACCTGGGGAAATAATATTGCACGTACATAGTCGAAACTATTGGAATTTTATATAAACTTCACAAAGGACTGAAAATGCAAACCGTATTTAAAGGTGAGAGGATACGGGGCGTATGAGTAATATTTTCCTTGATAATTTTTAAGCAACTTTTTAGTTTGGAAACTTTATTAAAATGTTAAAAACAAAAATGTAGAACAACAAAAAGTGTTAATTTATTTACCACGGAATGAAGAGATTTGTGTTTATAAGGTTTATGTTTAAATCACTTTAAACGAATTATTATTAAACAATCAAACCCCCAAGCAAATATTTATTTTCATATATATTTAAATTAGTAACCAACTTCTGACTACTATTTATCTAAATCATGACATTTCACATTTTTTAAGGATCCCCCTGACAACAGAGTTGCCACCTAAAAATAAAACTCAATTTAATAGCAAAACAAGAAAGGAAGCTAAGTTCGGCACACCGAAGTTTGTATACCCTTGCAGATATTATTTCATTACATTTTACCTATATTATTATGTTTACAGTTTGACAGTTACAGTTTTGCATTCCCAGCTTTACATTTTCTCTACATCTACCGATCGGTTTATATGGCAGCTATATGATATAGTTGTCCGATTTTTATGAAATTTATACCAAAATTCTAGAATAATAAAATAAGCTTATATCCCAGAGTAGATGAAAAAACGTTGAAAAACAACGAAGTTATAGTTTTTTTCCTATTAATTTTCCGATCGTTCCTATGGCAGCTATAAGATATAGTTGTCCGATTTTCATGAAATTTTTATCGAAATTCTGAAATATGATATAATGGCCGTATCTAAAATTTTGTGCAAAAATATTGAAAAACAGCCAAGTTATAATTTTTTTTCTACAAATTTATCAAACATTTGTATGGCAGCTATATGATATAGTCGTCCGATCCGGCCCGTTCCGACATATATAGCAGTGAGAGCATATAGAAGACTATATGCAAAGTTTCATTCAGATAGCTTTAAAACTGAGGGACTAGTTTGCGTAGAAACAGACAGGTGGACAGACGGACAGACGGACAGACGGACATGGCTAGATCGACTCGGCTGTTGATGCTGATCAAGAATATATATACTTTATAGGGTCGGAAACGTCTCCTTCACTGCGTTGCAAACTTCTGACTGAAATTATAATACCCTGCAAGGGTATAACAACGAAACTATAATTTTTTTTCCTATTTATTTCTCGACCGTTCCTATGGCAGCTATATCATATAGTCGTCCGATTTTCATAAAATTTTTACCAAAATTCTGGAATAATATAAAATGGCTATATCTCAAAAATGATGCAAAAATATTGAAAAACAGCCAAGTTATAATTTTTTTTCTACAAATATATCGAACATTTGTATGGCAGCTATATGATATAGTCGTCCGATCCGGCCCGTTCCGACATATATAGCAGTGAGAGTATATAGAAGACTAAATGCAAAGTTTCATTCAGATAGCTTTAAAACTGAGGGACTAGTTTGCGTAGAAACAGACAGACGGACGGACGGACAGACGGACGGACGGACAGACGGACAGACGGACAGACGGACAGACGGACATGCCTAGATCGACTCGGCTGTTGATGCTGATCAAGAATATATATACTTTATAGGGTCGGAAACGTCTCCTTCACTGCGTTGCAAACTTCTGACTGAAATTATAATACCCTGCAAGGGTATAAAAAAACATAGAATTACAAGAGTGCTGGCAATTTATGCCGACACATAAAAGAAATAGTAAAATAGTTGGGCCAAAACAACAACAACAATGGCAGTAAAAGCCAGTCAGTAGTAGTAAAAAGTAGTTTATTTAAGTAGCTGAGCGCGAAAAATGTGTTTTTTTAAGAAGAGAGGTCGTAAAGCATCACGGTGTACTGTCATCCCGCTCACACATCTGCATTCTTCTTTGCCAGGACCATTTGCATACATACATGTACATGTGTGTGTGTGTGTGTGAGTATGTGTGTGTGAATTTGTGAGCTTTTCGCTTCTGTTTGCTTATTTAAGTCGTTTGCAATTTCTGCTTTCCTCTACTTTTCTTTGCACAGTCAACGCATAAAAAATAACACAGAAATGCAACTCCCTGCACAGAGAAAAATAAACTGTTAATTTGTTTAAATAATTGTTTAAGTAATTTAATAATTAAACAGGAAATTATGTATTTAAAATATTAAACCACTTTAACTTGATTACTTTATTTTGTTTTACTCATTTATATTTTGAAGGTTACTGCAGTTTTTTCGCAGTGCATTATGCGTTAATGTGTGTTTATACGAATTCCCTTTATAACTGGCAGCAAACTTCGCTGGCAACTTTTGCAATTACTAAACGCACACACACACACACATGCCTGCACACCGACACATGAGTAAATTGTTCTATTTAATTTGGTTAGAACGAGATGGCGGAGCCCTTAACAGCTGACAGCTCAGATCAAGATGGCTGCCGCTCAGAATGAGAGAGAGAGAGAGACATAGAGAAAGCCTCTCTCTCCGCCACTTTGTATTGTCAATCAGGCAAGAGTAGTGCGGGGATAGAGGAAAACGAAGGAGGAAGAAAGCACGAGCAGGTTGGCCCCTGACGGATTGTGCCCACTAAAATGCTATTTTTCACTCTATTCGAGCGGAAGTTGAGCGACAGCAGCACGCCCAAAAAGCATCAGCATCTGCAGCTCAGAACTCGACTCTCTGCAGAATGGAGAAAGCAGACACTGAGGAATCAAAAACAGCCACCGGATGTTTAGCATGCACTTGGAAAAACACCCATAATTCAGGTCTGAATTTTATCATTTGATAAAAACACAAAACTCAGACTTCCAAGAGCACAGCGGCAATCAAAACGATCTGTTACGTTCAAAACTTAATTTTATTTTCCAACAAATTTATTCCATAATTTTTGTACAGTGTACTAGAACACTTACACAGTCTTAGCATCACCAAAATCAACAGCAACAACGAAGTGCTCACACGATGTGGTAAGAAAAAATGCTGCCAGGACGGAAGGGCAGTGCCAACGTCGTTGAGGCGACAACAATTGTGCATTTGAATGCCGTCCGGGGGCCTCCGTGCAAGACAGCATATTTTGCTCTGGGCTTTTGCGAAGAACCTACAAAAAAGTTCAAAAACAAAAGTATGACAAAAAAAGAAACAAAAAAAAATATACGGAAAAACCGAGCACACATAAAAATGTCAACACATCCAAATCCGCTAAAGGGGCCATTGTGGTTTACAAACTTTTAGAGGCTTTTTTTGCAAAAATTTGTATTAAATTATTTCAAAGATTCCTGCTTACTTTCTGGATCATATTTTATTTTAACATTTTTTGTTCTTTTTTAAAGATTTGCTAAACAATAACCTTACGTATTTATATTATATGTATATTTTCCCTGAAAACTAATGACATTTTAGTGTTTCAAAATATTATCTGAAACTTTTAGAGCTATGAAGTAACAGAAAATATACCAAAAGATCCCAACATACAAATTAAAAAATAAAATTTTCACTCACACTTACTCTAATTGCTTTTGCCTTCCATCGTAAACCGAAGAATATGTTTGCTACATTGTTGAACGCATTTTGGGACATTTTGTGGCCTAATTAATAAGCCAGGTGCCTGACCAGGTCGCAGGACGAGGCCCCGAGGACACGCACGTAAAGCACATAAAGAAATTGCGAAAGTTATTAAAAACAAACACTCGTGGGTGGGGTGGAACAAAGGAAAAAACTACGCACACGCGCACTTTTTTATGACCGACCATTTGGAGGAACATAAAACGAGGAGGGCAAAGGATGCAGGACTTAGGATGTTTGTTCGCTTTTTGGCCAACGGCCAGAGCACATATCGATGGGATGTAATCTCTTGGAGCCACAGTATGAGAGCAGATTGAGAAGGGTTCAGAGGAGCTAAGGGAACAACAGTGGATGATTTAGGGTGGGGTTTTTGTAGAGGGGTGTTATATATAATAGTTATTTAACCTTGAGATAACTTTACTATCATTTTTATTTGTATTATTTATAGCTCTTGATCGCACTGTGCCAGTTGGTAAATCATTTTCGTATGCAAACTAGTTTATTTCAATTCCTATTCCAAATTGAAAGTAAATATACTTACGTAATTCTGTTTTGCTTATTCCATAAGAACATTAGATACTTGAGTGGGCCACAACCCGATTCTGGCTGCATCGCAAGGCAGCTGTCTATTCCCAAACCGGAAGCCGGCAAAAGCAGCTAAAATAAATAAAAAATAGCAGTCCCGAGGTGAAAGAAGAAGCTGCAATTTCGCAGCGCTTATTTCAGATGCGTTTTCATCCGCCGCTCTTGAATTTCCCACAGCTACCAACAAAAAAAAGGAAAACCCCACCCACTAGCACCGCGAATGATGCCCGAAGCCTGGCAAGTCATGTTTGCATGACGAAGTTTTCCTCAAACCATTTGGGATAATATTTTAAGTTGGCTGAAGCTGCCAGTGATTTCTAACCTTTGATGACTTGGCGGGTTAAGCGGGGGCTGTTAGGGAGGGGTTTAGGGAGCCGCAGTTGGTAGTCGGAAATTAGCGTTAATCTTTGTAATTCCAGCGGAATTAGGGATTGCTCTCGAGTGGTTACAAAATAAAAGGGAAAGGCGGTATAATAGCAAAAATGGTTGAGCTGACAAATTCAATTACTTAAAGCTTACTCTATCCTGGCTGGACCTGAATCAAACTGCAGCCTTAAATCTAATGCATCCTAAACAGAATCGACACTCAAAAAGGCCTCTGAATAAAGGCAAATCGTAAACTAAAACTGAAAATTAAATTATGGATTTGACCAGCTTCTACCGAAAACAACGGCAGTCACAAAACATAATTCACAGATCTGTTTTTCAATCGCCTTCTGTTGCTGTCCTTCAATGGCAAACTGAAAAAGGCAGATGCCACTCAGCCACCCTCGATTTTCCACCACACACAGCAGGCGTCTATCTCCTGGCTTGGGATACCAGCTCCTCCTGGTCACTTCTGAACCAACAATGCGTTCGGCTCAGGGACGTTTAACTCTTTGGTTAGTCGGCTACACAAGAGGGTATTTTTTACGTGCAAGGATGTGATGAGTTTTGACACTTAAAAGGGGACCCTAAGGGATTACAATGTTTTAATTTTTTTAAGATTTTTCTAGGCTGCTTTAAAAATTCTCTTGAGGTAACACAAAAAGTTCTTTAAGTTCTACAAATGCTTTTAGAGCCAAAATATTTTCACATATTTCGAATCCTTAAAAGGTAACCTGTATTCTTGCCAACTTAAAAAGCCAACTTGTTGGTATTCATTATTTGGGATCCTGTTTCTGTTCAGGGCGTGTCCGTGTCATGGCTAAGGGGAAGCTCAGGCTGGCAGCGGGTGTTTTGTGCCGTCAGCTGGTTAAACACACAAATGGTAAATGGAGTCACAAAACAGAAGGAAAACATTGTGCAATCCGAAGAACCAGAAACTGAGAACCCCAAAAGCCAGTCGCATATTTTGGCCATAGTTAATCTAGAAATGGAATAATGGAAGGTGGGGGAGTTCTTTTGGACTCTGGTCAATGTCGCACACAAAGTTGCAAGTTGAACTTCGGCCCCATCCATGGGTCGACTTCTTTGGCTAAGAAAACATGAAAGTTGATCAGGAAGTTTACCTCTTCTAGAGGCGGTGGAACAAAGAATTGTTCAAACCCTTTTTGAGACACTGAGAAAAAAAAAAAGAAACAAAGATATTTTATAGATTATACAATAAATATGTTTTGTAGCTATGTAAAAATGCTATAAATATAAAAATTATTTGAATTACATAAGTAAACCACTATTTGAAGCTTTTTATTGACCTAAAATTTCGAGTTAAAAATTTGTTTTTTAAATCCATTTTAAATACAGAAATTATTTCCCAGTTTTCCCTGTGCCACCAGGTTGTATTTTACCACCCACTATCCATAGACAATAACTAATTTTCACTCTGCACACGTGAAAGTTGCTCTACCTTCGTTTTAAGTTCCGCTCGAGCTCTTCGAACTTTTTGCGACAACTTTGTGCCAGTTATGTGTATTGGCTACGGTTTAAGAGTGACTCCGCAGACTTATTTGTACCCCGACTTCATCGTCTCCTTTCTCCCCTGCGTGCAGTTCAGCTCAGTGTGGGGCTTCTGCCACTTCTCGACTTCCTTGGCAAAATCTTAAACTTTTGCAAATTGCACATTCTTTGAACAAAGTCGAGGCGGGCAGAAGGTGTGTATGTAATTAGATGTGCGGAGTTGAACGACGAGGAGACCACAAGGTAATTGGCAGTGCGGAAAGGTGAGAAATCACCTGTGATGATCGAAAAAGTGTAAGTAACTTTGAAAAAAATAAATTATAAACTTATTTGTTACATTTTCTTAACAAAAACTAAAAACTAATTTTTAAGTGCTTTTAGGGACAGTTTTAAATCAGTGACCGAATTGTATATTATAAACAAATATTCAAAATAGTAAGCCCTAAATAGAAATAAATTTAAAATAAATAAATTTTAATTTAAGTATAAAAGGGATACTCTGGCATTGAAGGTTTTTAAAATGATTTTAAATCCTTTCAGTTCAGTATTATGAAAATCAAGATTAATATGCTCATTTATGTATATACTTTACCCATCCCATTGGCAACAATCAAAACAATAGACCCAAACATAATGCTAAAGATATCCCTGATTTCTCAGAACCGCCCAAACACAACTGCTGGTGCAGAAATCTTGGTTCAAATGCTGTTTGAAGCCACATTTTAGATTTTACCAAGTCAAAAGGTCCATCCACCTGGCCATTCATCCATCCATCAGCGACCGCTACCCTCTGCCTCCCCCCAGAGAGTCCATCTATCGGCCTTCAATCATGTTTGAGCCTTGTTCGAACGCCTGCTAACAGCTCGCCCACAAATTTCATTCAATTTGCAAGAACACAAAACCGAAACTGAACCCAGAACCCAGAATACCCTCCTCGTCCACAGATGGGCGGGGTCAAATTGATGAACATGACCGAAGTTGGCCTGCTGCTCTTTGCTCCGAACAAAGGAAGAAAACCAAACATTTTCATGTTTTCCAGAGTCTTCAATCAAAATGCGTCGGCAAAGTTTTAATGCAAGCGCTACCTCGCTATTTTCTCTTAAAAATGTATAAAAAAACATCAACGGCAGGAAAAAACTATGCCGGAGGAAGTTTTTAAGTGACGAAATGAGGAGACAGGATGGCGAGGGGGGCGTGACAAGCTGGCTCCTGCCGCACGGTTTGATTAATGATGTGTCGAAAATAAATGATTATGCTTCCCACGGGGGGGAAGGGAAACCCCACAAAAGTTTTTTGTTTTATATTTTTGCCACTTTTCTCCCTTTTTTCTGCATTTGTTATAATTTCGTCTTGTTTTTAAGCCGGCAGGAACATCCGCAAAAGTTGATGTAAGTTCATCTATTTGCATGCCTCATTTGCCATATTGATTTTTTTGTGTTTTTACTGTTTCCTTTTACTTTTGTTTCTCGGTTTTGGTTGAAACTCCAAAGGAGTGGGGCTAATGTACATTTGTTTCCATCAAATTCGGCTTAGGATTTACATTTTCTTTATTGTGATTTTGGCGTGAAAAATTTGGATGAAATGGAGTGAAATTCGTTAAACACGAGAAGCTTGGCTAATAAATTTCGTTAGATGAGAACTTTCTCTTGTAAATGAAACAATCGAATTTGTATTTGTGTAAAGTTTTTACTGGACCGAGGGTCAACACTATTAATAAGAAATTTGTAACACAGGTTAGATGTTTATCGCTTACTCTGCCGCCTGATCCTTGGTGACCTCTCCTTCGGCGGCCTGAGTATTGGGCTTATCACCAGCTCCTTCAGCGGCGGCGGCCACAAGGGAAGCCGACGAGGCCGAGGCACGCAGCACCACACTGCTATCGCTGCTCTCACTGCTGGAATCGCCGACATTCAGATCACTGCTAGGCAGAGCCTCGGCGGGCGGAGGTGGTGGAACAGCCACCGGAACGGGCGGCACCAAGTTCGGTTTTCCAATGCAGATACGTTTTGACGGCGGCGGAGCAACATGACCCAATCGAGCGCTGGATAGCGTCGTCCCAGGAGGCACAGCATCAAAGGACATTAGTTCCCCAAAGTACACGTGCTGAATCACGGGGAATTTGGACAAGATCTGGGGACAGAAAGTTGAAAGCTTAAGGAGAACACATTAGCCATATCCAAGACCTCACCTCCTTTTGGTACATCTTCACCAGACCCGCGTTGATCTTCACCCACGATGGCACATCCGTGATGCTCCACAGTTGGTTCGAGTGCTCGCCAAAGTGGCCAGTTTTCACCTTGCAGATGTAATCGATGCAGCTGATGAACATGAACTGATCCTTAAAGTCGCTGATGATCTGCTCGTCCACAAATTTCGACGGATCAAAGGGGCTTTTAACTAAAATCAAGAGCAGCATGAGATTAGAAGGGGAACTCAAGCATGAAATGGCTGTCTTACCCGCCAGCTGTGCACTGCCCCAGATGAAGGGCACGAACTGAAAGTCGTCCAACGCCCACACGCCCTGGCTACCCGCTGGCTCCATGTTGTAGGTGCGCTGCAGCTGCCTGGCAAACTCCAGATAGCGATTAAAGAGCCTCAGGGCGGCACTCACGATGTCCTGCTCCTGCAGGATCTCCGCCTTGAACAGGGCGCACAGAAAGAAGAGGAAGGAGAGCTCATGGCCGGTGCCATAGTCAATCCTGGTGGCATTCCCGAACGACTCCATCAGATAGAGCTCCAGCTCGGTCTGATGCTTCTGCTTGGCGACGGGCAGCAGCTGATGCAGCCACTGCGGCAGCTGTTCGCGCATTTCGCCCGCCCAGTCCCGGTAGGCCTTGTTCCCGAACCGCTGCGGCTGCTCCAGCGGCGGATGCTTCTCCACCAGCTGCTCCAGCGACTCGAAGAGGCCCAGCAGCTTGCTTAGCATCTCCGACTCGTGCATCTCGTCCGTGGTCTTGATGCCCTGGATTGCCGAGCTGGTGCCATTGATGAACCCAATTAGATCGTGGTAGGCGCGGGATCTCTGCCACTGGGTCAAGTCGAAGATGTTTTGCACCCTTTTTGCAGTCGCCGGTTGTTTACCTATAAATAAAATGACTTTAAGCTTGATTTTCATTAATTTTCGTTGATTAAACATTGGCATACCTGGCCCTACGGCATTGGCATCCGCCATGCTTGCAGACTTTTTGTTTTAAGCGGTTATTTAATGTATTTTATTCCGGAATTCCCTTTTGTTTGTTTTTTGTTTTATTTCGTTGCAACTAAGTGTGACCGTGCCTCTACTAAAAAAGCCAACATTCCCGCTGACCTCTGTTTACGGTGTTTTCTAGCCATTGGCTTTAAAAGAGCCAGATTTGGCGGGAAAAGAGCGTAACTGGCAACACTACCGCCTACGCCGGCAAAACAACAAAAAAACTTAAAAAAAAAAGACTTAAATCTGTATATACAGGATATCGGTGGCATTAATCATGATCGAAACACTATATAACATACCCTTCCACATTCTGGTGCCGCCAAACATCAAAGTGCGCAAGTTCAGCATCCCGATGCCCTCGCCCATGGCCGTTTTTAGTGTGATTTTGCTTTCCTATTTTCTGGTGACTGGAGGTTAGTGATTTCCATCCAAAAAAAGCTCTTCAAAATTAATCCCTATGTACATATATTCCTCTGCCAGGCATTATCTACGATGTCATCGTGGAGCCACCAAGTGTGGGTGCCACTGTGGACGAGCATGGACACTCGCGTCCCGTGGCCTTCATGCCGTATCGCGTCAACGGGCAGTACATCATGGAGGGTCTGGCCAGCAGCTTCCTCTTCACCATCGGCGGCCTGGGCTTCATCATTATGGACCAAACCCATTCACCGGGAAAGACGAATCTAAATCGCCTGCTGCTTACCGCCATGGGATTCATTTTTATCCTGGTCTCCTTCTTTACCACCTGGCTGTTTATGCGCATGAAGCTGCCCAGCTACCTGCAGCCATAGGAATCTCTTCTAGAAACGAAACGCTTCTCTCTTAGTATTCTCTCTCTCTGTTTTTTGTCTACAGTGGAAAATCTCTACCTCGAACTTTTGATACAAAACATTCCAGTTTTGAAGGGACTTCGAGATAAACACTCATCTTATTTTTATGTTTAACATTTCATTTGGAATAAAGTATAGATTCTATTTGTTGAACTTCCGTTTTGTGAAGCTCTACTGTACACCCTGTGTCTCATATAGAAATTGTTTAATAAACAAACATTTCTCAGTTTGCGTTGTGCTGTCGGATCGGTTGGCTCGCTCGTTCGTTCGCAGAGTGCAAAACTGTTATCCATCGCCTATATAATTTTAGAATCTATTTTTGTTTATAAATATAAAGTACATAGTTATATGTAGGCGCATCCTAAGAGCCAATAAAAATCGAAAAATAGTTACCAGAAAAAGTTTAAAGAATCCTTGAGGAGCATAGTAAATATCAGTGTTTTGATCCCCAAGTGATATAACCACGAGGATTCCGCTCTCCTGCTCTTAGTTTATCGGTTTCTGCGTCGCATTTTGTTTACTTTCTGAACGAAAACCAAAACAGAGATACATATGTCGAAGAAGTGCACCGTGCGATCGCTGAGCGACAGCTCCCTGGCTGAGCTGGCCAACTTGTTGGTGTCCACCATCAGCTATGTGCAATATGCCCCGGATGTCCACCTGGACATCAACATTGTGATGGTGGAGTTGAACGAGTATCTGACCCAGCTGGGAGCCACCTCCAATATATACCAGGATCTGCTGAGGGTGATCCTCAGCTCGGATTACCTGGAGGCCAACATGAGGTTCACCTGCCTACAGATGTTGCTCAACTGTGGGGTAACCTTTCTGGTCACGGAAGTGTTTCCCTTCAGCTACTACGAGAAGATTCTGCAGGTAATTCTGTGGGTTAACTTCATAGTTCCCCCCGATGAACCGAATCCCTTGGTAATCCATCTTCAGGTGATTGCTGCCCAGGGCGCTGGACTGCGAGTATTGAATATCAAGGGAATCTGGGTGAAGGAGGAGCACATGCACTACATGTACGAAATAGTGCGAAGATGCAAGCAGCTGGTGAAGCTATATGTGCCCTATATTGCCAATGATCGTCTGCTGGAGGAGATCGGAAAGTGCTGCACACGACTGCAGATTTTGGACATTTCCGGGGAGACAGACATCACGGAAATCGGCATTGATGCCCTGGCCAAAGGAGTCTGCGGCCCATCTTTAACCGTTGTGGACGTGGGCATGCCCGGCGAGGAGAACATTTGCTATTCCGACATAGCCTTGATCCTGGAACACTGTCCGCATGTGGAGACCCTGTCCACGTACTCCTTTGTGGGCGCCGCCTTGAAGTTCATCTACGATAATGTCGATGATCGCTTCAAGTGCCGCTTGAAATATATGCACGATACGGGCACGGATGAGGCCACCCTTCAGGTGATTATGCAGACGTGTCCACGGCTGGAGACACTCTATCTGGATTCCCCCAAGACGGGATGCCTCAGGGCTCTGCATACGCGCTCCCTGAGAAAGCTGAAGATTTACAAGTTTGTGGTGGCCGAGTTACTGCCTCTGCTGGAGCGACCCATTGGCCAAAATCTGCGACATCTCACGATGATCAAGGGGTCGGGAAATCTCGAGCTGGGAAAGCTGGCACGCCTGTGCCCCTCTCTGATTGATCTCGACTGCTACATGATCGATAGTCTGTCGTATGTACAGGCCAATGCCAAGTTCCATCAGCTCGAGGGCTTGGAGATCCTAAGCAGCGCCATTATGACGACCTCCTTGAAGGCCTTCCTCTGCCACTCCACGGATCTAAAGCGGCTGGCAGTGGACACGGTGGATCTTACAGATGAGGATATAGTGAGGTATAGATTTTATTTTTCTAGGAAATATATAATATTAATCTGATTTTATATTCCAGCATATTTATGCAGCATGACTTCAAGTTGCTGGAGGATGTTTGGTTCACTCTCGCTCCAGAACTGACTGTGACCTCAGTGGAGGTAAGAATTTACCTATTAATTAACTATTTTATAAAGTGAAATATGTTTTCAGTTACTGATGGACTGCTGCCCGGAACTGCAGTCGGTGGGCCAATTAACCGGATGGTCCTTGACGCCCGATGACTTGGCGCTGATTCGAGGACTTCTAAAGAGCGGCAATTCGAGCATTGTACTGACACCAAACGGTTTTCTAGCTTGAGTATTCATAAGACTTGCTATTCTAATTGATTTTGTTCATCAAACTAATCTCCTTATAATTTAATTTTATTTATTTTCGTCTTACCTCTATTGAAAAATTTTATTTTCTCTTTCTAGCGCCTACAATAGCCCTAATGCTGCTGCCTGACTCTCGCCAAGAGGAACAAACGTTTTTGTAAAAAAATCAAGTGTTGTGTATTTGCTTGTGATATTATTTAAATAAAGTTGATTAAATTTAAAACAAAACTTAAAAATCAAGCGAGTTCAGTGTGACCATCTATGGCAAAACATGAGCTGCCAACTGGCTTGAATTCCCCCCGAGTTGGCATCCCCGCACAGCTGTGGCCAGGGGTTGCCATGGTGCCGGCAATTGCCGACATTTAATATACACACATTTTATTCACTGAAAACCAGCAAATGTCCAGAAAATAAACAAAGTCAAACGGAAAGAAGATAATTCTCTGCACACCCATGCCACGTTCACGTGGAATCAGCCGTGTGCTTGGAGCGGCGTCTGAGATCACCCACACCTAGCAACCCTGGCAGCGACGTATACCTTTTATGCGCATAAAAAAGTGAAGAATCGTTCGGAGCGGAGACGAAACGCCTGAATTTACACATGAATCTCATACTGAAGTAGCCCAAAAATAGCATTTAATCGTGCAGACACTCAAGATCCATCGAAAGCGCGACGTGGCAGTGAATTTCGTTAACTATGCGAGTGCACAAAACCAAAAAGAAACTTCCGCAGACGTCAGCAAGTACCAAGTAAAAGGAAGTAATAAGTAAATAAAAGAGCTCTTTGCCAGCAGAGCCCTGGATATAAAGTAAAATTAATATAGCAAACATCGCGAAGTGAGCAATTAATTGAGAGCGGCAATTGTGGGGCGGCAGCGAGTGCCGTTGTCATGCATTTTGTTACACAGCAGCGGGCACAGCAGCAGAACCAGCACCACCAGCAAAAGTCCACCTCCTCATCGAGCTCCTCGCTGGCCTCCTCCTCCTCCTGCTCCGGATCGGGTTCGGGATCGGTATCGAGCACGGGTCTGGGTTCACGCCTGGTCACCTTACGCAAGTCCTCCAGCCAGGGTGCTCTGCCCAAGTCCTTGGCCACCGCCCAGAGCCTGTTCCATCGTCCTTCGCACAGCAAGCACAAACGCACTGCCAGCTTAAATGCGGCGCCCATGTGAGTTGCCACACCGCCATATAAACTATTAAATTTATTTAAAATTTATACATAAAATATATATTAAATTTTGCACAGAATAAAGATAAGATCAAGGTAAATTTTAGTTTAAATTTGTTTTAAATTAAATTAAATAAGAAATATTTTAAAAACATTTCCTGTATTTGAAAGATAAACTCTTTATGCAGTTAAAAATAAATAAATTATTCTAAATATTTTAAATAAAGCTATTTATTAATAACAAGTTTGTTAAATTCAAAAAGATAACCATTTTTATCACTTGATTATAAAACTTTATTAAGTCGAAATTAATATTTATATGTTTATTAAGGTCAGATCGTATTAATTTCCACAAAAATTAAGCCTTAATTAACATCACCATTGAAATAGATCTCAAACATAATGGATACATCCTTGATCTTAATTTTCTTTCTGTGCAAAATTGAAACCCAAGAGTTATGCGTGTTAATTTGTGGTGTAGGTTTGCCCGCTGGTTTGCATGTTTAATCCATTGCTGCTGGTCATATTGCATGTTGTTTATACTTACATATATGTATATTTATTCCTTTCAGTTTTCGGCTTATCTACCTGTTAACCCCTTCCCCAGTAGCTCTTCCCACTCCTTGCCACCGGAGTGATAGGACACTAGGTGTCTGCCCCTTCTAAGTGTCCCACTTGCTTTTGGAAGCTCTTCTTGTGTTGCGCAACAGTTGCTTCGCACTTTCGTAGGGACAGAAGGAAAGGTACAGGGCGTTTCGGCATTGTAAGGCCCTGTGGGATATCGATTTTATAGTACATTTCTTGGGTAAAGTCGGTCAAAATACGACTTACTTATTATCATAGCTGCGTTGCTTATCAGTTTATTTGTTGAATGAAAGGGATCGCTAGTCAAATGAATAGATAACAAATTAATAAGAACAATTCCCATTCAAATATCCAATGGAAAATTTGGCTTTCGAAACAGTTTATCGACCTTTGGGGTATTCAAGTAAATAAACAACGTCCAGCCTATTTATACATTTTCCAAATTTCATATTACGTTTTAAGATAGTTCTAATAAATATGCATAAATAGTAGCGAACTTACGGAATATATTAAGTAACCTACTCCATTCATAAATTTATTTATATACATAGGTATAAGGTATTGGGTTCACAGACTTAACAACTTGTTCAAGCTTAGCTAGCTGTAGTAAAAATTTAATTGCTGTAGTTAATTGTTAAATCACTTTTTAATTAATTAAAGTGTGGGCTATAATTATACATATGTTGGCAACCCCCTAAAGATTTTAATTAATGTTGAATAATTGGGCAATTTCCAAGGATTATTTACAAAAGTTTTTATACTTTCGCTCACTCACTGTAATATAGCGAAATATATATATTTTTTGGTTTTTGTGCACTGAAGCGTTTTCCACGTAACTCGAATGCCAGCAAATAAATTTGGATTAGCCTTGGCGCTTGTAGTTGGAATCCCCTCCCACAAGGTGTCTCAAGCGATACGGCTATCCACATTTGGAGGAGTTATATTTACCAGACTGCGAAGAATTCAGCTAGCGTATGCAAAGTTCGACCAGTGGGTCGTCCCCTATCTCTCCTCGGGCTGATTTTTCCAACCCCAGGCCCAGGCCAAGCAACACCGAACCAAACCAAACCAAACAAGGGGGTATTGTTGCCATTCTCTCGGCGTCTGCTCTTGAGTGCAAATCGGAACGTCGAGCTGGGATGACGTGCCCGGCACGAGCTCCCGCTTTGCAATTCTCTAGTTTCTAGACTCGCTTCTCTCGGTTCTCAGTTCTCTTGCCTCAATTCGCATTTTACGCCATCGCGTGCCTTAGAAAACAAAACAAAACAACAACAAAGCAAACAAACAAATGACAATCAACAGAAGGAACAAAACGGCAACTTGGCAAAAAACTGCGACACTAAAACAGGGAAAATTAATTAAATAATTAACGGCAAACAGCAGAGCCGTGCGCCATCGTTGTCGTGTGGGATAGTTCATAAATTAATGACATTTCGCCGAGCTGTGCTAAAAATACGAATTATTTTCTGCCGTGTTTACGTTTCGTCATCGAATTCTTCGCGCTGGCCGATTCTGGTCTCTGCCAGACTTTTGGCCACTTTTTTTGTGTGTTTCGCCTTTCAGCGATGACATAGATTTTGGCCGAACAAATATAAAAACAGCGAACCAATGCCGAAGGAGGAAGTAAAAAAGCCGCCGAGGAAAACGATAATCGTGGAACCAAAGAAGCCCAAGCGAAAGAAAATGTAATACACTTTCCACTCTTCACTCTATTGATTTTTCTCCAAGTTTAAATGCTCGCAAGGTTCTCCCTGCCATGGCTAAGCATTATAGAAAATTACCAAACTCTAGGTGCTGTGGGTAATTGAAGTGGATTATTTGTACAGCTTAATGTGGTACTTGGTTTTTATGTCGGAAATGCACCCGGCCTTCATTTGTAAAAAGGCCAAAGTTCAATTGGGGGGGGGGGGTCCCGACCACCCAACATATCTATTATTCTAGCTGCGAGTCGGTGCAATTTCATTCGTAATTGCTCTCTGTAGAAATGATTGTATATATCACTAATTGCGTGACATTAAAAAATGCTTTTTTTCTCAGAGATTATAATTTTCCCTGACAAATACCAAACATTTGCATTTAAAATTCTTAGTCATAGATAATAAACCAGAAATGCAACAAAGCTTATTTATTGCTCAGTGAAAGTATTCAGAAAAACCAGGGTGATTCAAAGATTCATTGAATAATATCTTGACATATTGTTTGTTATTCATTTCAAATTATAAACAGTTTGTATTCATTACAACCTCATAAATAACATCCACCCCCAAATAAATTCCTAGAAAGTTATCTTGGAAAGCAAATAAAATATTTATAAACAACATTGATCTTTTTGCAAATATCACCAGTTTTTATCTTGGATCTCTGAAATATTCTCGAAATTGTTTTCTACACCTCAATTAAGGGGTTGTTTTCCAGACATTATCCGAATACTGTTATCGCAAATTGCCCCCTGGGGGCTTCTGAAAATATATATATACTTTATATATAATTGCCTTATTTTGTTAATCTCTTAATGTTTAAGAGTAAACAAGCTTCATTCAAGTTTCAAGTATTCATTCACTTTTTAATGTTTGAAATAACTAAAAAGAGGGGTTAGCTTTGTTATTCGCTGTCTTATCTGAGTTGGCTTTCGCAACCCTTGAACCTCCCTTAAGCACACAGAGAGACATTAATTCTATATACACATTATAGCCCCCAGTGTAGATTATCTCTGATCTTTCACACATTCGCAATTATAAATACGTACACTCACTTAATGTGGGGGAATCGTAATCGTCGCTTAATGCTCTTTACTCCACTCGTTTTGTATTTACTCAATTGGCGATGTTTTTCATCCCAACAAAGTGTATTCCATGTTACATGAACTTGAACCCCGCTGATAAGAATGTTTGAGTGGATTTCCATGGTCTGCAAATGCTAGAGAAGACCTTGATGTAAAAATATTTTGATAAGATTAAATATCTTTATGGAGAGTTCCTGAGAGGTACTTTTGTACCTAAAAAACTTAAAAAATCATTAAACCTCAATGTGTGTCACAAAGTAATTTGCATATATGTAACCTTATATTTATAGCTTTTGGGTGCAGTCGCCCTTTAACAAACCTTTTAAAAAACACTTGCAAGTTTCGCTAAAAATACCTAATAATTGCAATAATTGTAGGTAATTGTTTTCAGCTTTCCATTTCGGATTGAAAAAGTGGGTTAAATCCCTCTAGACTCTATTGGTTTGAACAAACACACACACACACGAAAGCTGATTTGCCTCAGCCATTTAGCGCTTTATCAAGAGCTAAGCCCTGGAAGTATCTTATCGCCGCTTATCAGAGCCAAACAGCATATACGTATATATATATTAAAAATAATAACAATTGTGTGCCACAACTCGCACACACACACGCCCACACCGAATGGGAGAGTATAGTGCACAATAGAATTGATTACAATCGTTTAATGGCAATTGGTACACCATTCCGTCGCGGCCCACGGAGGCAGGAGCACGTCTAATTGAAAATAATATTGTATACTGTGGTTGAATCTTCGAGGCGCGTACAAAATGTTGCGGCGAACGTTGCGAAAAAGTCGGAAACACCGGGTCCTCTGGTATGCTTGGGGGAAACTATCTGTCTGGTCGTGTGTGCTGTGCGCTATCAACGTTGAGAACAATTAACGGAAATTACTTGAAAGCGAAAATTACTTAAGCCAGCGATCAGTTAAGACGAAAGTCTTTTTAACAATTACCAATTCCCAGTTATCGATGGGCATTTGTATTGGCCATATGGTAGAGCGCATCCTTATCGCCATCGATGACTAATACGGTTTATTGTGGTTTTGCGGAAACCTTAATGACTCTTTGTGGAGATCGTTAGTGTTTAATCCGTCCAAGTCAATGAACTCGGAGAAAAGATTTGCGTAATTGAGATTAAATCACACCAAAAGTGGTCCTAAGAATTCGTTCGGGTATTACTTGCTTTGTTTGTTTTAAATATGAAATATAAAGCTTTCTTCTAAAGATTTCACTGTGGCATTTCGGCAAATAGTATCTGCTTGTCAACTTCTGACTTATATGTGCCATATATAAGTTTAATTATTACTACAATATTTTTTTAAAAATTTGTTTTCATTATTTCCTTTATTTCCCTAGTTAGGCCTTTGTTTAAACAAACAAAAATTAACTTTTATCAGCCTAAAATAATTAATTATATAGTCGCTTATAAAATTTGTACAGCTCAAGTGGTACCACCTGTGGTCGTGGCCTTATCTGATTTACTTGGAACTAATTTCTTTAATGAATTTCAATCTTGCAACCAGGCGTGTCTTGATCTAAGAAGTTAAAGTAGGAAATTGTAAAAGAAATAATAAATATAATATGAAATAGCTAAAGGGTTGTAATTGGAATAAGAAGTTTCTTTCTTAGAATCATGTTAAATATTTTCATTATATTAAAATCTAGGAGAGATTATTCCATTGTGACGTGATCATCGAAAATATCTATATTTTTTATATGGTTCTGATACATAAATATGGTTCCAATACATCAAGCAGAATATCGCAAATATATCGCAATATTACCCCTGGATTTACCTATTGATATTTTCTTACAACCCTATAAAATATTGAAAAGTATTAAAATATTAAATTTTGTAGAACTTAGCTGGTTTAATGAATATTATTTCAATTGGTTATTCCCTAAAATCCCTGTTACTTCAATTTTATTCCCCCTAAACATTTTGAATATATCTTAATGTAAAGATACATTTTAGATCCCCCAAATGGTTTATTTCCGTCCTTTATTTTGGGCATGTGTTTTCTTTTAGCATTTGCTATTTTGATTTGTTTATATATGCATTTTATTGTAGGATTAAAGATATTGATATAAACAACCCAACAACATCAAGTGTAACCATAACCACTGCAACTGCCGATAAACCGAGCAGTAGCAAGACCCCTGCCAATGCCAACATGATACCCGAGACCACCCAGCCCGATCAGCTCCAGTCACAGTCAGCGTCACCGTCACCGACACAGTCACAGTTGCAGTCACAGAGCCAATTGGTGCAGGATTGCCCAGAGCCGAGTCCCCCCCAGCAGCAGCAATCGCAGCCGGAGGAGGAACTCACAGATGCCAGGTCCGCTGAGAGGACAACGACTGCTGGTAGCAATGGTGGCGACAGGTAGGTGTTTTGGGTCAATGCTCCGGGAACTCTCCAGCCAGGCCTTGGCCCAATTCCGTAAGAGATTAAAACATCCAGTACCTTCCAAATTTGCATGCCTAGTTCAAGAGTTTTTCCCCATTTAATCTCGGTGTAGATGTAGTCGGTGGATTTAGCTGATCCCATTACCAATTCCATTTCCCATTGCCATTACAGGCGCGATTCCATCACCGAGGAGATAACGATTACAAGCACCACAAACGGCACATTGAGCACCAAACTCCTGACCATACAGGAAGCTACCGGTAGTCTAGAGCACAGCAGCGTCTCCATATCGTTGTCCTCCAAACAGAACGCTTCCACAGGTTCAGTCACAGCCGGCGGATCTCCACCTGCGCAGCGCAATGAGTCCTCTGGCAGCAACCATAGCTTAACCCAGGCCGTCTCTTCCACTAGTCCTCCCACTGGCCCCACTTCCAGTACAGCTGTCCAGGCAGCCACGCCCAGCATTAATATAGTGGGCAGCGACTCGAGCCGGGATCAGCAAGTGCAAAGCGTCGATTCAAACGGATTTAACGCCCCAGGTGGCGCGGACAGCCCAAGCAGCCGGAAGAGCTCCACCAGCTCCAAGGGCAAGGCGGCGAAGTTGTCCACATCCAGCAACGGACGCGATGAGGTGAGTTTAGATTGAGAAAAGCCATTAAAAGGTATAAAAAGGGGGATTTCCAGAATTTTAACTACTGAATTGAACTCTTTCATTCTTGGAAAAGTTAAAAATTTATAACAATCTCATAGATTGCAAGACAGATAACAGACCACACATGACTCATAGCTAAGGACAGTCTTGTAGCACTCATAAAATTGCATTTTTAAGAGGCTTTAACCGAGCATAACAATTGTTATAGCCATATGCAACTGAGTAATGAGTCATTATCTATGACAACTGTTGTGGTAAATGACCGACCTGACATTGTATGCCAACTTCAGGGGTTGAAACACCATGACATTTTTGAAAAGAAATAGTTTTTTATTCTTTAACTTCATCATTTCTAAAAATAAACAGTAAAGTACGCTCAAAGTCTGCTTTGCCTCAGAAAACTTCAAGCGGTTTATGACTTAATTTATTAAATGTGAGCATGATAATTCAAAAAGGATAAAGGCAAAAACGTAATTACTATAATAAAACATTATTTCCAATGACTTGGTGCTTTGCTTAACTAAGTTACAATGAAGAAGTATAATATTTAATGAGTAAAAAGTATTTCTTTGTTTGTTTTTCAAGGTTTTTTTAATATTGATTAAAGTATTTTAAATACGCTTTACAACTTCTTTTTTTATAATTAAATTATTCAAATGCCTAGGGTTTTTCACAAGAAAAAAAACCCCCAAAACTGTCTTCAAGTTCAACTGCCTTTCCTATATTTAATTTGTAATGTTAAGGGCTTGTCGCCAAACCCACAACTATTTCCGTTTCTATTTGAATATTCGAAGAAAAGCTTGACAAGCTTTCATAACCTGCACACTCTGTTGATTCGAATCATTAGCTGCAAACACACACGCACACCCCGAAAAAGGTGTGAAATAGCCGCAGCTAAGTGCTCAAATCAAATTAAACTACACTCGAGGGAGAGCGATCAATCGATTGACAGATTACTAAAAACTTGGATGGATAGATGATAGATAGATAGGCAGATGGACGGACAGACACTGGGACACTGAGACCATTTGACAGCTCAATCTAATCGCTCGGCGATAAGCAGCATATGTGAGTATGTATTGTTTACATTCTCCCACACACCTGGCGGCAGCTGATTAGGATCACCCTTCAATGCAAAAGCTCGCGACATAAATTGTTGGTGGGGCCTCAAGCTTTTTTCCCACCCATTGATAAGGAGGCTCGTGTATTGAGCTCCCATTGACGTTGGCCCTGCTCGGCTGGCAATAGCAAATTAGAATTCAACAAGCGACGAAGCGTCTCAGCGAATGCCAAAAAAAAATAATAATAACGATCGTTGCTGCAGCCCGAACTTTGTGTAAATAATTGGGGGTCGTAAACGAACAACAAGCGTGTGGTCTGTGATAAGGAATAAAACCAAACACCTGGTCGAAGAGTAGTTTCCTGGGAACAGTTGGTGAATCACCCCAAAAAAAAAGCAGAAAAAAAAAACAGCTAACAAGCAAAGCGAACAGGTGGCCAAAAAGCATAGATATCGAAACTGTGGTGGTGCCATTAAATTAGACCTAAAATGTTTGTTCACGCCGCCACAGTTCACCAAAATAAATGGAAATCCTCATGGTGTTTGATCAGCTCTCCCTCTCGCTTGTCTCCCAGCAGGACACCACCCAGCACCGTCTGAGCGATCTAACACCGCACGAACTGAGCCTGCTGCGCGTCGACAGGGAGCAGCAGGTGACCAGCAGCAGTTCCACATCCAACGAGAAGCCAGCCAAGCCCTCGCGTCTATCGGAGCGGGCCAAGAAGAAGTCCTGGTACAACGTCATCTATCCCAACTACAAATCGCGGGCTGAGGATTTCAAGAAACTCTTCAAGGACGTGCCCAACGATGAGCGCCTGATAGTGGGTGAGTTTTTCGTTGGAATATTTTCTGGTAAACGTAATTATTCCCTTTAGGGTAATTAGTCACGTTCTTTTTTGAAAGAGATCCCTGCATAGATATAACCATATTTGCTTAACTTAAAATGCTGTAAAAACTCTCGATGAGTTTGTTTTTTAAGATCGGAATTAATCACATTAACAACTCAGTAAGACTTCGTCTATTAATAATCGTATTTTTAATGAGTTATTTATGGAATAATCCAAAAGCAGTCTGAATTGACAGCCATAAAACATAAAAGCAAAATGAAAGTGCTTTGGTTTTTAATTAAAATTCAATGCCCGTACAAAAACGTATCAAAAACGTTCGTTTATGATATCGAAAACGATACTTTTGCGGGTTTCAAGCAGACAAAACGTCCTGTTTTTGGTTTTGTGGCAGAAAATGCTATAATTTTTGAAATCCGAATAAGATATCGATTGCGAACCTTTTACGATATATTATCGGGTTTAATCCTGAAAATTCGCGATATTCGTCCGCTATTCGTCCGTTTGCGCATCCGTTTTTGAGCATTTAGCAAAACTAATGCGGAAAGTCCGATTCATTATCCGTATTTAATATTTTTAGCGGACATTTTTCGGACTAAATCCGCTCTTTGTCTGCTGGAAAGTGCCTCAAGTCTCTTTTAAAGCATACAGGGTTAAATATTTGAATTTTGAATTAAAAAATGGAGTTAAAAACTACTACTACCTTAATTAATTAAAACATACATTTTATTTATTCCCCAGACTATTCGTGTGCCTTGCAACGTGACATCCTGGTCCAGGGCCGCCTGTACGTTTCACAGAACTACGTCTGCTTCCATGCCAACATCTTCAGCTGGGAGACCTACGTGAGCATCAAGTGGAAGGATGTGACGGCCATCACCAAGGAGAAGACAGCCTTGGTCATACCCAATGCCATTTCAATAGCCAGCGGCAAGGATAAATACTTCTTTGCCACATTCACCTCGCGCGACAAAAGTTTCTTGATGCTCTTTCGCGTCTGGCAGAACACGCTGATGAACAAACAGTTCTCGCCGCAGGAGATTTGGAAATATGTGCACAACTGTTACGGCGAGGAGCTGGGCCTGACCACCGACGACGAGGACTATATCGATCCCACGCTGGACAACGACAACGAGACGGACTTTGACTTCCAGACGGCCATCGATGACGATAGCCAGTCACAGCGCCAGTCGCAGCAGTCCAATCAGTCCACTCAGTCGAATCCCCAGCTACCGGCACAGAGCGGCAACAGCAGCGCCAGCAGCGGCGGCGGTGCCGTCCGAGCCAGTGCACCGCGAAAGTCCAAAACGAAATACTTCTTCAACTCCTCCAAATCCTCGGCCAACGCCTCGGCCAGCGGTTCCGATAACAACAAGACCAGGGAAAGCTCACGCAAGCTGAACAAGAAGATGAAGCAGAACGCCAAGGAGCTCACCCTGAGCTCTGTTAAGCCCGCCGAGCAGTCGGTGAGTGTTACCATGGCCGCCGTGGCCAGTGCCAGCAGCAGCAGCACCACAGCCTCCTCCACCACCACCATTGCCAACCACACGACGGGCTCTGGCTCTGGATCGGTTTCGGGATCAGGCACGGCCGCAGCAGCCAGCAGCAGTGGTAGCGATAAGAAGAGTGCGGAGAAAAAGGTCAGCACGAGCTCAAACTCATCGGCAATAGCAGCTGCCACAGCAGCAGCAGCAGCAGCTACATCCGCTATGACATCCGAGCCTAAGATGGAATCAAAGCGAAAGCCAAGTAAAAAAGTTGGCAAAAATGTAGACGAGACTGTGCCCACGGATGTCTCTGATTCGTCCGATTCGGAAGAGAATAATGTGCCGTAAGTAGAATATATTTATCAATAGAAAATAGGTCTTTAAAGGGTTAATATCTTCCATTATCTTTACAGATTTGTGCCCACCACAGAGTGCACCTCGACGCACGAGGGTCGCCAGATCGTTCACACCATTCTGCCCATCAGCGTGGACACACTGTTCAATTTGCTCTTCAGCAGATCCAAATTTATCACCGACTTTCATGCCATGCGCAAGTCAACGGATCTCATTCTGGGCGAGTGGTCCAAGAACGAGGAGGGTCTCAATGTGCGCACAGTGAACGTTACAGTTCAATTGGCCGCCTCGGTGGGACCCAAGACCTCAAAGGTGAGTGAGTGCAGCAAGCTGAAAATAGAAAATAGAATAGAATAAATAAACTGATTGCAAACTGCATATATTGATTCCCTCCCCCCTGTAGGTGACCGAATACCAAACCATGCGGGAGTGTAGCAAGCCGGGGGAACTGTATTCCATAGACGTAAATAGTGTTAATGCAGGCATTCCATATGCGGACAGTTTCAGTGTGCTCATACACTTCTGCCTGGCCAGGTAAGTCATTCAAGAGGCACTTTTTTACCTAGTTTATCCAGCAGAAAAACATCTTTAATTTCTTGTAATTTCTGTTTCTTTTTTCTATACAGAACTGTTGATGATCACACTATGCTATCGATTCACACCCAAATCAAGTACAAGAAATCTATTTGGGGCGTTGTCAAGGGCTTCATCGAGAAGAATACGTGGGCGGGTTTGGAGGATTTCTTTGGAGCCCAATTGCATGCGCTTCAAAGCGAGACTTGCATTCCGCCGGCCAAGGGCAAGGGACGCAGGCCGAGGCGAGGTAAGTAGATTGATTTAATTAACAACTATAATGCAACAACCACAACAACAAGAACAACAACAAATACAGTAACAATAGCAAAGCAATTTAACTTTCAACTTTAAACTTTAAACTTTAAACTTTAAAATGAAATTAATACAATTCAATTAGAATCCGAATTCGATTGCCAATTGCTTCTTCTAACCTAACACAAAAACGCACGCATGACCACCACAACTAAACATCAACATCAACATCATGTTAACAACAACAACCACAACAATCAAAAGCCACAACCAGCTACAACAACCAACATACATCACAGGCATGAATCAGCAATCGGTAACAACAACAGCCACCAGTACGGACAATGACAGCTTGAAAGAGGCGCCACATATTCCCCGTGAGACGTTGCAGCATCCTGCGCAGCATCAGCACCTGCACATGCATCATCATCATCATCATCACGGTGCCAGTCAGCCGCACTCACACCACCATCATCATCATCATCAGCTTAACCATCATCAGCATCAGCATCAGCATCCCCATTGGCATCATCGTAAGGCTATCTTTCAGTCGAGCAGCAGAGGTACAGCTTGAATTATTTTTGGGAAAAAGAAAGAGTATTGCTTATTTTGCCTTGTTTGAAAATCCTTAAAAACTAAGTTTAAAATTCTTAAAAGAAGAACATTTTGTGTTTAAATTATAGATATTATTATTTTGGGGCTAATTTATCTTTGGTCTTCTAGAAACGGAATTACAAAACACTGTCAGCTTATCAGTTAACAACTTGGGTAGTTGATTATTTCGTTTCTTATCTAACTAGCGAATGCAGACAACGAATTTTGACAGGTGTGGAAAATAGAAAGGCCAAATTAATGAGATCTTTAAAGCAAGAATAATTACAGTTTTCATTGGGTAATTTATAAATAGAAAATGTAGGAAAGCTTACTTCACTTGTAGTAAAATAAACAATCAAAGATTTATGTAAAGATTTTGTTGTGTTCTCCTAAATGTTACCCATAGAAATTCATGTTAAATCTTTAAAACGAATAATAGTTAAAGGCACACAAGGGTTACCTTAGCATCGGAGCAGTTAGCGCTTGTTAGGGAGGTCAGAAAATATTGATTTATCGATACTGTTTAAATAACAAATATATATGCGATAAATCGATAAATCTATATTGTGTTTAATATTTAGAATTTTGATTTATAAAATTTTACCATATTTTTCATATATTACTCAGCGATATTTTGTGATATTTATATCGATACTATCAATATATCATTTTTTTAATTTTCTTTAATATTTTTATCAAACTTTGAGCACTATATTTTTGGCTTTATATCAGGTCGGACCTATCCTCTCGATAGCATCAAGCAGAGACAGTTATAAGTAGATCTGGGAATAAATCGATTCTCAGTTAATCGATTTTTCTAAAAAAATTATACAAATAAATCGATACTAAAAATTTCTTAAATCAAAACTTGAAATTACTAAAATTATACATTTATATTCATCATAGGTGTAAATTTTATTTTATTATCTATCGATATTTGTGTTTAAATAATAACTAAATCATATATTTTTCGCGAGTTAACATTTTCGATTATATCGATTCTAAAAATTTAAATCGATTTTCACATAAATGAAAAAAAAATCAATTAATCGATTAAAGATCGATTTTATTACCAGCTCTACTTGGAAGATACAAATATAAAAAAAAGTGAATAGACTACTCAAAATGTAACTAATTTAGATTTATGACACAGTAAACGCTAGCAAAGATAAGGATTAATGAGTCATAAATTGTATAAAAAAAAACCTTACGAATCATAAACCATGGAACTTGACCTTATTTTTGGAATGCCTACCTTTCTATTAAACCGAATCAAACTATTTTTCCCAATTGTAATGCTTACTTTTCCTTGCCTTTATCAAAGTATCGATAAGATTTGGCTTCATTTTCTTCAAACTTTTGTCACAACTTTTGTGTCAACATCGACCAAGAACTTGCTTTTCATTACAGCCTGATTTATTTCGTAGTTAATCGATCTTTTGTTGTACTCTTAATGTTGTGATTCTGTTGCCCAGCACCGCCGACACGCGCACTGCTTATGTTCAGTTTTGGAATTTTTCGTTCGAATGATTTGATTTCTAACTGTTGCCATTTGCCATTCCTCTCGACGCCACGCTCGTCCCCGTTTCTCCGCAGGTACCGCCACACAAATCCGACCCCTGGAGGAGGCAAGCGGCACGGCCCAAGCCGGCAGCATGGCTGGCCTTTCCGGCGGCGACCCCCTGGAGACCCAATTGCTCTCTGCGGGAGGCGTTGCTGGGGCGGCAGTCGGCGCCGCCTCCAGTCATCCGCTGCTGCTTGAAAGCGGAAAGCTGCAGCAGCATCACCACCACCATCAGCAGCAGCAGCAGCAGCAGCAGTTGCACCTGGGCGGCGGAGGCGGCGGCGACAGCCAGCAGCTGGCGATGGGTCACGGCCCACAGGGACACAGCAGACTCAAACACAAGGGCTTGTCGTTGTTGGTTATACTGTTGCTGTGCTTGATGCTGGCATTAAATGTGATATTATTACTTAAGCTCTGGAGGCTGGAGGAACGGATTGATGTGGATCTCAGTCGGCGTGGGCGCCTGCCCAGTTTGGCGGCCTTAAAGTAGGTTCAAGAATGATTTCAAATATACAGATCCCTTTTAATAGTTTCTCTCGCTTTTCCAGGGAACTACCAAACTCGAATCAGGAATGGCTGGAGCTGCTGCGCGACCAGGAGATGGCGCACGAGGATGAGCTGCACAAGTGGAAGCAGGTGCTGCAGACGGCCATCGATCTGCTGAAAAAGGTGAGCATTGTCTGCCAAAAGATCTACAACGATGACAATCTGCGTCAGAGCATTGAGTCGATGTCGTTGGCGGCGGCGGCAACGCGCACTGAATTCTAAGCATCTCATTTTCAAGGGTCAGAAAAACAACAAGAAACCAGCAAGCGTCAACTAATTGTAACTATAACACTCACAAAAACACACACACATGTATACACGAAAAGTGCGTTTCATAATGGAAAGTCTAAGATTCTACAGAGATTTAAGAGGATTTTTTTATTTACCTTGAATTAAATTAAATTATTTAAAAGCCGGTTTCTTTTTTATTTATTTATAAAGAGATTACTTAAATAGAGAAATACAAATAATTTATTTAAAAAAAACTATTTCTTAATTTAAACAAAATATTGAGATTTAAAACAAGTTGTTTGAAGTAATATCCTGTTGAAATCATTGCCTTAACATTTTGAAACGCACTGTCTTAGCGGGCATTTGTTACTGATCTCTCCTAGTTAGAAATACAGAAAACCCCACAAAATTGTTGCATGTTCTTCTGCTTGGTTACTGACTGAAGCAACAAATGTTGTAAAGATCCTTAAACAAAAAGAAAAAAACAGCTTTAATCATTGTTTTTCAACAACCAGCGAGAGAGAGAGAGAGAAACTCCTTAGAAATAAGTTTTGTATTCCGTAGAGCAAACTTGAGGCCAACAAAATTTTGTGAAATAAATTTATTAATCACTTTGATTTATTTCCAAAAAACTAAACGTAAAGGGAACTAAAACAAGCAAAAGAAGAAATGAAACCCCTGTAAAAATTTACTTTTTGTAAGTAATTTAATTTGTTTTATAACTTTTCTACTCATTTTCGCACTCAACTAACTATTTTTTATGTTTTACTAATCGGTTTAAAGCCTTTTCTGTGTGACTTCTTTCGTTTTTTAATCCGTTTTACTCAAATATTTTGTTTGTTTTTTCAGACTGAAAGAACTTTGGCTGAAATAATTGTACGCTAGCTGAAAATATTACATAGAAAAACTAGAGTTGTTGTGCAATTCAATTATACCAATCCAATTGTCTTCGACACACAAAACACCCAAGCAACAAAAGCAGAAAAAAAGAAGAAATCTGAAATTGAATTTGAAATTCAACTAAAATTTAGTCACAAACCCAATAATACACAGATTGGTCATCAATTCGTATTTACTAGTAGGTTTTAATTTTAAGGAAGGCAACGTGTGAGTTACAAGTCATAAGTAGCTGCATTTTAGTTAGATTAGAGCAATTGTTTTTGTTTTTAAACACGGCATTTATGTTTGCTTGGCTTTGCTTTAGACAAATGTATCTACGAATTCCTCAAGTATTTCATATCTCACAACACATACCAAAAAAAGGAAAAACTAGGAAAACTAGAGAAAAACAAATCAAGAGAGAGCGCCCTGAATTTTTGTTTTAGAAAATTCATTTACGTGTCAAGCAAGCGCAAAGCAAATCTGGCAAACTGAAAACTAAAGAGTATATACATATATAACAAATTAGCCTATAATATATGAGATCTGAGTGCCAGTCTTTGGCTAGAGGAAATTTGATAAAAACGATTATACAAAGGTGTTTATTGTGTACAATATTTTTGTAAAACCAAATCGAAACAATTGTTTTCTTTTGTATAAATACTCCAAACTCCAAACTCTTTACCCCCCAACCCGTTTTTGGCGCCCGTTTACAGACGATACCGATACCAATACAGAAATCAGCAGCCAGAAACTATTCAAATTGAAAACTGCTAACACCAATAATGACATACTCTATATACACTATATATATGTATGTACCATATATATATAGTCAAGTATTGTTAGTCCGTAGTAGTTGCATTTTAAATTAAACAAACACAAGGCAAAAGTAAACAAAACAAAAGCAAAAACAAGCTACTAAATTTAGATCTAAGCTAAAGTTTAAATGTCGGCTTGATGCCTTCATTAAAAAAAAAACTTTTGTCAAATTAATTTTGGCCGTCGCAAAAATTGGCTTAAAATTTGTGTCACAAAATGTTAGGCTTAATAAACAAGAGAATACAAGTATAAGAAACCGAATGTTAAGCAGCAGTAATACAAATTCTAATTTATTATAAAAATAAATAAAATATAAAAAAACAAAATAAAATTTTATTTTATTTTTCCTACAATTAAACAATTATTTATTTATTTATTTATTGAATCCAATCTTTAAGCAGGGACAATGGCTTGGTCTGAAGTTGTTCTGCACATTTTCTTTCCTTTAATTCTACTTTAAATTTCAAGCAGTTTTTAAAATGGTCATTAGAAGATACAACTTCTTGGGGGATGCCAGCTTGAAAGCTTTACAAGGATGCCAAAATTTCCTAATTCGATTGGATGTAACTTTCCGAAGTCGTCGTCCTAAGAATCTATATAATTTTTAGATTCGCCAGCGATCATTGGAAAGCGGCTCAGTTTTAAGTGAGCGAGTGGATTCCCTCACGCTTTGCATTTGGAGACCTGAAGTCTTTGAGAGCTTAGGCGCAACCTTGACCATTGATTTCAACTTCGGCACGCGTTCTACCTTCTTCATGTTGGGACCACGTTCCGCCTTTCTTGGAGACAACGGCCGCCGATCCGTATTGGACTTGTTGGACTTTTGTTTGTTCCGGGAAGTTCCAAGGGTGGCCATCCCCTTGCGCTGAATTCCGGACTTCGTGGGTTTCTCAGACGGTACGGGGACAAAGTTCTCATCTCTAGCTCTGCCACAAGCCATGGACATCTTCTTTACCAGCTTGTTGATGACCTCCTTGTTTGCTGGCGGCATGACCTTCATGAATGTCTGCTTCTTTGTCAGATGTGAGGCCGTGACAGTGCCTGGTGGACGATAGGATTCCGACTCCAGAGTAATCGATGAAGGCATTTCACGTACCGCCTTTGTGGAAATGATGTGCTGCTTCTTTGGCCATGTCTTTGTTTTGGACATAGCTTCATCTTCGACTTTCCCCCGGGGTACTTTTTGAGCCGCCATGGAAATATCTTTTGATGTGGACTCGGAAGTAAGTTTTCGGTGGCGCTCTAACATCATGTCATAAATGGATGCTATCGGCTTGTCCAAATGTGGCGACATCGCTAGTATAATATGCAATAATGAAGAATACTTTTCAATAATTATTAAAGTTAAATGTGTGTTAAAACGTTTTGAGATCGTTTTGCTGGTTTCTATGTTTCTATGGAATGATTTTGCCATGAAAACGTGATGGGTCAAATGGGAAAAGTAATTTGATATCAAACGAAATCATTTGTCTTGGTAATTTTACTTTAATATCATTAAAAATCCATTTAAGTTAATCCCTTAATTCTTATTTTTAATGCATTATGGACCCTATTTCAACTGATTTTTTGGGTTCAACGGCTAAGGGAATCTAACCTTGGATACAAACTTTAAAGCATACTTTTTGGCATAGAGCTAAGCCATATTTTTATTTTTATAGGGCAAAGAAAATTTGCTGCGTTTCAGAATTAAATTAAAAGTAATTTTTATTTAATTTTAGAATTGTGCGGTTTATCAAAATAAAACAAATTAATTATATAAAATTGTATTATCACTTGATAATATTTTTACTTTTCTCTTTGAATAAAATACTTATACGTTTTTTTATTATTTTTTTAATTTCATATTATATATGCTTATCGGGGAACTAAGTTCCAATCGGTAACGACCCAATTTCGATTGTTCTGCTTTATTTCCCAACCCGTCCAAGTTCAAGATCCTACAAGAAATCCGCATGACGCCAAATGACTAAGATCACCGACATTTGTGGCGCTTCTTTTGTTGCATTACAGCCCTCCCCTGGGCTAAATCAACAAATGCGAAGCCTCGCTGCCTGATAAGAGTTCAAGTTCATTAAACCTCAAACGAATCAGGAACAATTTTGTGAAATAAAGAGTACGCTTTCACGTAGTCCAGTGCAGTGAGTGTATTTTTATATATTTATAATTAAAATAAGAAAAAATGTAAGAAAGCGACTTTGAAATACTGCTGCTTTAAGACTTGGGTTTTTTAATAATTTTTAAAGTAAGCAACAAATAATTTATATAAATTCAATAAATGACAGTAAAATCATTAAAGGCAGGAAAACATTATTAATTAGGAAAATACAGATACAAAATCATACAAATTTATATATTTCCCCTCACATAAGACTCAAAAATTAAACAATCAAAATGAAAATTGGAATACCGCAAAATTATTCACATTCTCGCCAATTTGCTTAATAAAATATGTCTAGTATTCCAATATTTGTATGCTCTCTCAAACACACACACATTGAAGCCACCACCGCACGCACTCTACCCAAAAAAAAGGGAAAAAGAAAAGAAAATAAGAATCTTATCAGCGAACGCAGAAAACAAGAGCAAAAAGACACACACACACAGTACAGTAAACACCTAAACTCAAGCTGGGAACAAAAACAAAAAGAAAGCTGCCATAAAGCAAAAACAACAACAGCTACGCGCCGTGTTATTTTTCAAGGTTAAGAGCAAGTGCGTGTGCGTGTATGTGAGGCGAGTTCGAGTGTGTGTGTGTGCGCACATTTTGCACATTGTGCGTATAAATAAAAAGCAACAACAACCAGCAGCACCATCAACCAAGACACAGCAACAAGAAATATAATTTTTTTATAGAGAGGCCGAGCTACGCACCGAAAATTAAAAAAACAATAACAAAAAAAAGAGCTCGCGCAGACTGCAACAACAAAGGCAACAGAGGAAAGAATTGCGGTCGCCTCGGCGACTTTATTTTCTTTTCTTTTCGTTCTTAAGTTTATGGCAACATAATAAACTTAGTGATTCCATGGACACCCGTCCGGGGGTTGGCGAAACTGAAAACTCATCATTATTTAGGCCTAATATGCAATTGTGCGTTATTTTCCATGTGCCGTTTGGTCAACGACCCAGGCAGAAAGCCCAAACAGCTGACACATTTTATTATCGTACAGTCGCCAGTGCGTTCTTCTCACTCTCTCTCTCTCTCTTTCTCTCCCTCTCGATCTTCTACTGCTTCTCCTTCCTTCCTTTGCCACCCACACGATTGCATATCCATGGATTACGCACACAAGCACACAGCCGGCCAGTACGTACATATACGCATTTAAATTGCGTATACGCAGCGCCTGCCCTCTGCGAGTTTAATGACTGATAAGATTGGAAAGCAGAAATTTGCTTAAACGAATTAGAAAGAATTTTAAAAGTTAAGACAAACATTTTAAAATAATTTAGAAGGAGGATTTTATTCTTATTTTTTTACATATTTGTTTATTTACTAAAACTAAATAAATTTACCAGTAAACGTAAGCATACACAAATAAGTTGTATTGTATTTTAGTAGTAAGAAATTTTTTCATAAAACGACTCAAACGCTTGGGCTTTTGGGCCACAAAGCATCGCGTAAAAGCCGTTCTCTGCTACTCCAAAAACGTCTCGAAACTTGTTGAATGACTTCTGGGTTGCCAATCAAGACCTTAAACTTCTATTGCCAAGTCGGAATCCAAGATCAGTCAAGCTTCAGGCCAGCTTTTATGGGTTTTATCAAGAAGCATTATCACAGATTTGCCGGCTGAAAGCCGATAACAGAAAATTAACAGACTCTGCAATAAGCATACATATATGTTACAATGTACCTTTAATTTAGTGTAATGGAAAGAGAGAGGTAGTTAGGAGAAGTAAGGCTGTTAAATCAAAATTTATCAATGAGAATATCACTTTATAATAAACGCCTGGAAAATGTTGTCTTATTTAGAAATGTGAAAAAAATAATTAAAAAATTAAATTAAAAAAGTTGTTAAATACCTAATAAAAATCAAGTTAATATTTTGAGGTTTTTTCTATTCGTTAAAGGAAGCGGCATATTTAAGCCTAGAATAATTAATCTTAATTGGAACAATTAATATTTTGGTTTTAAAAAGCCTTAAAAAGGAGCAATTACACAGATGAATCCTAATGTTGTAACAATTATTATTATCAGCAACCGGAGGCTTTTACAGAGCTTGTAAATAACATGTCAGGGAATTGATCGTAACAGCGGTGTAATGGGAAGAGAGTGGAGAGAGGCTGTGTAGAGAGTAAAAGCCCCAAGCACGTGCAGATCGTAGGCGGTGAGAGCCCAAGAGAGGCAACCGAGAGCTTGTGCGAGAGAATGAATGTCACTCGGCAAGCTCTTTGCTCCCCGCCACAGTGGGACGAAAATCTTATCGAGCAGAATTAACATAAAATAGTTAATTAACAATTTATGTAAACTGTATATAAATATTTAATGATAAATAATACATTTCTTAATAAATAAAATGGAAAGTGACAGGCCTGATAATAAATAATGTACTACAATACAATACTAAACAAAAAATTCACGATCATAAAAACCTAGCTATATTAAATTGCTGGTCTATATGTTAAAGAAAGACGGTATTAGCTTATTGATCGCTTACTCAAATAAAACAAATGTCAAAATTTTCCAGTTGAATAAATTTTTTGATTTCTGTCCACTGTACCTGGCAGCGACGCCAGCCGTGACGCCAGCCGCGACGTCGGCAGAGGCGGCGACGGCGGGAGCGTTTAACGGTCTGTGCGATCAGTACAAGATCGAAATCGGGCGCCGTTGGATGTTTTCTTCAATGCTGAAGCGCGCCGAACTCGCGTTGTGTGGAAAAGCAGAATAGCTATAGCTCTCTGGCCGATCGTTGTTGTTTCCGTCGTTGTGCCCTTCTCCATTCGTTTGATTTTCGCCTTTTCGTATTATTCGTTTTTCGGTTTCGGCTCTACAAGTCCCCAAAAATACCCCCTGCTCTGAAGAAAAAGTCGCGTGTTATCAAAAATGTTTACAAGAAACCTACAAATGTTTCATGAATAAAACAAAAAAAAAAAAAGAAGGAAAATATATAATTGTAAAAAATTGAGTTGCAAAAAAAGTGCTGACGATTTTTAATATCACAAGAAAGAACGAATTTTAATACGTTCCCAACTCGTCTTCGCATTGTCGTTGCTTTCTGGGTGCGTTGTTTTTGTCATGTTTTATTTGTACACGCTTTTTATATTTTATTCACATTCGCATTCATTCGCACACACTCGAATTGCACAAAATGAAAACTGACGTTTTTTTTTGGCGCTTTGTTTCGCGCGGGATAATTGACAAATATAACAAAATTCCACTTCGATCTTTCTCATCTCTCTCTTCCTATTTCTCCCCGATTCCGTTCCTGTCTCCTCCTTCTCTGTGTCTGTTTCTGTTACTGTTTCGGGGGCAGTGCATAAAACAAATTGTTGATAAATTGCAGCGGGCGAAACAGATGGGAGAAAATAACATTTTGCGCAGACGCCGCGTCGACTAAACAGTTTCGGAGTTTTTAAACTAAATCGGTAGATTTTCATTAAAAATTTATTGAAGATTTTTTTTATTAAAGAGTAATTTTGAAGTTTAAATTTGAGTTGAAGTTGAATTTTAGAATTGTGAATAAAATATACTGGTATACAGACTAAGTAAGCATTTATAAACATTTTTGTTATTAAATTCGGAAGTTGCTTAAAGAAAACTAAAGGGAACTTAAGGTTCAATACTACACAAAACATAACTTAAAAGGTAAACATTTAGCATGCATTTATAATAAAAATGTACTTGGACAAAGTTTTAAAGAAAAACAACGTGAAGTTTCCCAAGTTATCAAAAACATTTAGTTTTGCGAAAGTGTACATTTTCAAGAAAGTTTATTACTTTGCATTTCCTGTTCTATTCAACTATTCAGCTTTTTACTTAAAGTAGCGGAAAAATTTTAAAAGCCATAATTTTCAAGAAATTTTCACCGAATGAAAAACTTGTTTAATTTTAGTAACAAAGTTTAGCTCAAGAACAAGTGGCTTTCATTGGAGATTAAATAGGTAACTACAATTAACAAGTTGTAAATATAATTGCAAGCAAATTAATCAATTAGGAAAGTCTAAAGCAAGTCGTAATTTCCTGTTTATTGGATCACAACGTACTTATCTCATTAGTTATGGCAAACATGCAATCATATTTAATTAATAATCCCCCTTTACTCTTCTCTTTTACAGACTAAATAAAATACAGAAAAAGGAACCAGACAAAAAAAAAAGGCCAGGGAATTATGAAATTTTAAAGAAATCCCCAAAAAGTCCAACCAACCGCAAAATATGTTTAATACATTAAAATAAAGGAAACGTGTTTCAGGCGAGCAAAAAGTTATACATATATACGATATATACTTACGTTGAACAAGATTTACATTTAAAATACCCGAAATACATAAACGCACACAGGCAAAAAGGGGCAAAACGTTCACAAAAAGGTGATAATGATTATTTCCAAGGATCTTTTCATATTTGGCGAACAAATTTTTGCAACAATCATACCAGAAGGTGGAGCCGCAGCGCTAGCAACGCAACAGCAACAACAGCCGGCAATTATAAATACAACAGCAACATCAGCAGCAGCAGCAGCAGCAGCAACAACGACGACGACTTCGTTGGTAATAAACTCGACGGGATCGTCAACAGCAGGAGCAGCTGAACAAGTTGTAGAGGAGTCATTAAAAGTCGCAGCAACAACAGCAGCAACACAAGCAACACCAGCCAAACAGGAAACAGTTGCAGTTGCTGCTGCCGCTGCCGGTGTTGTTGCTCCTCGCAAGTTGGCTAAAATTCCGAAAATTCCAAAAGAAGCCGAGGAATTGAAAGCCAAGAAAAAGGCAAAGTGCGAAGCGACTCATTACGAAAAAATGCCAATGAATTTGATGATTGTGGAAAGTGTTGAGCCGGTCGATATGGGATCGGACAATGAGAACGACAACGACAACGAGTCCACCACGGAGCAGGTACCGTTGGTGACTGCCAGCCGACGCAATCTGGCCAAAATAGTTGCCGATTGTCGCCTCCAAATCGAATTGGAGCCCGCCCCAGCAGCCCCAGTGACTACTGCAGCACCGCCAATCTCAGCAACAGCAGCCACATCGGATGCGGCAGTTGCCACAGAAATTGAGGCAACCAGTGATTCCCCGTCACCGTCGTCGTCATCGTCATCTTCCAGCACCAGCTCCAGCTCTAGCTCCACATCCTCAGAATGTACGCACACTTCACAGACGACGATACCAAGTACGGATAATCTAACGTCATCCAATGGCCTGGCCAATATGGGCAAAAGCATTTTAGTTGATGCCAAAAGGTGAGTTTTCAATCAGCTCTGACCCAATTTCAGTGCAATACTCGTACCTACATAAAGCCGATTTCTATTTCTTTTTTTTTTTTTGGCACTTTATTTTGGCAGGCTGTTCGAAAAGCTCTCTATTCTCGATAAGGTGGGGAAAGTGGAGGTGTAATCCTCGGGGCTGTTCGGCTCCCACTGCAATCAAGATTGCAACTTTGTAGATCCTAATGATACCGGTTGCATTCGGTTGGTATTGAGTTGCTGCCCGATTTATACAGTTCGAGCGGGAAATCACTCCCACTCTGCAAAAGCTGAATAGGCAATTAATTAGTCGACAGTGTGGTCGGAAACGTACCCATTTTGTAGCTTAATTGATGGTCTAAATTGAAGCCCATATGGGCAAAACCAAATTCTAACTTGGGTTTTCAGCTGTTTGATTGGTTTCATTGCTTAAAAAATTATTTATTTTATAGCCAGAGGGCTCACATTTTCTCTATATTTATGTTCATGGAACTCTCACATTTAAATATAATTTCATACGCGGTATCGCTTAACCTGAAGTTATAGTAAACTGCAACATTTTTGCCATCTTAAATGATAGCCCAGCGGCATTGGAAACTTGTTCTCAAACTCGAACTTCCTGGCTGCCTTGGTCATGAGGATTAACCAGAGGTATCAGTCGGTTTACCGGGGATATACATACATATGTATGTATGGTATAACTGGCAAAGTGCAGCATCTGCTAAAGCCAATCCTGCACACACCAGTTGACATCCTTTGGTCCCCTCTGTGTTGCAACTTCCTTGTGCCAAAAAAAAAATGTAAAACAGGTCAAAACTGCAATGTTATTTGGGTTAAGTTTGCACGGATACATAAAGAACAAGAAGTGATTGCCAAAAAAAAAAAAATATTGTGCAACTAACTGAAAAATGCATACACTTGAAAAAAATAAATAATAAAAAACGAAGCCTCACATGGAGAACTGTGTTCTGTTGAAGGAGCAGGTTTTTGGATAGCGAGCACAAGTTATTGCAGTTTTGTTGCCGCTTCCCTCGATTTTGTTGCTGTTTCTCATTCCCTGATGCATTTAATGGGGGATTATGCACACATACTCAAAGCTCGGTGTCGGTGTTGGTCTTTTCTGTATTAAATGGCTTACTAGTTGTCTGACTACGCCAGCAGATGTTAAATTTTATTCATTTATTATTTTTCTGCTCTGAATTTAAGAAATTTATTAATGCAGTGCTGCTTTTACTTGCCCGGACGTACTAACGCATATGTTGTACTTCAATTTTATTTTAATATGATGGATTTTACTCGAATGTCCAAACCACAAACCACATTTTGCAGAATAAGGTACCAATGGTGGCAGTTGTAGTTAGAAGTTTTTCATTACGTGTTTCGAGAGAACTAATCTCTTTTAAATGTCTGAAGTTGGTAGCTTTTGCCAATTTTCATTATGCTATAGGATTTCCACGAATAATTTGGTTTTATGAAAAATGTGTAGTTTGGTTCCCAATAATTGCATGGAAATTTATTCCTTTTGGTGGCTCACATTACAATGAGAGGAACTCCAAATTTTAAATTATGCAGTGATGGCAGTTCCTTTGCAACATGTTGCTTCCGCTGCCGTGTTCGAATTAATTTTATTTCTCTCTTTTTCGCTGATGCCAAATCGAGCATCAATTCCATCTTTTGCTGTTGTTACTGCTGCTGTTGCTGCTGCAACAAAAAACTGGGTCAACTGCGAACCAATTTTCAGGCAAAATTGCGACAACGACAGCGGCGGCAACGGGGCAAACACACAATAATAATCACAAGAGCAGCAGCGAAATAAATAAAACGTGCCACAAGATAAAGGCAAACAACGAGAAAAGATGCAAAAAATAAAATGCACTTAAATTGCTCTTCGGCTGAGAGGAGCCAGCACAAAAAAAAAAAAAAAAAAAAAAAAAAAAAAAAAAAAAAAAAAATTAAGGAAAAATAAAGACAGAACTCGGATTTAAATTCTTGAACAGTGAGTGCAAGAAATCGCCGACATTGAGTGCACTCTAAATCGCATAATAATTGCAAAATTTACGTTAAATGCACATAATGAAGCCTGCACTCGTCGGCATCGGACCGACCCAACAATGTTCTCATTGTAATTTAATTTACTTAATTTGCCAACACATAATTGAGACTTGTGCGAACTCGATCTCAGCATTAACCCAAAGTCTGTCCGTCAGACGTCAGAGACAGGCGGAGTGACAAACGAATTAAAATAAATAATTGAAACTGCTGGCCAACTCACAGTTGCAGTCGGAGTTTGAGTTGGAGTCGGGAAAGGAAAAACCACCCGCTTTGCCTTTTTCCAAGAATTGCAAAAGATCGTAGAGCTCTGGACAAATGGCAATGATTATGGTATTTCTTGATTTTTCACAGCGTATTTGCATTATAGCCAGGCTTTAATTGAGCCACCTCTGAAAGGGCAGGCCAAAGCAATTGGGCAATGGATTAAAGTTAATTGCAGGTTACCCCCCAACATAAAAAGAAAAAGGGAAACAAATTCAGTTTGATAATTGCTTAGAGAGTTTTTTTCAGATTTTTTTGATGGTGTATTAATGTGTCTACCCAGACCAGAATAATATTAGACTGTGAAGACAATATTAAGTATTCTCAGAAGGTTTAGAAAATACTTTTCTGATATTATAATATATAATTTACTGCCAACATGCAGATCTCTGTATTTTGTTGTGTTATTTTAAAAGGCTTTACTGATTTTATTTCCAAAATTTGAAGCATCTTCAGCAAACCATCTGTGGCTAAAAAGTTTATGCCCAATTTATTTTTGTTTATAACATTTTCAGAATACTGTAGAGCGCTGTGCATAGTAAGAGAAAAGAGAAAATTCCATTTACATTTCCAAACCAATCAATTGGTTTTCTTCGATTCAAGTTTGTTGAACTTTTTCCGAGTTGTGGTGAGGAAGTGGGCTGGAAATCAAAGCACAAACAATGCATTTTGTTCCCCATTACTTTCCTCAAACAACTTTTGTTTGGCTCATGTTGCTGGCGGGAAAATTTGGGAAATTAAGCTGAGCTAAAACAAACAAATCCTAGCTAAGAACGCTGCAAGTTGAAACAATCAGCAATAAAACCATAATAGAGCGATAAAACTGAGGGGAAGGCGAGCCCAAAGGGTCAGAGTTTGAGAGCGGTATCAACTTCAATTGTGTAATACAAAACGTTTGCATACAGAGAACAACTATAAAGCCATCACTTATATTATTTATTTTTCTTCAAGAAATAAAATCTAATATAAACAGCAGCTCAAAAATTATATGAGTATTTAATCTTAAACTAATCCATTAAAAAACTTTCCAGGACCCAATTTGTTGCAAAGTTTCTAAGTGACTGTGGCGACCCAACGAAAATATTCCTTAGTGTATTATACCGGTTATTAAGCTTGTATGTAGGTCAAGTTTTAATATGATAACACACACTCTCAAATGGGTGCTGGGGTGAAATCCAAAGGCGTGCCAAATTCAGTCAACTTCAAATGGCGCATTTGCTATATTTTGGGTTCGTTTTGATTCGATTTTATAGAACACATGCCGGATTTAAGAGTTGGGTTTCAGCTTTGGTTTTCTAGGTAGAAAAAAAAAAGGATAGAGGACTAGTAAAGCAATAGATGAGAATAGATTTGTTTTCTTGTGGGGCAGGTATAAAAAAGGGTGCAGCTGGCTGGCTTTCAAAACAAGGTTTAACAAAAGCTTTTCGCGCGAAAGGCTTTAATGTGGTAGTTTGGAGGATATTTACTGCTTCCTGCTCCTTTAAATTGCTCTATTTTAATTTCTAACAGCCTGACAGCTGGCAGAAAGCTTTTGTGTTCAACCGTTTTTTTTTATTAGAAATTCTTTATTGAATAAACTAACCGGAATTAATATAAAATTAAAAATAAATAAACAGGAGTAATTTTTTAGGGGTTTGTCAATATTGAAAAATTATGTAGACTATATAAATATTACTTAAAGTATATTTTAATATTATGTTAAAAGTTAACCACCACGTCTGTGAGATACCCTGCATTCAAAGTTGTGCGATTAGAAGTTTTTATTTTAACTATTTCATTAATATAATGAAGATACTTCAATGATGGTGAAAATATACATCTCTAGCGCTTTGGTTGAACTTACTTTTGAGTGAGAGAGCACCTTTTGCCGTGTGGGCGCCCATCTGCATCTCGTTCCGAGTTGTGATCTAGAAAATCTCTCAACAAGGCGTGACAAAACAAATTGCCAGACGACCGAAACAGGAAAAAGCATTGCGCAATGCATTGCAAAAAAATAGAAAAAAAAAACAACAGAGTAAATAAGGCAGAAAAATTGCAATTTATTATAATTTAATCTAGAATAGAAAATTAAATAGAGCCGGGAGGAGCTGGCTGGGTGCCTCTGTTCGTCGGCTGAGTTCAGCTCTGCTCGGATCGCTGCATACATTGTGAGTTGTGTGCCCTGTTTGGCTTTTATCTACCGTTAGTGTGCAGTGTCAATAACACACAGATACGGGAGACGGAGAGACCCCCACCCGGGCGGGAGACACGTGTGCGAGGGCGTTGATGACTGTAGACAGGGAGGGGGTTTAGGGGGGACTGGGCAATGGCAATGCCTGGCAGTTTGAGATGGGAGTGGGAGAGGGAAAAGGAGGAGCAGCCGGGGAGCGGTTGCAGCCGCTGCAATGGAGGCCAACGTCGGCGTCGCGCTATGACAACTGTCACTGTCACAGTCACAGTCACTGAAACCGAAGACCAACGGCGGCGACAGCCCGGCACTGTGGAGCTGCTAAGCTTGGAAAGGAATAAGAATCTAATAAAACACAATAAAGTTTGAAAAAAAAAAAATGAATAACAATATTTCCAGTACTTAGAGAAACAACTTTTCTTTTAAAACCTTTTTGATGTGTATATCTTAAACACAAACGAGTTTCGTTATTTAAATTAGTTTAAAGTTTGGAATAAAATTTACACTGTATTATGATCTTTGAACTTTACTATATTAATTTCATTATTAATTTCTTAAATTCTTCTTTTTAATAATTATTCATCTTTTTTAAAACCTTTTCAATAAACTCTGGCCTCAGTTTTAGTAGGAATGCTAACCACTGTGCAGATGACAATGTCTCTGTGGTTGAAAGTTGCATACGTCTATTGCCATTGTTGCTGTTGTTCTCGCTTAGCGAACGAATAAAAATTAATTCAAAAATAAATTATTGTCATTGCCATTGTTGCAGATTGTTGTTGTTGTTGTCTGTGCGGTACCCGTGCCCGTGCCTCTGCTGCAAGTTATTAGTTTAAATTGCGGTTGCAGCAGTAAGCAGTAAGCAGCAGCTGTCAGCCGTAGTCTGTTTTTTTTCTGGCGGTTTATTATTATTTTTATTGCCGGCTTTGGAGAGCTTAAATTGTAGCTGTGCTTGTTGTTGGTCGAGTGCATTCACTTCTATTGCAAAGATTTGGTGACCTTTACAAGTTCATGCCAAATGAACGTTCTTGAACCCGCGGCAGCCTTATGAATATTGCCCATTTCGTTAGTTTATGAATTGTTTACTGCTGTTTACTTGTTATATATTCTCCGCTGGCCCACTAGGCGTATGGGTATTTTTTGACTCGTAAAATTCTCTATGGCTTATGTACACTGGCAACTACCGCTTTATGGTTTTTAATTTCATAAAATTAATGTAATTGAAATATGTTTATATTTTGTTTTTCATTTTATGTACATATGCAATCAATTAAATCACACTTCCGTGCGTTACACAGGGCGTATGATAATTTAGATGATTTAGTATCATTTGAATTATTTTTTTTTTTTTGTTCATGAAATACTTGTCCGCCTCTGTTAAACTAAACACTTATGTAAATATGATTTTCATTAAAAAATTTTTCAGAATGAACTTTAGGCATGTTTGTCCTTTTCAGAATTCTGAAACATAAATTTATTCGCGCTTTTAATTAGTTTTACAATTATTTCGTATAATTATTCATATATATTTAAATATAAATACAATTAGGCGATTTACTTTTTTAATATATTATGAGTTTTAAAGCTTTAAAATGCGACTTTGTTTTGAATATTAGAAACAGCACACGCTTTTCATGTTTTTTTAGAAGATTTTAAATACATTTTTGGAAACCACATACAAAATGTGTTTTTTTTTTTCCACAAACAAAATCCATTCAGCCTTTATTTGCACTCCAAACCATTTGTTAATTACTGGACACACCGAAGCATGAATACTGCCAACTGTTGCATAACACGCACGTAAAACATTTCGTCTAACTATGTATCCTTTTGGGCCAGCAGCTGACCGACATTAAATCATAAAAAATTGCGAATATAAATCCGCCACCGTAATAAAATGCCAAATGCATTTAGCCAGACGCCGAGCCATAAAACAAATTGCTTTGACTCACTTTTTTTCGCCGGTTTGCTTTGAATTCGTTTTTGTGTAATGACATTAGGCCAGAATGAATAAAAGAAACACAAAAACACATAAGCAACAAATATCTTGGGCAAGAAAATTGCTTTTAAGGCGATTTAACATCAAATCTCAGAGTTTATGAGTTGCATTTTATTTTTTTATTTTGCTAAAGAAAAGTTGACCAAATCGACCGCTATGCTTTAAGGCAGCAGTTTCCAAAACAAACAATGTGTTAAAAATTTAAACATTATTGTTTTTTATTTTATTGTCCATCTTTTATGCCTTTAAGTTTTATTTTTTGGGCTACCATAATTAGGAAAAAACGAATTTTAAAAATGACATTTTGTACAGTTTCTATTTTAAAATTTCTTTAATGTCTATATTCATTACATAAAAAAACAATTCATAAGGAAATGCTTGACTAATTTTTTATTCAATAGTAAAAGCTAAAAATAGCATGTTCTACCAATTTCCCTTATTGGCATCGCGTGATATGGCTTAACTTTTGTCAGAACTTTTGGCCTTATAATGTAAGAAAAGCAAAAAGCCACTCCAACCATCTCCCTTCTCCGTTCTTTCACACAGTCATTCAGTCTCTTGTTCTTTTAAATTCCCATCTGCGATCCGCGTTGCCATGGGGGCTCCGGTGCCCCATAGAGGATTTCGTGAAACCCATAGACCTACATTTTAAACAAATTGCCCCATCGGTCGTCTCTCTCTCTCTCTCACTTGCCCGTTGCGTGTGCGCGATGCGATCAAGAATTTCAGAATTTCTCGGGTTCTTTCGCTTTTCAGTCGTTTGGTGGAGTCTTTCTTTTATTTTCGGTGGTTGGGCTCACTTCCAAGAAGTGACTGCATTAAAGCCGGCCAGAGGAAGAGCCGCAATGATAATCAACTTAATGATGATGAAGCAGAAGAAGCCAAGAGTCAGTCAGTCAGTCAGTTAGTCAGTTAGCCAGTCTGTTAGTCAGTCAGTGTGTCTCCTTCTTTCTGGAATTCTTCTGAAGCCACCATCCTTCCATTGCCAACCACTTATTCTAATCGCATTTTCTTGTTTCTGCAGCATCATCAGCTTTGTGTTTGAATACCCTTGCTGAGAGTATTATATGTAGCATAAATGACGTCATAACATTTTATTTTGACATTTTTATTATTTATTATTTATGTTTTTAAAATGTAAATAGCACTTGAAAGTACTTACGTTTACGTTTAAATAAAAATGACGTCTTTTTTTAAATTTAAATTTAAATTAAATAAATAATTTATTTCTGTATAGGAAATCGATTTAGAATTCTCAAAACTATAATTATTTTTAGAGTATTCTAACTGACTATCTAGGACTCTCCGGATGAAGATGCTGAAAAGTAGGCAACAATTTAGAGAGAGCCTTCCTGGCTATCTCAGTTTTTTCTTCGATTTGTCGTGAGGGTATTCGGGAAATCGTTATTAGATTTTTCACATTGTTCTTTTTATTGTTACTGTTGCTGCGTCATCACAACAACAATAACAACATTAACTGCCGCAGAGTTGTGAAGACCGTGCGTAGCTTGTCTCTCTCTCTCTCTCTGTAGCTGCCTCTGTCCCTCTTCCGCTTGCGGCAGTGGGTCTTCACTTTCGCCAATTCTGAGCTCCACTTGCAGGTTCAATGGCCGGCGCGTCTCTGCCGCTGCCTTTGCCGGCGTCGCCGACGAGCGCCATTCGCACGTTTCTGGCGTCGACGCCGCCGCTGCTGCTGCTGCTTCGTGTTCCTCTTCTTCTTGTGCGCTTTTGTTGTTGTTTTACGTTTCTCGCGTCTTTTCTCGTCATCGTCATTTGCTTGTTTGTTGTTTGTTTGTTTGCTTTTCGCCTTCGCTTTGCCTTGCAATTTGTGGCCTGTGTGTTTATGTTGGTGCATTTCATATAGTTTCATTCTATTTCATTCTCCTCCTCCTCGTTCTCCTAGCTGTCTGCCTTTTGTGCTTATTCATCGCCCGTGCCATCTTGTTCTTATTCTTATTTGGTCGATCAGTTGGCCAGGCTATTTGCAATTATTCTTGGCTTTTTATTGACATCAGACGCGGTCCCGGAGTCATCCACGATCTGGGTGATTGTAAATATCGGATTTTTCTATGGGCACTATTGAGTTTGGTAGTTCAATAGCTGAAAAATAGTTTATTTTTAAATTCTTTAAAGTAGTACAACATTTACAATTCAGTTATGCCTTCTATTTTCTTTTATTATTATTTTTTTAATATTAAAAATTTAACCATTTTTACTTTCTATTAATATAAATTTCTGTAAATGTGATAAAATCTATCACGAATACCTAAATCAAATAAGCATAAAATAACATTTAAAACATTCATATTAAAGTACACATTCCTTAACCACAATACTGTTAGCTTACTTCCGTCAAAGGTTTACATTTTGCAGTCCAATTAGTTAGGGTCGAACTTTCCCAACTACGCCAAAAAAATCCACGTTAAGCGGGACACAGGGAAAAAGAGGAAAATGTGCCTGTAATTTGGATATTTACCGTAAATGGGAGCGAAAAACGGGAGCTCCACGAAATGTAATAACTGGAATTAAAATCATATTTAGAACGTAATAAAGCCACGCCCACAAAAACCTCTGCTGAAAAACGGAATCAACATTCATTGCTGCCAATTGATATAAATCCGAATTATTGTGCGGAAAAACTCTGTAATTTCTTTTATTTTTAAAAGCTTTTCATTTAATCAATTAGGTTAGTTGGTTTAATGAAAAAGTGTGCTTGATATTTGTAAGAGAACATCATCAATTAATTAACATTATAAAAGCAATTTCAATTAATCCAAAAAAAAAATCCTTAAAACGAAATGAAAGTTTGCAGAATACAGATAGACAAACAAGGTTCAACGCTCACTTAATTGGTTTGTCTGACAACCGAAATTGGCTCAAATTAGATTGGGATTCTGTGCTGTCATAAATATAGCTAGGTACTTTTTTGACAGGTGCAAGGCCAGGCGGAAAAATTTCACAAATTTCACATTTAATTTTGTATTTTGTTGGGGATGAACGTCTAAAGATACACGTTCCGGCGCATGCAGATAATTTTGTGCACAATGTTGCAGATACTTTAGACTTTTCTCTGCCTTTAGCCGGTAGCATTGTTTACGACATTTCGCTGCATCATTTTCCGCAGTCAAAGACATTTTTGTGTCGACTTTTTCCTTGGTTTTCTTTAGTTTCACTCAGTTTTCTTTTCCCCATCTCCGTGCTAAGGTGTGGGTCGAATTTGCTGAAACTCATTCACGCATATGAGAGTGATTATCACTGTCTGTCCCCAATGCCAGTTGCCCCTCTGGGTTCTTGCTACTCCTTTCAGTGTCCAAATCGGCTATAAAGCTTTTACAGTAATATATTAATTGAAAAAAATTGAAATTGAATCAATATTTGAATTGCCTCAATGAAAAAAAATTGGAGTTTCCCATCCTATACACAGAATATATTATTTTGTTGGCTAAAGGATTTTTTCACTATAGCTTATTTTGGTATTCATTTCCAGCAAAGGCAACAATAAAAATTCAACGAAAATCGAACTCAACTGCACACTAAATATTTGCACAACTAATTCACACAAAGGGCTCCGTTGTTTTTTCCTTTTTTTTCATCTGTATCTATGTATATATATCTTGACTATTTAACTGTTCAATGTGATGATGCAACTGGCGCTGTATGCGAAAAAAAAGATTTAGGCTGAAACTCAGAGAGACAAGTGTGGATTGGCATTCTCAGGTGATTGCCCTGACCCAATTGCAGTGACACTTTCAGCTAATAAATTGCATTCAGTATTTTCTTTCACTTTGCGGCTGCTTTCTTGTGGCATTTTTTTTTTTTCGCAATGCAATTTCAACAGCATTTTTATAATTTTTACATAGTTCATAAAGTTTCTTGAGGCCCCCAGAGAGAAAGTGCGTGAGGCAGAGAGCAGGAAAGCAAAGAAAGAAATACACTAGAAACTGTGTCAATTAATATGCTAAATTATACACATCTCCAAGATCCACAGAGCGAGGAGTGCTGGGGGAGACGCCCCAGATGGATGCCAATCAATTGGCAACTAGGAAGCATAATTCCCAGCTCAGCTAATTACCACACAATGACGTGAAAGTTCGTGAAACCGCAGCCATAGACGAGGCCCAGGCCCAGGCCGAAAGAAGAAAGCGCTTTCTTGTTTCATTTGCCATATATCTTGCTTGAAAAGTCACGACACAGCCGGCCAGCATTTCATCTGCGTTTTGAATCTTTATTGCAACTTGAACCAGCGGACTGCGACTGCGACTCGCGCTCGAAAACACTCACTTTGCTCGCTGGCTGCCCGACTGGCTGGCAAACAAAAAGCGAACACATGTCGTATGCGCGATATTTGCTTCCTGCCCGAAAGTGGCATCAGATAAAGGCACCACCACCCCCACGCCTCTTCACACACCACCGCCACCCCACTCGAACTCGAGTGCACAGCAACAAGTGCCACTTGACTCGACTTGGCATCGTTTGCCTCCTTTTCTTGCCGCGTTTGTTGCAATTCCCTCTTTCTTGTTGGCCGCCTCGAAATGGTTTTGACCCCACATTTCAATTACGCCGCTTGGAGCCTTATGTAATGTGGCTCCCGGGTTATTGAGAAGGCCATTTGGGGTTGTATGTGCGTGTTTTTGAGTACGTCAATGGTTGGGTCTTTGCAAGTCACTTTGTTTTGTGACTTTTGACTTGCAACGATGAGATTGAAAATCAATCACGTACTGAAAAGTTCTCATTTCCGCCTTACTGTGTGTTACAGAGTCGTCATAGAAAATTAAATTCACACTTTAAGCAGTCAACTCTGCGGAAATTTAAAATTAATTATGTAGTGAAAAATTCTCTTTATGCCTTTAAATTTACATACTTCCATTTTATTTTGTACACTCTTTTTTTGGCTCTGAAGTGAAGCTCTGGGCTTCCATTTGAGGGAATTGTAAATCCTTCATACTCGCAGGAGTACGTTGATGCTGTCCAATAACTTTTTGTTTAATGCTGCTACCAAAGTTGGTCAACTCTGAAAGTAGTTTGGTTCAGTTTAGGTTCTGCTTTCTATCGCGATCACTTCTCCGCTCTCTGCCACCACCTTTCCAATTCAATTAAACGACGAGGAAAATAAATAAATAACCAAGAAGCAGAGACACCCACACGACACCCAGAGCGGGAAGGAGAGAACTTCGGAAACTGGTCTTCGCGCGAACACTTGATATAAATATGCATGATATGCATGCATAAATTACGTATACGACATGTTGTTCTGCCGGGAGTTAGTTAACCACTCTCTTTCGCCTGACCTGCATTTCCTTGAGCCGCGATTCCAGTTGCCGCTTGAAAAGAATAATAATACAAAAAAATATCAGCTTCTATGCCAAAAAGCCTTGGCACATTTGTCAAAACTGCAAAACAAGAATCGGGAACAAATGTTTAACGAATTTGAATAGTTGCCCCTTCAAAGCAGAAGGCCACAAATTAAGCCAGCAATAAATAAAAAATCAAAAGAAATGACCAAATAAAAAAAAAAGTCGAATAAAATTTCGTCAAAGAAGACCCGCAGCGTTTCTGCTGCAAAAATAAAAAAAAAATGCTGCCAAAAGAATTGGGTCAGTAACACGCCAAAAAAAAAAGAGAGAAAGAAACACAAGTCAAAGAAGAGGAGTCCGGAGGAAGAGAGGATAAAGCGGAAGGGGAAGGAGCAGGCACACAAAGAAAGAAGCAGAGGAACAGCTAAGACTGAAGAGAAAAACCAAGCACGCAAATAAAAAGTCAATTGAGCGTGGTCATAGCAACAAAAACAAAAGAAGAAATCGAGGAAGAGGGCATTAGTGAAGGTTGAAGAATTTAAAATACCTAGTACTGCAAATCGTAGAAGAGTTTATGGAATTATAATTTTATAATATTTTGATGATCTTTATTAATTTAAAATATAGTTTTTAGTTTTAGTTTTGTTAGATTTTTCTTTAATAATATTTTTTGATAAAATTACAATTTATAAAATTTTTGAAACCAATTCGCAATAAGAAAGATTGATTAAGCTTAAGAAGCAATAAAAGTTTTTCTATAATATATTATTTTTATATTATTTTTATATTATTTTTCCCCCACTATATACTTTTCAAGTACAGGGTATCTTATAAAACAATAGCAATGTCGCGACAATCTGACATAAAAAAACAAATAATAACGTCCGGAATTTCTGTCAAATGCTTTTGGGAAGTTCAATGAAGGCACTGCTAAAAACTACGAAATTCGGCTACAAATTTAAATTAAAACAGAACATCAAATAAATTGCGCAAATTCGGTGACCCAATTCTTCCAAATGACTATGTTTTCTATTCATCTATTTATATTGAAATTATGAAGGCAGCACACACACACATACAAGTCAGGGGCCAGAATAAAAGCAGGCAAAACAAAAGCCAAGTCAACGAACTCTTCGAGCCCTTCCGATAAACGATATACAAACAAACAGCAGCAGCAGCAACGGCGATCATCTGTTTTATTTGGCAACTTGTTTAATATCGGTCAATGTATTCACAAATACAATGGGCCAAAAGCCACCAACAATATCACCCATATTAAATGTGACAAATACAACAAAAACGAGATAAGAATTTCAAAAATGTTTCTTTTGATTGCGTGCTCCCCGTATACGCACACACTTATGGATCGTGCTGTATGCAATGCCAAACTTTCACGTAATTTCTGTGTTGTTATCCCTCTATCCCCCCCTTTCTCTCTCTCTTACTCTGTGCGTGTGTGTGAATTATATTATTTTGTTGCTGTTGCTGTTGTTGTTTTATTTTGGCGTCTGTTTTGCTTGTTGTAAAAGTCAATAACCTTTTCGCGTATTCAAGAAGCCAGTTCCAGTTCCTCGAGGAGAGTTCCCCAAGAAAGCGACGACGCCAAGCCGAGAAGAAAAAAAAAAAACGAATATATGTTATATGTATATGTGTATAAATGAAAGAAACAAAATAAAAACACGAACAAATTCAGATTTAGTTTTTTTTCTTGTTGTCTTCTTGTTGGCGGTGGCCTTAATCAAGAGCCAAAGAAATGGCATCATAGCCGTGGGTTAGGTAAATTGTTAGCCGGTTACTTGGTCAGTAAGTTGGCTGGCTTTCTTGGCCCCGAAAATGGAGGAGGTCAGATTGGGTTAATTACGTAAATTATGTTAGTTTGGCGGAAACTTTCGGGAAGTTTGCCGGATTTAATAGGCAGAGGGATGGCTTTTTGAAAGTTTTTGAGAGAGAGAAGATAATTATGGGATTAAAGCGATTTTCAAGGGGTGTTTTCTTTTGCAAATAGTGAGAAAATGTAGGCAGAATTTAAAACTGTTCAAGCTATGAAAGTCAAATATCAATTTTTAATTTTAAGTAAATTTGTGTGCAAAACTTTTGTCAAAACAAAATTGACTTCAATATTCATTTGATTGATTTGGCCAATTCCTTTTTTTATGGTCTGCATTTGATTTGTTCACTGAACTGAGCTATGGAGCTTAATCCTATAGCAATCCATGTCTTTGACTTTACAGCCTTAATGGAAGCAAAAAGCCTGAAATGCAATTAGCACGTCCTTTGGCCTACAGCTTCCAATCAAAATAGTTTTCTTTAAGAAATAGAATTTTCTTTCCCTCAGAAAAACTTTAAATTACACACGCAATGGTGGTGACAAGTTGTCACTGACAACTTGGTCTACGTGATCTTTGGCACACGGACAAACTTCACTCGAGTGTCGCTCTTGAAATTAAAAGGAAAGCTTACCACAACACATTTTGTTTCTCCTGCATTCATCGTTTAATTGGAACTTTAAGTTAAATTGATAATTGTGTCATGCGAGAAATGAACCAAGTATATGGTTTAGTAGCTTAAATACTGTGAATCTTAACCGCCCAGGTGGAGAAGTGGGAGCAGAGAACAGTCTTCTCTGCAGAAGTCTTTCGAATTTGTTGCACATTTTTGTTTTGGAAAGTTTGCGGGATGTCGAAGTTTCTGGTTTTTGTTTTGGCATCTACGTCAATCGAGCGTTTCACGAGCGAAAGTATTTGACTTTATTGTAAATCCAAATAGGAAAACAAAGCAGCTAACTGAGATGGCAAAATGAAATTCGGCATTTAAATATATTAATTAATGTTTAAAAGTTGGTTGAAAATATAAAGCAATCAGTCTGAAATGCTGAAATCTGAAATAAATATTTTTTATTCACACATTATTTATTTATTCTCTTTTGTATACATTCACGTTTATATTTAATATATGCATACATGTTGGTCAGTAGCCAGTATGATTGCTTAAAAATACAAGAACATATTTTTTGTTTATGTTTTTTTTTTGTCACACAAAAAAGTTATTTCAGCTGTTTTTTCTTTGTGTTAAAAAGTCCGTACGCTTGCTTGTGGGCTATCAGACCCGGACATTGGCTATTGTAATGAGCTTGGCCACCGCTGGAAGCGCTTGTAAAGTAAAATGTATTCATCAGATACACTGCATGCAAAGTATCTCAGCCTGTGCGAGTGCGTGTGAGTATCTGTGTGTGTGCGCTGGCTTTGTTTGGCACTGTTGTTGTTGTTGTTGCTGTTGTCGCTCTCCTCTGACGCTGACTGACTGCATTGACCCCCACTTGGGCCCCCGTATCTCTCACTGCCGCTCCCGCTGCCGCGCTCCCTCTGGGCGTTCTTGTCTCTTGCCCGTTGTTGCCAGTGGCCGGCTCTCCCGCTCGCACTCACGCACCGAGTGCGGTTCAATGCACTCGCCGCCGCCTCGGACTCTCTATTTACTTTCGGCGCCTACCAGAGTCGATCCACAGAAATTTACATTTCTGTATAATTTGTAAATTAAAATGTTGCTCTTCGAATGATTTGATTTGACGATGCTGGGGCGCGCTGCCTCTGCCGGGATGTCTTCCCTCTGCCGCAGTCTCCAGTCCCGAGATCCCGAAATAGATGTTATAACTATAACGGCCTTATCTACGGTCTATTCGGATGATGGCCAAGGGAAAATATTTAAATAAATTTGATAGGTACACAAACAGAACGGAGAAGAATCCCCCATGCAAGAGGCTATTGACTCCGGGTCCGTCTTGCTTGTGCCCTATCCGTGTCCGTATCTGTGTGCCGTGCCTATGTGTAGGAGTGTTTTATATTTGTGTGTGTGTGTGGTAGTGGGAGTAAAGTCGAAGCATTGACCGAGAGTAGTCTTCAGGGAAAAAGAAAGCAAGTGAGAGAAGTCTAGAGTTTTCCAACATCAAGTAGCTAGTTTTCTTGAAATAAAATTAATTAAGCATTATTAATAGTTACGAGATAATTAATTTCATGAAGTTGTATTAAAAATTAGCACACATTTTTATTTCGGTTTAAAAATAAATGATTCCGAAAAGGATGTAATTTTCAAGCCTATAAGCTCCTCACTCTAAACAAGTACTGGGTATCAGCAAAGAATACGCACAGCTCCAGGGCTTCGGAATTCTCGGCTGCCTTCCGCACAACTCGCTCTCTTTTCGGGCCTCTGAGTGTGAGTGCAAAGTGAGTGATAATGCGACCGCTACACATGTGATATCGGCGATAACAGTTGACAGTGAGACTGCGACTGCGACTGTGGCAGCGACAGCGACAGCGACTGAGACTGAGACTGAAGCCTCAGTAACTGTATTGTATTGCCATATATTCTCAGGGAAATAAAAAGAGGGGGAAAAATCAGGGAACTTTTGTCGTACTTTGCCAGGCCTTTAGGGTACATTGACTTTAAATGTGTTTTGTTTTGATTTACATGAATAACAACAAAAGGTTTGTGCAATTTATAATAATAATAAAGGGGCAGTTAAGATAGGCGTTCGTTCAGGCAATTAATTTTAATGTTTATTTTGGGAAAACGATAGTTTAAGTTTACAAATTTTTAAATCAAAAATAAATATTGCATTGACTTCAATTCAAATGCTTAAGATATGCATATTTGTTTAATGGCTTGCTTTTAATGTAGCCAATTTAAATGTTTTATTTATATATTAATTGAAGTGAAGAAGCTGGCTAAAACATTGATTAATTGCATTTATTTAATGCATCTTGGCTTTTATTTGTATACAACCAAATGTATTGCTTGAGATTAAGTGGTTTGTCATAGTTGCACTTTATTTGCATATTACTTCAATTAATCTAAGTGAATACACTTGGCATTTATGTATTTTAAATTGGGATATTGTTATTGATTTTCTTATCTCTTTTATCCTTGCAGTAGCTCGCCAGCCTCCTTGTCTTATCACTTCGAGCGGAATTCAGTTGACAGGCAGAAGCAGCATCATAACAGCAACATTTGCAACTCTCATCCAAATCACCACCCACAGCAGCAGCATACATTGCAACTGACATTTCAGAACCTGAACGTTTTGCACAACGAGAGGCCAATACTTTCCGATGTGAGTGGATTTGTCAGGTAACAAGATCAGCCAGCTTAAAGTAAATAAACACAACAAGGCAGTGCTGCCAATTTAAGTGGCTTGGCTTAAGCCGAAATATTCAATAAGTTTTTTAACTGTAGAGAACTTAATAGAAAATATATTTATTAAATTATACCAAATAGTTGGCAGCACTGACAACAAGCAAAAGCAAAAGTGTAAAATTTACTAAAATCCTTGATGTGTTTCCTCCTCCTTCTGATGATGCAGTCCCTGCGAGGTCTTGGCCATTATGGGACCCTCGGGCAGTGGCAAGACCACTCTGCTGGACTGCCTCAGTGGCCAGCGGCACATTGACAGCGGCAGCGTCTTCCTCAACCGCGAGCCTCTGACCAAAAAGTGGCGCCGAAGGATCGGCTATGTGCTGCAGGAGGAAATCTTTTTTCCTCAATTGACGCTTCGCGAAACCGTGGTCTACACGGCGCTCCTGCGGCTGCCGGAGTCGATGCCGCGATCGGAGAAGATGCGCAAGGTCGATCACATCCTGGAGGCCCTCGAGCTGGGCTGCTGTCAGCAGACCAAGTTTGGGGACTACCTCAACCGGGGTCTGTCCGGCGGAGAGAAGAAGCGGGCTAACATAGCCTGCGAGCTGCTCACCAATCCTTTGCTCATGCTCTTGGATGTAAGTAACTGTGACAATTTATCCCTCTGCAAGTTTATTCACAAGTTTATGTGACAGGAACCCACTTCTGGCCTGGACAGCCACTCGGCCATTTCGCTGATGAAGGTGCTCAAGCGGTACGCCCAGTTGGAGCAGAAAACGATCGTGATCAGTGTCCACCAGCCCTCGTCACAGATGTTCCACATGTTTGACAAGCTGCTGCTGCTCCACCAAGGAAGAACCGCCTACTTTGGGGATGTGCACAATATATACAGACACTTTGAGGACATCGGGGTGACCATTAAGCCGCACTATAATCCCGCCGACTTTGTGTGTAAGTAAGGCTTGGATAAACAAAAATTTAACTTTTGACTTGGAAAATATAATTAGAGGGAAGTCTGTTGCCTAAAAGTATGCCACTAAACATAAAGTCTTGCCACTTTTAAATGCAACTAAAAATACACCTTTAAAACTGTATTAAACAAATTTAGTTGAGTGTTTTCTTCCCTTTGAAGATGTATTATGTAAAAGTTAAGAAACTCTAATTAGCAACAAACTATTAGAGTTAGAACTCCATGTAGTTCAATTGAACTTTAGAAATTCATCAGACATTCTTCTCTTATTTTCCAGTGGAGCAACTAAAGTCACATCCTGACATCCGTGAGAAGCTCTTTGTTGCCGCCAGGGAATCGCATGGAAATTACCTAAACCGCAACTGCATTACTAGCAGCCGCCATCACGATGACAACGACACAAAGCGAAAGGATATAAAGCAGCCGGAGAGCATCCTTATCAACGACATAATTAATAATTACTACAACCAGCAGCACCACTCCAACCGCCATCACCATCACCACCACAACCACCATCATCAGTACGAGAACCTGCATAACCCAAGCAGTGGCTGCCAGGTGGAGGAGGACGAGGAGGCGGCCCAGCACCTGGTGTGGTGTGCCGCCGACTCGCAGTCTAATTTCAGCTCCTGCGCTTCCAGTGACTGCCACTCTTACAGTGCGGGCAGTGGGGCGGAACATGGCGGGGACAATGACGAGTGGCTCTCGTACCCCACCAGCTTTCACACCCAGTTTTGCGTGCTCTCCAGCCGCAACTTTAAAGAGGCCAAGCCTCGGATGCTCTCCAAGCTTAATTGGTTTCAGACCATCGGGCTGGCCCTAATGGCTGGGGCCATTTGGTTTCAGCTGCCGCGCACCGAGGAGTTTCTGCACGACCTCCAAGGCTGGATGTTCTTCTCGCAGACCTATTGGATGCTCTTTGCCCTCTTCGGAGCGCTTAATTCATGTAGGGATTACATATTGTTAATTGGATATTGTTATTATAAATTATTATATGTTTTTCTCTTTATTTAGTCCCCTCGGAGCGTGAGGTTGTGAGCAAGGAACGCCGCTCCGGGGCCTATCGTCTGTCCGCCTATTACCTGGCCAAGATGTGTGCCGAACTGCCACTGGTTATCACCCTGCCCACGGTCTACCTCATGATAAGCTACCCCATGCTGGGCTGCACGAGGTGAGTATGATCATTGTGAGAGCTGGGATAACGGGCTATTTCCTAACTGATGTACGTGTTCCCCAGCTTAAAGCTCTTCTTCCTGATGCTCATCTTCCTGCTGATCAATACGATTGTGGCGCAGAGCGTGGGCTTCTTTATCGGAGCCTGCTGCATGGACATGAACGTGAGCATCACCCTGAGTGCCCTGTACACGCTGGCCACCCAGCTCTTTGGCGGCTACCTGTCGTCCCGCATTCCGGAGGGCCTCAGCTGGATCCAGTACACCTCCATGATCCACTATGCCTACCAGAACATGCAGATACTGGAGTTCCGAGAGGGTCCGGCTATAAGGTGAGCTGGGGGACTGTATTGTAATGGATATTCTATTATTAATGTGGATTCATTTATGTTTAGGTGTGGATCGCCCAGCAGCTATGAAATTTGCAAACAGCAGTCAACCGAATTCATTCCATATGAGGAAATACTCAATGCTCAAAACTCGACATCACCGCTCTGGCTGAACACGCTGATACTGATGATGTTCTTCCTGGTATTTCGCTGCCTAGGATACGCGGTATTGCGATACCTGCGGTGCCCGAAAAAGACGTGATATCTCTATAGCTACTACGCTATATCTATCTGAGCAGACATCGAACCAGTGATACGTAATTAGTTAATGCTAACCAATGCTAAACCGTTACAACTGAACAAACTTGCTAAATGGCGCCCATTTTGTGATTCAATTTACTTTCAAGCCACACCATTTACGTTTACCTACTATTAATATTATTACAATTATCCCTACGCCAACTATTATTATTATTATTATTGTATTTAGCCGTGTTATTCGAGGTTCGCGGTAGGGCAATGCGATAGAACTGTTTTTGTGTTGCATTTTGCAAACGTAAATTCTTGTTTTGTTTTATGTCTTTTAATTGTTAGCCGTTTATGTTATCAATCGCTATGTCGCCGCTAAAACAAGAGATTGTGAGTAAAGCAAGCATTATGTTTTAATGTACCTTTTAAAGTCCCCCTAAAGAATAATGCGAGTACTATATATAAAAGCTGTCAGCCCAACACCCACATCACCCGCACACGTCTACATGTATACATAATTATAAATTGTATGTTTAAAATGAAACAATGCTAGTAATTTTGTAGAATATTGCAAATTTTTTTCGCTTGAGAAAAAACACTGTGATTTAGTATGCTAGTTTTTTAATTAGTTTTAATGGGACGGCATCAGTGAAGGATGCCTATCCGGAAAATTGTAAAGAAACACCAGTAATTGAATATGAAAAAAAAAAACAAACAACAACAAAAACCCAGCAGAATGTATAAGCTTATGGCATAAATTGTATTTTGTTTAAATATTATCTAATTATATGTAATTAAATTTATTTAAATATACATACATACATGAAAATGTAAGCTGAAATACTATAAAAACTGTACTGTTATTAATATAAAGGCGGATATTTTGGATAATTAAAGTTTAAGGGTGAGTAAATGAATATTTTGTAGCTTAACAAATTAAATATCTAGGAAAAAAGTAACAATCAAATACAATATTTGTTCAATCATCCAACATACTCTTGCCCTTGGTCTCCTTTAGAAAAATTAAGAAATAAATAAAACTGAATGCTGTGACTCCAGCACATGACCACATGGTTGCCGATATTCCCCATTGTTTCATGCAAATTGGGAAAATGTTTAGCATGACAAAGACGAAGCTGCTGCACACCACAATTGCCATTGAGGCTGCCTTGGCACGTATCTAAAATTTAAATCGATATTTAAAGAGCAATTAACCTTAGTTTACACCAATTAAATCGCATACCTTGACCGGAAATATCTCAACGAGGCTGACAAAGAAGCAGCCGACCAGGCCGATGTTTCCTAGGAAAATGTCCATCGACATGAGGACCAGCGGCACCCAGCTATATTCGCCCACATCATGGGTCTGGGCGTATTGGGTGAAAAAGCCGAAGGCTGTCAAGTTAATTGCCACCCCGGCCGTGGAAACCAGCATAAGCAGCTTCCGGCCACAGATGTCGCACAACACGGTGGTGACATAAGTTCCCAGGATCTGAACAGCCCCGATGATGATGGTGCAGGTATCCGGGTCCATTGTGCTGCCCGACTTGGCGAATATGTCCGACATGTAGTTGACCATGGTGAACAGTCCGCTGAACTGATTGGCAATAAGTAGAACCAACGCAGGACCATAAGCCTTGAGAGCGGGACGCGTGCCTGAAAGATCAAATAAGGGTAAATTCAGTTAACAACAAAGAATTGAAGTAGAGTTTAAGCTAATACATAAATATATTTAAAGAGGAATTTTCCTCTTCGTTACTCACAAAAATCCTTTAGTGTTATGTTTTCATTTAGGCCATTCCCCTTTTTCAGGGCCACCTTCATGTCCTCAAACTCCTCCATGGCTCGATTCTGATCATGAATGTTATCGCTATCCTTGATGTTTTTATAGTAACGGAAGGATCTCTCCGCCTCGGAATATTTGCCTACTCTGATCAGATGCATGGGCGATTCCTTAATAAACAGCAATACGGATATAAGGTAGCATAGAGGCAGAGCTAGGACAATCCAGGGTATCGAGTAGTACGCCAGGTGAGTGCCAATTATGTAGCCAACAAGAATGCCAACATTGACCGACAACATCACCATGGCCGAGAAGGTGCCACGGATGCTGTAAAAGAATGATAAATAATAAACTAATTATATTTACGTTGTGAAATATGCCTTTCGGTGACGCATAGGCCATAGTGACTGCCGGTATTTGTGTTTGGCCTGTCGCCAGCTGCCGTTTTCCGTGACGTCGCAGTTTGATCTTATCTCTTACAAGCAAAGCACAAACGCGACATTTATCATAAATAATCCACTTACTTGGCATCTGCGATTTCACTGAGAAAAATGGGATGAACAATGTACATGCCGCCGCCACAAATGCCAGCTAAAAGCCTGCCCACGTACAAGTACTCAACACTCTGGGCAAAGTAGACCAGGATCCACAGGCACTAAAAGCACAAAGCTCTTTACTAAGAGAATTCCATTGTTCAATCTTGGCAAATTACCAAATGCGGAATGGCAATGAACAAAAGACACCTTTTGCTACCCAGGCGACCGAGCAGGGTTCCTATCAGGATGTTGCCAGTCACCGAGCCTATTCCGAGCATGGAACCAACCCAGGAGACTTCGAACTCGGACTTCAACTGGAAGCCCACTGGTGAGTCGGACTGCAGTTTCCGCAGGGTGGGAGAGAGCCAACCGATGCCAATGCCATGGGATATGGATATGAGATTAACTGCATAATGAGCAAAGAAATTTAAAAAATCCTCCTATGTGTCCTTGGAAACCCTTTATTACTCACTCAATAAAGTTGTAAGCAGCTGATATCGGTTCCTGCGATTGAGCAGACAGTTCGGTCGTTGAAGCAATCTTGTCAGCATTTTGTACCCACAAAACAATTTCAAGAAATCCAATTAATATACAGCTTACTAGCACCTTGATCTTTATTCAGTCTTGCATTGGCCGAGTATCTCTGATCACTGAAAGGGCATTCCACCTAGAATTCAACTTAAGTATCTGGCCGGTAATGTATCCTGGGGGCCGTAAAGATAACTAGCTGGCTTAGGCTAATCGCCTAGGTGCGACAAATTTGATAAACCATTATCTTTCTGGGCAAAACAAACTAAGCCTCCAGTAGCGATTTGCCTTTAGTCTCTTCCAAGAAGAACAAGAAATACAGAAAGCCGCAGAACGTAATGACACTACAGCTCCACATGGTCACCGAGATGCCCCAGGCAGCCACGCAGATGGGGAAGATTTTCAGAGTGAGGAATACGGTGCTGCTTAGAATGACCACAAAGGTTGACACACCCACCGCTCGGATCTGCAATGAAAAAAGTCTTTAAAGGGCCGTACCCAGAAGTCCGAATGGTACCCACCTTGGAGGGGAATAGCTCCACGAGAACGACAAACATGCAACCAACCATGCCAATGTTGCAGAGGAAAACGTAAAAGGAAAGGATCAGCAGGGGTAGCCAACCCACCGAGGAGAGATCGTACTCCTGCGCGTAGTAAACGAAGCAGGCGAAGGCAACCAGGCACATAGACGCTCCCCCAGTGGAGGTCAGCATGAGGATCCTGCGGCCATACTTGTCGCAAAGCAGAGTGGTTGCATAGTTTCCCACAATCTGGAGGACTCCTATGACTATGGTGCACATGCCCACGTCCAGGGTGGTGTGAGAGGCTGCAAACACATCCGATAAGTAGGTGGTGACGCAGAAACTGGCACTGAACTGATTGCAGGCGAGGAGGACACCCGCAGAGGCATAGGCCTTAAACGCTGGCTTGGTCACTATAATTAAAATAAAATTAAGAGAAAAACTGCTATCGAAATTCCAAAGAATATAACTCACTGAAATCCTTGTAGTCAAAGGACTTGGCCTTCTCAGTCTGCTCTTTGGTCACGAGATACTCCAGCTCATCGAATTCGCTCTCGGCCTTGATGTCATCCCTCCGGATGTTCTTGTAAAACATAAAGGACTTTTTGGCCGCCTCTATTTTTCCCTTACGGATGAGATGGTGCGGCGTTTCCGGAAACAGGAAGTTGCAGATGAAGTAACAGAGGGGCAGGGCGATGATAAACGGCGGCGCTGTAAAGTAATCCACATGTGTGGACACAATATAGCCCGCGAGAACGCCCATGTTTACCGATAGTAAGATCATGGAGCCCAGACGACCGCGTACGCTGCGAGAGATTTACGACCAAGTAGTTTATCATCAGCACGCTCCTCCCAAGGTACTCACTTGGTGTCCGCAATCTCACTTATGAAGGTCGGTAGGACGACGTAACAGGCGCCACCGGTCATGCCGGCCATCAGGCGGCCAATGTAAAGGAACTCAACGCTCTGGACAAAGTAGATCAGGAACCAAAAGATCTGCATGATATAAGTCGTGAAATAGGTTTTTTCAAAGAAAACGCAGAGTCATCATCTCACTGTGTAGGGAACTGCAATGGCAAACAAGACCAGCTTCCTTCCGATGCGATCCTGCAGGGAGCCGGCCAACAGATTGCCCATCACACTGCCAATGCCCACGAGCGATCCTATCCAGGAGACCTCGTCCACTAGCACGGGGAAATTGAGCGGCGATTGATCGGTCTGAAGGTCCCTCATCACCGGCGACATCCAACCCACGCCCAGGCCATGGGAGAAGGTGGCAATGTTGACTATTTGGGTTAGATCTTTAGCATCAAGCAACAGTTGAGTAACTGTCAAGTGTCCTACCCAACAAGGTGACCAGAAACTGATGACGATTCCTGCGACTCAGCAGACAGTTGGGATTGGCAAAGACCGAGGCTAATCGCAATTTCAACGTCATGGCTGCGATGCTTTCTCCACACTGACTGAGTTTCGTCTAGCGCCCGAGCTTCCCCTTAAATAATTTCAAACCGGTTTATCTTAGCCAGATAAGACCAAGGCGTTTTTACAACAATCAAGATACACTCAGAGAAAATGTTTTTTAAGATTACATAAAGGTTTATAAAATAAAAAGTTTATTTAAAAAGTTGAGGATTTTAGATCTGGACTAGCTTTCTTTTGTGTTCTCGGTGAAATAGATTTTCTTAATTAATTAGACCATTTAAAAACTCTCTTAATTTTGTATGTCATGACTGAGCATCGTAGTTAATTATCCAGCAAGGATTTGCCTTTGGTCTCCACCAAAAAGAAGTAGAAATAAAAAAAGCACAGGGTCGTACTAACACTGCAGCACCACATGGTCACCGAAATGCCCCATTCAGCCACACAAATGGGGAAGATTTTCAGGGCAAGGAAAACCATGCCACTTAATATCACTATAAATGTCGACACACAAACGGAACGAATCTGAAACAAAAGACTTAATAAAAAAGGGAAAAGCCAGGCCTAATTAAGGACACACACCTTGGTTGGAAAAAATTCCAGCAGAAGCACGAAGACACATCCAACCAGCCCAATGTTGCAGAGGAATACGTAGCAGGCCAAGATCACCAGGGGTAGCCAACCGACAACAGTTAGGTTATATATATTGGCAAAGTATGTGTAACTACCGAAGATCGCCAGGCAAATGGCAGCGCCGGAGGATGAGACCAGCATGAGGATCCTGCGTCCGTATTTATCGCACAGCAAGGTGGTGGCATAGGTGCCCACGATCTGAATGGATCCTATGACAATGGTGCACATGGTCATGTCTAGGGTAGTGTGCGAGGCAGCAAAAATGGTGGACAAATAGGAAGAGACACAGAAGCTTGCACTGAACTGGTTAGCGATGAGCACCACAGCCCCCGAGGCATAGGCCTTGAAAGCTGGCTTGGTAACTGAAAGGATAATGGAATATTTAAAATAAATTAGTTAAGACTTAACTTAATTCAATTGAAATTGTTTCACACTCACTGAAGTCCCTGTAATCAAAGGACTTGGCCTGCTCAGCTTCCGCTTTTATCACTTTTAGCTTCATGTCCTCAAATTCACTTTCAGCCTTGATATCATCTCTGCGAATATTTTTGTAGAACTGAAAGGATTCTTTGGCCTCCTGGAATTTTCCCTTCCGTATGAGATGAATTGGGGTCTCCGGAAATAGGAAATTGCCGATTATATAGCAAACGGGCACGGCAATTATGAAAGGAGGCGCCGTAAAGTAATCAAAGTGAGAGGAGACTATGTAGCCTGTGAGGACTCCCGTGTTCACCGTCAGGAGAATCATGGAACCAAGACGGCCGCGAATGCTGTGTAATATTGAAATGCTATATCACAGCTTACATCACTTTATTCACTTTACTCACTTGTCATCCGCAATCTCGCTCAGGAAGGTCGGAAGGACAACGTAGAAGGCACCATTGGTTAGTCCGGCCATCAGACGACCCACATACAGGTACTCCACACTCTGGACAAAGTAAACGAGGCTCCAAAAGATCTGGAAAATGTACAACAGCTCTGTGAAATAGTTCTCCACGTATGTAGAGGCTTCCTTACCAAGGTGGGAAATGCCAGGCCGAACATGACCGGCTTTCGGCCGATGCGATTCATTAAAGTGCCAGCCAGAATATTGCCTATCATGGCTCCTATGCCAACCAGAGATCCTATCCAGGAGACGTCCTCCACCAGCACGGGAAAATCGAGGGGCGACTGATCGGTGGTTAGATCCCGCATTACCGGCGACATCCAACCTATGCCCAGGCCATGGGCAAACGGAGCGATATTCACTGTAGGAAGCATAACACCTATTAAACAACACTCATTGCTTCCTTCTAATCAAGGACCTTACCAAGCAGGGTCACCAGGAATTGGATGCGATTCCTGCGACTCAGCAGACAATTGGGATTCTCTAAGAACGTCATGACTGTGCAATCTCTACTAAATAATATTGCTGTCTGCCGTCTGAGCTCCTACTTAAGTACCATTTTGGCCTGTTTATCTAAACCAGATAGCCCGAAAGCTTCGTAAAATATTTACATTTCTTACAGACATAAATGACTTTAGTTTGGGGGACTAATTTCACCAGATGTCTAGTTTGAGGGTTCATCTAAAAAAAATGAAAAATAAAAATCAATAAACAATCTGTTACTTTCATCATGTAAACAGTGATAACTTATCACTAGATCAGTCTCTTGAGAGCTTCCCAAGTATATTCAGATAGTCAATCTGAACACCTGGACCTCAGACGTTTTAAAGTAAATCTTAAATTGCCGGGGAGCTTTTAAGTACCCTTAAAAAACAGCTGATTTTTAAGGTTTGCGGTTTACTAACGAGCGAACTCCAAGTTTGATTTGGTTATCTTTATAAATCACAAAGAGGCCCCCAATTCGTTCGTAGATTTTCTGAAAAGATTCATATATAGCAAACGAGTCCATTCAATAATGTTTTGTACATATTTAGTTTTTATTTCAAAAATATTTTACTCAAAAAATAAATTCTATTGCTTTTCAAGTAAATAAAAGAAGTGGTTTCAATTTCAGGACATTCTCTTTTAGAAACCTTTTTATTTTATTCAATGTCGAATATACATTATTTCTAAATACATATTTATTTATTTGTTTTGTTTTATACATTTTTTCAGCAGACCCCTTGACTATATTTCTTAATCCTCAATCATTGACTTCCCTTTGGTTTCCTGCAAAAACAACCAGAAGTATAGGAAGGTGAGCAGGGCTGAGCCGGCGGAAAACCACATGGTTAGGGAAATTCCCCAGTAGTGCAACATGAGCGGGAACAACTTCAAAGTTCCAAAGACCAGAAGGCTCAAGAATATCACAGAAATAGAAGTGGCCAGGGAACGAATCTGAAATAAAAAAAAAACAAAGGATCATAAAAAAAACAAAGTTTTAAAGAGTCTTAGGTACCTTCACTGGAAAGAGCTCCACCAGCACCAGGAAAAAGATTCCGATCAGTCCAATGTTGGCCACATAGCAGATGAATATCATCAACACCAAGGGCAGCCAGTTGTAGTCGCTGAGATCGTGAAACTGGGCAAAGTACGTGAAGCAGCCAAAGGCAATGCATCCGATTCCCACTCCAAAAGTTGAGAGCAACATCAGCAGACGTCGACCCACGATGTCCACAAATATGGTCGAGGTATAAACTCCCACGATTTGCACTATTCCAATGATAATGGTGGCAGTGTTGACATCAACGATGGAACCTGATGCCTTGAATATATCCGACATGTAGTTGATGAAGCTGAAAACCCCACTGAACTGGTATCCCAAGCTGAGGACACACGAGGCGGCAAAGCCTTTCAGGGCGGGTTTGGTAACTGAAAAATAATTAGATTAGTTAATTAAATAAAAGTAATCTTAAGAGATTAAAAATTAGTTTTTCTTTTAATTGATTTTTAATTCTAAGGAACTCATTTGTATTAGAATTAAACTCACTTAGATCCTTGTAACTCAGTGGAGAAGAGTTCTTTGTCTGCTGAGCCAGGACTGCGGTACGGAGCTCCTCGAAATCTTGCTTCGATGATTGTTCGGACCTCGCATCCCGCTGATTTCTGTAATATCTATACGAATTCTCAGCTGCACCTAGTTGGCTTCTCTTTAATAGATATGGCGCTGTTTCTGGCAGCATAAGATTGGCAATAAAATAGGACACAGGAAAGATAATGCCCAAGAAGGGCACTATGTGATAGGCCAGATAGGTGCTGAGTATATAGCCAGCCAGTATTCCCAAATCGACGGATAACATCACCATGGAAGTGAGAGCGCCTCGAATGCTATGAAAATAGGATATAACTGTTTATCCACAATTTGTCCTCGGAAAAACCTCACCCGCTGTCGGCAACTTCGCTGATAAAAATGGGCACAACCACATATCCCGCTCCTCCGGTAAAACCGCATAAAAATCGGGCTGCATACAGGAAATAAACGTTCGATGCGCAGTAAATCAACACCCAAAGGCACTGTCAGAGAAAATAGGTATAAATTCTTTATGGAATTTAAACCATTAAAGAGGGATTACCCACCGCATACGGCACTGCTATCAGATACAGACAGAACTTCCTGCCAGCTCGCTCAATTAGCAACGCGATGGTTAGGTTGCCGCACAGGCTTCCCAAGCCCAACATCGATCCCAGCCAGGATATTTCAGCGAGATTAACTGTGAATTCCAGCGGTGAGTCTGGTCTTTGAATTTTGGTCAGCGTGGGAGAGAGCCATCCCACACCGATGCCATGGCCAAAGGTTATGATGTTTACTGAAAAAATAAAAGCCTTTTATGGTAAAATTAATATACAGTTAATAAATTCTTACCAATAACCGTGGCCAAAAGCTGATAGCGGGTTTTTTGCTGCAGCAGGGAGCTCTGAAAAAACTTGGTCATTTCCACAGGAGGACAGTGTCAGCTGGCCTCGAATACTTTGCCACAAATGCGAAAGAGCGTTTGTATAAAATCACGGCGAACCAAGTAAAGCAAAAAGCTCTCGAAATATATCCATCCGTAAACTTTATATCCGCAATAGCAGAGATAATTGGCCTGCTGTCTATATCATTGTCTCTTGGGATTTTGAGAGCACACAAAAGTGTGTGAAACGTAACAAATTACATTGTAAAGATAGCCAAGAGGAGCTGAAGCATATTGTATACGAGGTTAGTCTAGTCTTTTATTTCCTTGTTATGGCGCCAAAATATATTTCACAATCCAAACACATAATTGCAATGTTTACCCTCCCCACGTGAGGGCCAAAACAGGGGCTCGTCTGTTTTCCTCGCGGGTTAGCGTTTTTACGGTGTTGGTCTAGACTCAATAGGGATCTGGTTGGATTAGGCCGAAAGTGAAAATATTTCAGTAAAAAGTCTGAAAGCAATTTAGAACATTAAGTTGGCTCTAATAGAGTTAAAGTAGGGAATGTTTAAATATGTCTAACAGAGGCCACATAGTATTGTGCGTTGCTTTAAAGTATGCTATAGAGCTAAACAGGCTCAATAGTGAATCACTTAAATTGGTTTTTATATTTATTGAGATGATATAAATTATTTATTTATAACTTATTTGTCTAGATTTTGAGTCCTTGCCATTTTAACTCTTTTTTTCTGTTTAAATATTTATTTTAAGTTGTCTAGAAATTTGTAATTGGACTATTTACTGCTTAAGGCACTGCCAATAAGCAAATCATTCTTAGAACTCTTACCAAGAAGAAGGCAATAACAAGCTTACCTTGCCAGCATTGAATGCTGCCAGGCTTTTATATTGATTTTCACTTAAAAGTTCAGTGGCCAGTCATAGCCTTGAACATTGAATAAAGTTATTCACTATGTTGAATTTGTGTTTAGTATACAAAACTTTAAGTTAATAATAAGGATGCAGATGAGAATTTTTTAAAATATTAACGCATTCTTTAAGGCAGCTTTGAGTTTCTAGGAGGTTTGATCACTGAATCCAGCAGTTTCCGAAAATATAGCAAGACTTTGTAGGAAACTGTAAACTTTACACCTAAACTATCTGGTGGCTCTTAAGTTTAGTCAATTTATGTTATGTTTGCAATGTAAAGATAATTCCATAGTCGCCAAACATAAACTTAAACAAAAAGATAAGACTGTCTAGGTGATCTTTCTATTCCTGTTGGCGACAGACATATCGCAAATTAACTAAATAGTCAGGCATTTGAAAAGGGGCGTTTACGAGATAAGGAGATATGGGGTTCTTAAGATTTTTGAGTTTGCCACGAACTAAGAGAGGGTGTTAAATTTCCCAGAAGTAGACTACGCTTGCCGGTATTAGTTAGTCTGAGCACCAACCTGATTCTTAGCTGGGGAGCTTTTTAAAAAAGTTGTGATATTTTTAAAAATTAAAAAAAGGCTGCTATTTTCTAAATTCTAGAACTACATTTCATTATACAGTCAAAGCTCGTATAGAAAAATGTGACAACAAAAAGAGCTAATTTCGGGAAATTATTTCTAAATGAAATTATAATACCCTGAAGGGGTATAATATGGCTTACATAATACCCATTTCATTTACTTAAAACATTCAGTAAGCAGCCTTTGTCTTATAAATGAACCTACTCCCTGAGATCTTATCTTATCAAAGAGTTTTCATTGTCAAAAAGATCTGTCCCAAGGCGATAACTAGTGAAGATCAAGGTGTTTGCACAGGCACAATTCATTGTTGTGGAGACTTTTCTCAACAACAATCAAGACATCTATGGCTTTATATATATTATTACCTTTGCTATGACAACATTGATTTCTTTTGAGATTTTATTGACAACAATAACAAGTCACTTTAAATAAATATTTTAATACTAGAGGCTGGCCAAAATGGCCTCAACTGTCTTTCCCTTGGTTTCAGGAACAAAGATGGCAATGAAAAGAGCAGCTGCGAAGGACAAACTGGCAAACATATAGACGGTTCCATGCATTCCCAAAGAGGAAGTGAAAATGGGCATCATCTGTGGATAAATATGCAAATGTAAATATGTAAATACAAATATACAAAAATTATCATCTGAACTCACCTTAATGGTGCATGTGGAAATCAACCAGAGCACCGACATTAGCATCATGCTAGCCGTACTCCTAATCTTAGGCGGCAATATCTCTGACAATACCAGGAAGGGCAGGGTGAGCAGTCCACAGGCAGCCAGGAAAATCATGAAAGAGAAACCAGCAATGGGCACCCAGCTGAATGACGCCACTGGGTAATCCAGCAACTTTAGGTAGCTGTAGGTGCCCATGGCACTCTGGCCAAAGGCAATGCCCAGGGCCGACAATAGTAGCAGTATTTTACGGCCGAGTCGCTCCACCAGGAGCGTGGATGCATAGCTTCCGAGAAGCTGGATTAATCCTACGATAATGGCTGCCATTGTTGGGGGCATACTGGCGCCAGCCTGCTCGAAGATGACTGCCGTGTAGTTCAGCATGGCGAAGCATCCGCACAGCTGGTTGAACATTATCAGAACGAGGCCGATGAAGAAAGCCTTCCGGGTCTTGGGCTCAGCTGGTGGAAAGATTTAATTATTATATTAAATTACGTATACGCAGTGTGGAATTGAGCAATTTTCCATCCTAACTATTTTCCTATAACTATTAATTGTATATTCTTACCAAAATCTGCCCAGGTCACACCCTTGGTATTCTCATCATCATCATTATCGTCTACATCCGTAACTTTTTCTGTGGTCTGCAGCTTCTGCAGTTCCAGTTGCAGTTCCTCGCTGAGCTCCTTGGCGGGATTGGATCGTATGTTGCGATAGTAGCGCAGCGAGTGCTCCGCTGCCTCCACCCTCTTCAGCTTGGCCAGGAACTGCGGGGTCTCTGGCATAAACCAGAAGCATCCCACGAACACAAAGGACAAGGTGGAGACAATCCAGGACACAGTGGCATAGTCGAAATAGTAGCCCAGTACAAAGGCCAGGAGCACTCCAACATTGCAAGTGAGCACCAGAAAGGTACCCAAAACGCCACGAACACTGTGAAATAATTATAATTATAATTTAATTAACTCTCCATTTCCATTTCCAGGAAAATTTATTACTTGTCGGCAGCCAACTCGGCTATATAAATAGGGACCACTGTGAATATTCCTCCGCCAGCAGCTCCTCCTATAAATCTAGCAATAATTAAATGCGTCGGGTTGAGGGCATAGGGTATGATGATCCACCCAAGCTAATAGAGTAACAAAATTCGTTTAAAAAAAAGTTCTTTAATTATGTAAATAGAATATTGCATTACCAAGTTCGGTAGGGCCATCCACAGAATGCTCCATTTCCTGCCAATTTTATCCGCTAGCCAGGTGAAAACAATTGTTCCGAATAGGCCTCCCAGGCAAATAGTCGCCGCCACCCAGCCCTGATCCTGTTTTGTCAGAGGTCCCGTTTCCAGTGGACTTTTCTCGGATGTCAGTTCCAGAAAACTGGCCGAGGGCCAACCGCAAAATGCGCCATACGATATGGTAATAATATTTACTGAGAGGATAATTGACAAAATATATATGTATTTATTTAATTGATTTGATAGTAAGATTTTAATTATTTGCTTGTATTGCATAATTTGTTTTTCTTAACAGCAAACATTATTTAATTGAATTTTCGTCAAATTTTAGTGATTGAATTTGATTTTTAAAATTCCTGCGTGATTTGTATTTTAATATTTAGGCACAAAAAATGCAACATCAGGATTATTTCCACTAATTAATTTTAGTTGTAAATTTATAACCAGTTTTAATATGGTAGAAAAATAGTTATATTTTTGAAAAGTTCAATTTATATTGGTGGTTTCATCTCTTTTACCACTAACCACTTATGGCAGCCAGGTACTGGTATTTTGCACTGCCGTTGGAACTCATTTCGCCGGAGCTTTTAAACTGTTTTTGTTATAAACTTTTATCAAAGCCTGGCGAGTCCTCCGAGTAATTAACTTTGTTAACCGGATCCGTGGTCGTCGCGGGTCCGTTGGCGTTCGCGTTTAACTAAGCGAGACCAGTGGCTGGATGATAACATTTATATATATTGCATTAGATCGTAAACGAGCTTACACGAACTGAGCGGAGCAGAACCGCGTAGATTGTAGACCGTTATCACTGCCTCATTATGCTCTGGAAAAACGAGAGCAAAGCAAATCCACTGTCACAGTGGCGTCGGAGAATAGTTAATTATTGCCCCAGGGTGTTAAAGTAAATTTGTTGTTGCCATACCCAGGCCGATTACAATTATTTATATTTTATATAGTTTTTTGTTTGTTTTTTTCCTGATTTGATATGAGTTCGATACAGCGCAGAGGTCGCAGGGAAGAGGTGGTTACTCTCGGGCAGCTACAGGAACTCTCAGAACAGAGAGAGCGGCGTTTAAATAATGGCAATCGTAAATTAAGCTTTAGATGACCAAATATTTGTACGTCAAGATACCTGCCTCACACAAAAGTCGGGCATTTTGACCATATATACGGGCCAACTCATCCCCTAAAAGCGTAAATCAGGATTAGGTGGCGCCGTGAACGAATTAAAAGGCGGTTCTTTGCCATGCGAAAGTGATGCGTGGCGTCGCAGGCGGATGAGTGATCTGGAATATCTCCGACTGACGTGGAGCTCAGGTTCATTAATAATCTTGGCTCATTGTCGGTTATTGCACCGAGAAAATGACCTTGCCACAGATAAGTGGTAATTAATAATTATCTTTAATATTGTAGATTAATATTAATACTTGTGTCTATGAAATACTTCAAGTTAATTGTAAAATAATAATATAAAATAAAATAATATATAATAATAATAATATAATATATTAATACATATAATATTCTTTTAAAATAAATAAAATCAAATCAAATAATTAATAACAATTAATTGCATTAACAATAAATATAAATATAAAGAAAAAATAAAATAGTCGGTGAGTCCTCCAATATCGTTTTCAAAAGATTCAACTTATAAAATTATTATTGTATTGACTAACTATTATTTTTCATTTAATTTAACTTATCTTTAAGAGATACTTACATATAACATTATTTTAAAATTTCTGCCAACTAATTTTCTTTTATTATGATAGAGTTGTTTTGAAAGTTAAACCATTAATGTTCAAACAAAATGTTATCTGATTATTTATATAAAAAATAAATAGAGTGAAAAAAGTACGGCACGAGTACGAGATTACAAGCCAGCATCTTATCCAGATTTCCAGATTTAAGTAGCATGTTTTATTTATTTATTTATTTGCTTAATGAAAATGTAAGGATTTAAAAGTAATATATTTTATAATGTAATAAATAAAAAACAATTTCCGGATTGTGGGAAATCCGATAATTATTACTTTTTGCTTTAAACCTAAACCTAAGCCTAAAAAAATGTTGCCAGGCAAAAAATACTTCATTCAATTTGCTCAGGCAATTATTTTAAACTATTTTTTTGTGTTAGCTTAAATTAAGAAATAAACGTGCTGCACAGATACTTGTACTTGAGCAATTTCATAAGAATATCTTTCTAGACTTTTGGAACTAGATTGCACAGTAGACACCACCTTCCATAACTTTTATCGGAAATTATTCATGATGGGGGTAATATTGTTTGTAGAGCGTAAGCAAGATTAGATACGAGGACCCGCTGCCAAACAGCCAAGATTCGGGCTAAAAGATAAACTCGTGTGCTTATGACTTAAGTGACGTGCGCGACATATTTCTTTATGGGTTTCCGGATCTCACCGTTGCCAGCCGGATGAGTAATGCTGTGCTGTTCTATACCGCGAAGTGCATATTTTAAGGCATACTTTTGAGAGTAGAGTTTGTATTAAACTAATATAATTGACTATTCTTAAATTTTTTATTAAAATTGGTTTGAAAAATAAAACTGCATTAAATAAAACCCAAGAATTCTGCAATTAAATTAAGTTTTTTTTTTTATTGCATATATATTAATGAGTGCCTTAGGACGAGGTAAAACTAATGAACTAATTACAAGCGTAAAACTAGGAGTCGTTGAAAGTTGTAAGTACTCGAGCATTTTAGATGTGCGTGGCAATGTGGCCATTGGTCACCGCCGATCCTTTGGCCACTCCGCCATCGTCCACGTAGCCCAGTTCCCGTTGCACAGCCGAAGGGCGTCGGTTCCGCGTTTCCGGCAAAAGGGGCAGCGAAATCAAGCCCACGAATATAGAGGCGCCAGCAAAGACCCACAGATATAGTACCAATCCGGGGGCGATAGTGGCTTTTACAGCGTTGAAAGCCTGAAAGCATGCCGCACTTAAATAGTATTATTTCCTTGAGAATTAGCACTAAGCACTTACCTCTATCATGCCAAAGAGCAGCAGCCAGGAGAAGGCAGATGCCAGGGAATACAGTAAGTCATGCAGCTGAAGAGGTAAAATAATGAGGGATTCCCAGAATGAACTTGGAGATGGCAGCGAAGATGCCTTTCTTGACTCAACTTACCTTAGTTGGCAACACTTCGCTGCTAACCACAGCAGCCAAAGGATAAAGACCAAAGCTAACGAAGGCGAGCTGGCAAGCCAGAAGGATAATGGGAAGGTATCGATCCGTCCAACTTCCCAGAAGCCACGAGCTGCCATAAGTTTTGAAAAATGCCAGCATTATAACAGCTGCAGCCGAGAGCAGCGAGGAGAGGCACAGGAGGAGCTGCAAGTGATTAACAAAGCTATTAAGTACCTGAGATAAGTATTATCGACATCCTAATTTACTTTTAAGTAATTAAAAAAACCTTGAGTAATATTTTTATATCAAAAGCACTCACCTTGCGCGGTAAATGGGGACCGAGAAGGCGGGCGAACAGGGCCCCGAAGCACTGGGCGCTGGCCAAAACGACATAATTGGTTTCCGTGGAGTATCCAGTGCGTCCCAAGAAGTCCGAGGCGTAATTTAGCTCAACAAAGACACCGCTCAACTTGGCGCAGACTGTCAGCAGGAAGCTGACAAACGTCAGCCTCACTATGTAGCTCTGAGACATGGGCGTGGAGCCGACATTCTTATCCTTGCTGTGCAGCTCGGCCTTGAATTCGGCCAGTTCGCTGAGGTACTCCGGTTTCTCGCGATCGTCAATGTCCCTGATACCGCGATACCAGCGCAGGGACTTCTCCAAACACGGAATATTGTTCTTTCGCAGATAGTAATGCGGACTCTCCTGGACAAAGGGGAATGTCATTGTGAAGACAAAGGACGCCGCACATCCCACAATGTTGACCAAGTCGTAGGGCACATAAAAACCAAGTACAAAGCCCGCCAGAATGCCCAGAGTGCGCCACAGTTCGATGGTAAATGTCAGTCGGGCGGCCTTTTCGCGTGTTTCCGCAATTTCGTTGATGAAAATGGGCAGGACAACAAAGGAGGCGCCCGCAGCCACGCCCGCAAACAGACGGGAGGCGTAGATATGAATGATGTCGTAGCCAAAGTGGATGCAGAACCAGCCAGTCTGCAAATAGAGATTAAATAAGTATTTAAAGGAACTTAAAATTAACTTATTTAAATGCATTTTATTTGCATGGTTTATTTAGCTCTTTGAATTGAATTTTTCAATTATAATAAATCATAGAGGCAATAAATAAATCATTATAAATTCATCAAAGATTTCTAAAAACACGCTAAATAAATCAGTTTTTAAATCAGTTTTTTTTCAATCTGTTATTGTTTGGATAAGCCACAGAAATTCATTACAGCTGAATAATTACTAGAACAATTTTGAATAAAAACTGCCAATGAATTCATAATTTAATTAATTTGTTTTGTTGGCTTACGATTTGGAGGAGACCAGCGCAAAGTAGCACGGATTTAGGGCCGATTCGCAGGGCCAGCACTCCGGAACACAGAGCTCCAATGGCGGCGCTTAGGAAGAGGTAACCCGTTAGCCACGCTGTACCCGCCGGATCCGTGGCCACATTTAAAGGTGTTTTCGATTCGGATTCATAGAGTGTCATGTGGGCGGGAGTTATGCCAAACATCAGGCCAAAGTTGAAGCAGAGAATATTGCCTGCAAAAGTTGAGAATGAGGCAGACAATATGTATAAGGTATGTAATGTAATTACACAAATCCTATTACATTTCTTGAACGAGTATATATTATTATTAGGTTTTATCTATCACTTGATACTTAATAGAACCTAGAGAATAACTATTTATCTTAGGTATTTATATTTTAATTTTCTTATATCATGGATACATTTAAATCTACATACCTTCAGTTATACATATATTATATTAAATATATCTTTAGCTTATATTATATAGAACCTAGAGAATACCTACTCATATTAGATATTTATGTTTAAATTTGTTTATATTATGGATCATCATACAAATTAAAATCTACCTTAAACTTATGTGTTACCTAGCAGATACCTTAAGTAGGTATCTTATCTTATATATTTATATTTTAAATCTTGTATTTAAATCTATCTTCAGCTTATAAAGAACCTATAGGACAATGAATAAATCATAAATATTTAAATTTATATTCTTATCTTATATATGAATAGCACTAAGATGGAACATAACAAACGTAATAATAATCATTTAGATTCATTCCATACTCACCTATCGCCGTGGCAATGCTCTGGATGGCCGGGCCACCCACTCGCTTTGGCAGGCACATGATCTGAGCTTATCCTTAATCCCAGTACTTATACAGTGAATGATGCTGACGGCTCCTCGATGGTAGCTCCTCGGTTGAGTGGAATCACTTGCAACTCCCACTGCACTGACCGCTAAACTGAGAATCCGTTAATGGCTGGTGTGGGCTATTTATGGCCGTGGAATGGGCGCCGCTATCTGCCGCTCGCCATGGAGATAAGCGACCGGTCCTATGCGCCACCAGTTGAACTCCACAGGCCATTCACGACCGGAGACTGTGTCCGGACGTGTTTTCGTATAGTTGGCAGCTTAGATGAGCAATATGCAGGTATATATTTGCCCAACGTGAGCATACAGACCGCGATTCGGTGATAAGATCCGGGGACGTCTGCCTTGGCTGCTACTGGTGGTGTTGATGGCGAAATCTCCGGCGGACAGCGTACTAGGGTGTCTCACGACCGCTAACAAAGCTTGTGAAAGATTTTAATTGGAAGCTGAGAGAGGCAATTAAACGCAATTGAGAATTAATTGAGCATAAAAACGTACACTGAAGGGCGAAACCCTTAAAGTTCCTGTTAATGCAAAAACAATGTAAGAGGACTTTACACAGCTTTTAATATATATATTTATTGCAATTAATTAATTAAAATGCGGCTGCAAAATACTTGCATTTACAAAAAGCTGACAACAGGCAGCAATCTGTTGTTACATAACGAACCAAAAGAGTCATGTTCTGGAAATAAAACAAATAAACAAATTAATCACCTTGACCGCACACAATTAAATCTTAAAAACCCGCCAACTGAAAACAATCGATAGCTCATTAATCGAGATCTTACTAATTGAAATGCTGACTGCTATGAAACCCAACGATAACAAAATCAGCTGCTGCTGTTCTTTGCCGGGAATGTTTGTACCAGGAATTCAATTGTACATTATTTGCGTTTATTACGAAGTTATTTTTGGCACACATGTCCCGCGAGCTGTGGAGCAGACAATACGCCGCCAATGAAGCGGTTTGGCAGTCGAAGGATGTCCCAAACGCCCGCAGACAGTGCGCTTGGCGCCAACAGAAGCTGCTCCTCGCCCAACAAACCAGGTTCGTGTGTTTTTACTTGGAAAACAAACCTTTTCTTTATATTTCTTCAAAAAGCAGGGGCTTCAGTGAAGCCACCAGATACGAAGTGTTGAGGGAACACCAGGATAAAATGCACCAGGACGAGAGCACCGAGCACTTAACAATAGAGCGCCTAAAGCGTTGTCAGCAAATAATAGGAAGCAGTCGAAGGTCGACTTCCGGAAGTCGTCATCCGGAACTAAACCTGCCAAAACCAAGTGCATTTGAGCCGATTTGCAGGGGTTTCTACGAAAGCTGTCGACAGACCGAACTAAATACGAGAGACCTGCAGGGCTTCGCGTTCCATGAAAAAGCAGCGCCCCCAGAAGCTGAGAGGATTACTCCTGGTGGATGCAGAGCACAGGAGGAGCAGACGAGCGCGGAGCCTAGTTGCCTTGGTTTTCGCACAGCACGGGAACAGTATATCCTAAACGAGTTAAAGGTAAATCACACAGCTCACTTACCTCAGATTGGAAGTCAAGGTTAAGAGCTATTTTTGCAGAAAAATAAGGAGCAAGGCGCAATTCGCAGAACAGCATCTGCAGATGCTGCACCCTCTGAAATGATGAACTTTAGGAAGAAGACGCTGGGTGGCAAGCGTTCCGTCAGCTCCAACTTCGTATCGCCCGTTGGGCAAACTCAAACAACCAGCATTGCGTGAGTAGTGGCCTTATCCTCAAGAACAAACAATGCATTGCATATTCTATTGTTTCTTACATCACAGAAACAGCGGCAACATCCCTCCGTCCCTTGCCCATCTGGACCCCAAGATGGTTGAGCAAATTCTTGGAGAGAGTATGCATAATTTCAAGCATGTCGGCAAGTAAATCGATGCCTTTGTGAATTTTATAGTGGACTACATGTGATAGATATATGTATGCATGCACTTTGCGTTTTCAGGGTGGGACGATATTGCTGGTCTGGAATCTGCGAAATCCACATTCCTCGAAGCCATTATAATGCCACTGCGGCGTCCGGACCTATTTACGGGCGTTCGCTGTCCACCACGTGGGGTGCTCCTATTTGGTCCACCGGGAACGGGGAAAACTCTAATCGCCAAGAGTATTGCCTCCCAGGCAAAGGCAAAGTTCTTCAGCATTAATCCTTCTAGTCTGACCTCCAAGTGGGTGGGCGAGGCCGAGAAGCTGGTGAAAACATTGTTCGCAGTGGCCGCAGCCCATCAACCAGCGGTGAGTAGGGAACTAGAACTAGAAAAGCGCAGATTTTAAGATCTGCCGCTGCTTTTCAGATTATCTTCATTGACGAGGTGGATTCCCTGCTGTCAAAGCGTTCCGGTAATGAGAACGAAAGCACGCTGCGCCTGAAAAACGAGTTCCTCATTCATCTGGATGGTGCTGCCAGCAATGAGGAGGCTCGAATTTTGGTAATTGGAGCCACAAACCGACCACAGGAACTGGATGAGGCCGTCCGTCGCCGATTCGTACGCCGGCTGTACGTTCCCCTGCCCACAAGAGATGCACGACAGCAAATCATCAAGAAGATTATCAGGCAGGTGAAGCACAACCTAGACCAGTCCGAGGTTGAGCAGCTGTCAGAGCTCACTGAAGGCTATTCCGGTGCGGATGTGGACACTCTCTGTCGCTATGCCTCGATGGCGCCTCTTCGGTCGCTCAGTGCCGAGCAGATGGAAGTCATTGAACCAGATCAGGTAATAACTGGGCTGAAAATATATGTACCTGCACTTATTTTATATTTATAACCAATATCCGTTGTAGCTGCCCGCCGTTACAATGGAGGACTTCAACAAGGCACTGCGAGTCATATCGAAAAGTGTCTCGGCGGAGGACTGCCAACAGTTTGTGGCCTGGAATGAAATTTACGGCGTCCGACATTGAAACAGCATGACATATAATTATCCTCTAATTGAATTTTATTAATACTTTTCAAAAAGTAAACGTTAACAATAAAATTTGATTTTAAACTTGAAACTCACAGCACATTGAAATTACGTTCGTATACTACAGCAGGTGAAGAAGGTTCGGCCTGCTAGGTTTTGTTTTTATTTTCCTTAAATTCTACCATCTATACATTAATCAGAGAAAAATCTAAACTAAATTGTACACTTATTATAAAACACTTTGATCCAAAACATTTGTAACTCTGCACAGACGGAGACATTTGTACGTCAAGAACTAGCATATAGAAACTACACTTAGAACAAAGTATATAGCTAAGCTAAACTCTTAAGATTTATCGCTTAGAGAGGTCTGAATTAGTGAAATTATTCCCTATTCTCGTTGATCGGGGGAAAGACATAGTCATCACTGAGACTATTGATATCAACGTAGGCTGTCTTTGGACGAAGCACCTTGTACAGAGCATCGAATGTGGGCCGCTCCTCTGGGTCCTCCAGCCAACACTGCAGCATGATGGTGTAAACCTGCGGCGTACAGATCTCTGGCCTCTCCAGCCGGTTCCCCGCCAGCAGGAAAGGTATCAGCTCGCCATTGCTAATCGTGGGATACGGCGAGGCGCCCAGGGTGCCAATCTCCCACAGGACCACTCCGTATGCCCAGACGTCGCTTTTGCTCGAGTAGACATTGTCGCGAATGGCCTCGATAGACAGCCAGCGAAGAGGAAGCTGATCAACAAATTAAGAAAAATTCAGAAGGAATTACTCAAATGCATAGAAAGAGCTTTGAAAATCTTCATATTAAATATATGTTAACTCCACTCACCTTTCTCGTCTTTGTATTCGTATATATTCCATGCCTCGACAACCCAAAATCGGATATTTTCAAGGTCTTATCGCTGTCAATCAGTACATTTCGAGCAGCGAGGTCACTGCAAAGAAAAATGATACATTTTAAATCCCATTTTCAGGGCATTTTGAATGTCCCTTTGATTTTCTTACCGATGTGTTATTTCCTGCTCTTCCAGGAATCGCATTCCATTGGCTATTTGCAACGCAAAATTATGCAACTCTTTGTTGTCCAGCACGTGATCAAATGACACCTCCTCCTCTACAATGCTGTAGGTGGCTGAAATGATTGAAAATCCCATTTAAAACCGCGATTTTAATAAACTTTTCAGGGTACACACTTTCGGCAAACTCTCGACGGGATGGCTGCGACCGGCCACAGCCGTTCGTGGCAATCGGATTTGAGTTTTCTGTGGATTGCACATCAATGGCCTGGTTGGAGGCCTTCAATTCGATATAGTTGACGCTGGACACTTTGGGAGAGGACGTGCTATTGGCCGAAATGGGCCTGCAGCTGGTGTAGTTGGCATTTCGCAGCTTTAACTTGCCGGCCTCCTTGCGCAACGAGCGCAGATAAGTTTGCTGATATATAAAATATACACAGACTATATTGTAACTAATAATTATATTATATTTACCAAGTTGCCCTGACCCACATATTCCATGATCATCAGGTAAGGTGGCTTGATGGTGCAGCAACCCAGGAAGCACACCACATTGTGATGCGTGCCCACACCCTTGAGCATCTCGATCTCGGACAGGAATTCAGCCACCTCATCAGCCTTAGGATTGGCTATAAATACAAACACTATCACTAACTATTCTTACCAATTACATGTCTTAAAGACTCACGCTTCAGCTGCTTCACGGCCACAATGGTAGTGCCCCTCATCCGGCGCAAATTAATGGCGGTGGCCTCGTGGACGCGGCCAAAAGCTCCTTCGCCCAGAAGGCGGCCTATTTGGATGGCGGAATGGGGCACCTCGAATATGTCTGCCAGACCCAGGACCTGTGACTTCTGCAGGAGGATTTTGGGGAAGGGTAAGTTAGGTAACGGTCTGGTATTTAACTCTTTTGCTTAAAAAAACTATGAATTAATTTCCGAATTGGAATGTATTTTTTTTTTGGGATAGTCATAAAAAGAAAAAAAATTTAAGATCTTACCTCCACATTAAACATTGGAATATATATATATTTGGGCAGACCAAGTGGTTAGATTTTTTTAATAAATATTATGTGAAAAACATACCTCGACATACTTGTCCACATAGTTCACATTATCTTCCATCCTGCAATAAGGAAATACCCTAGGGGTTAGCATAATTTCAGAGGAATTTTCATTTCAACTTACTCGATGGCAGAGGAGGCGAAGGTCTGGATGTATATCTGCTCCTGCATTTGCAGCTTGGCATTTGTCCTTACCCTGCGGCACCGCAGCAACAGCATAATCAGGCCAGCCAGGATTATGGCTATAAGCATGCCACTCATGACCATAATGGAGTTGCTCTGCATAAAAAATAAATAAATAAAGACACCATTAAAAAATTATGAAAACATATGAGTTAAGGCTAATTACCACAGTATCTCCCTCGGTCAGCAGAATGGGATTCGCAGGCACTGTATTTATAAAGGATTCAAAATGTATATAGTTAAACGGAATTTAAAATTTTCACTCACCTGGCACCTTGGCCACACTGCGCGGTCCCTCGCAACCGGCAGGATCAATGATCACGGCCTGCAGGCTCAGAGAGGCTTTCTCCTTAAGCTGGGTGCTCAGGCCAAGTTTCATGCTGCCCTCGAAGCCCTTTGGTGTGGCCTTAAAGCCAAGTTCGCTTAATTTGTAAGCACGGGTCAGAAGGTGCTTCAATACTCCTCCCCAGGGAAGCGAGGGATTGGTTTCCTCGTTGATTCTGCAAGTTTAGTCGTAGTTGACATTAAATGTTTTGCTGAAACTAAGTTTCATTTCTAAGCTTCCTTTCTAAGCTATTAACTTTTTGGCTGTGTTCTTGTTCAGTTCATTAGCGTTTTGCATGAAGCACATGAATGGCAGAGATTCAATGGGAAAATGGAAAATTATGAAACGAATACAGTTACAATTTCAATGGGAATTCTACTTTCATAGAAGGACATGCTCCAATTTGTGGGAATTATGAGTAATTTGTAAGGGAAAGTAACAAGTATGTATGTATGTATGTGCATATTTCAGAAATTTAACGAATATGCATGCATTTTAGTTAGTGAAACCGGAGAAAAGCGTTCGTAAATAGGAAAACTGAATTTAATTCAATACCATTGGCTAGCTATCCAGCTGGAATGGTACTCAGTAATGGAAATCCAAATAAATCCCAGCAATTACTCACTTCAACTGCATTTTGTAGGCCCCCAGTGTGTCGTGCAGGCGGGACTCCTGCTCCTTTCGCAACTGCTCACTGGCCAGTATCGAGATGCTGATGCTAATAGTGTCGTTGCTTAGCATTTTCCCTATGGCCAGGACCCTTGGCGGTGTGGCCGCAAACTGGCAGGAACACTTCCCCTCCAGGCACTCTATTGGTTTGTGAGACAATTGTTAAGCAATGTAGGATAAAGAAGAGGTCGAGATTCGCATTACAGAGTAGTTTTGTATTTTTAAACTTGGTAAGAGTATATTTTAAAGTAATACTTGAAATCAATATCAAACTCACGTGGGACAAAGACGCGGGCGGAGCGGCGAACCATCGCGTTGGATGTCTCCACAGTGACCTTGTACTGGCATCCAAACATGTAGTTGCAGTCCACGGATTCCACATTCAGGTTGGGATTCAGGGGCAGGTAGACGAAGTTGGGTGCCGCGGGCTTGCGCTTGATGCCGTACTCGCTGCAGGGAGCATCCGGACACCTGGTGTTGTTCAACGCGCTGACGAGGACGTTATAGGAAGTGCCTGGCAAGTAAATTAAATATTTTAATTTATAATAAATTTAAGCAGGAAAAGTAAAAAGGTTACGCTGAACCTATGGACTCCTTAGACTTGCAGTGCTTACTGAGCCTAACCCTGAGGTAATGGGTAACTTTCTATTCGTGCTCACCTTCGGGTAGGTTGTCCTGCCAACGCACCTGCAGTCGTGGAATCTTTTCCATGTAGAGTGTTACATTGGTGCTCACTTCTGTAATCTCTCCATTGGGTGTGGGCTGTAAGGTGCAAGGAAATCTGATAAATCCATTATGGATCATGTATTGAAACTCCCTTGTTAGAATTGTACACTTCAAAAATAAAGATTTCCTAAAATAACACGTTCAAAAGTATATATAAAATATATATATAAAAAAGCAATGTTCCTCAAAATATGGGGGTATTTATACTTGGCCTATAAATAAATGTATATTGAACCTCTTAACTAAGTTTTAATGTCAAGAATAAACTTTAAATAAAAAGATCAAGTACTCATTACTATTATTTTATTCAAGTGTACTCACATTATTCCTCATCCTGGTAACGGAGTCCAGGCTCTTGCTGATTGCATTCCCGCCGCCTGAGCCTGGTATGCTTGTTACGTACCGATGTGTATTTCTCTGCTCTCCCAATACCGTTCCGTTGCCCAAGGATACCACAGTTGGAAAAATAGTTGTATTGTTTACCCAACTCTGGGGCCCCAAAGAATCGGAAGCCCCCGCCAGCAGGATGAGCGCTGCAAGGACGACTATCCTACTGCCAATGCTGTTCGGGTTCTGCATTCTGATGGCTGTACATCCACATATTTGAATGCGTTATCTGAAATACAAAGCAAATTAAAAATGTTAAGCCTTTAAAAACAAACCATTTAAATAAGGAATCTATTGATAAAAAATAAAAATATTTACAAACATTTTTAAATGAAAATTATAAGCTGGAACTATGAGCTTTCTCACTGGCATTTCCTGAAATTGTGGCAGTTCTATATATATCTCTGCTTGTCTGGAACATTACGGTGGCAAGATGAGGGAGTGCTTGACACCGTCAATGCTTCTCATAGACACATTTAAATTGTGACCTCAATTCTGAAATTGAATACCAATTATGTCACCTAATATCACAGCAAATATGCTCAAGCTGGCACGTGGAAATGGTGAGACCACTTGGATATTATGGAATTCAATTAGTGGTTGCCGTCAAAAGGCTCCTTCTTACCCTGTTATACTTTTTTGTATTTATAATGTACAAAAAATAATAATAATATTTGCATAAACAACTATAGTGGTATTTCATAGTCAAGGCAAGTGAGTTTTTAAAAAAATGAGAAAAACAAAATCGTTACATAGGCGAGGAAAGCTTTCAAGTTTACTGCACTTAAAGTGAGTTTGTTGACAAATAAAGGGGTACTGCGAAACACACTTAAGATCTGGTTGTCCACTGAACAAATATACATATACATATGTGTGTGTTCACACCTATGAATATAGACTGAGGTATTGGAGCGGCAAAGGCTCTCATTACTATCGGCAATTATGGAAAATCATCACCATTGTTACCATATCCTACTTATTAATAAAGAGATTGAATTGCTTATTAACAATCCTAATTGTGCGAATATTGAATTCTATGAAATGCATTGGGCCTGTTGCCTAAATTCAACAATTGATAATAATTATTGCAATCAATCCTGTAATACCTGTATACCATAGAAACTTATTTATATTTACGTATTCGTAGATATCATTTATCGAGCAGATCTCATATTAAGTTTAATGAGAATGTATGGGATAGAGTTTCTTTAGTAACATTTAACAACAAAAAATATAATCGATAAGAAAACTTGAAGAATCGATTCAGACAAAAAAACAGGTCGCTATAAACAATAAATAGAATATTTGCAAACATTTATAAAAGTATTTATTTGTGCATGTGTGTATATTGACAAATTATAAAATAAATATAAGCGAGGTGGTCCCTTTCCTTAATTATGTGTTGGGGTTTAAGTTCCAGTTCTTTTTATTTATTATTGTTTTATAAAATAAACAAATAAGAAAACTATAAGATACCCGCTGATTGCATCAAATTAGTAGACAACTCCGATACCAAATTAAATTTGGAAAACATTTTCTCAAGACTCTCCAATTGTTTGCTTAAAAGAAAAATAAAGAAAAATATTCCCTACAATTCCAGTACAATTGGCCAGTATACTGCTCTAGAATTGGTGCTCGTGCACTGCAAATTAAACAATAATAATTACTCAAATTCATAAAGAGAACGATTACATCAAATTCCGAATGCCCACGAATTTCAAAGCACACAATTATTGCAGGTATTTGACCATGAAAGGATTACAAGATTATTGATTAAATTTTCCACTCACGCAATTAAGTCAATGTCTGACTGAACAAATATTCAACCTGAGTTCAACCTCAATAATCTTACAAGCTGCTTTTATTTAATTCTGCATTAATAATTATGCCCCAAGGCACCACAAACTTGTGGTGGCATTCCGAATGCAAAATATATAGGTAAAGTGTGGGAGGAGCTTTAGTTCCCTACTCACTCTGAGGACCTTTTTGTGGAAGACCAACACGTGGCTGACGCATTGCCATTGACGAACACACATGCGCTGCTCGCAGGTATTAAGGCGAGTACTTATAAATTATAAGTCCGGGAGCTAATTGTTGACATCGCATTAGCAACAGGTGGGGCAGACTGGGCCATAAATCAAGCCCTGTCAGCGCTCCACTTTTATTAGGCGCTCCTCCCGTGGCTTCTGTTTCCAAGTGTTTTGTTTTGGTTTAATGCCCACCCCCGCTAGAGAAACACGGTCTGGGAAGTACTAACTATCTAAGATTTATTCAGCATTAGTCATACATGGAGCGACCCTTGGTCTCCTCCAGGCAGACCACCACGTAGAAGAGGCACAGGGCGCTGGTGGCTGCGCAGAACCACATGGTGGCCGCCAGGCCCAGGTGGAACATCATCAGCGGGAAGGTCTTCAGCGAGGTAAAGGCGAAGAAGCTGAGGCAGCCCAAGCAGAAGCTGGTGGCCACTGCACGGATCTTCTGCGGCAGGATCTCCACCAGCACCACCATTGTCACCGAAATGACGCCCACGTTGGCAATGAAGATGATGAAGGACATCAGGCAGACAGGTAGCCAGGCGGAGAAGGCTGAGAGGTCCACTTCCTGCTGCTCCACATAGAAGGCGTACACCCCAAAAGCTGCAGTTCCGATTCCGCTTCCTGCACAGGACACGATCAGCAGGACCTTTCGACCGTAGCGATCCACAGCATATATGCTGGCCAGCGTGCCCAGGATCTGAACAGCTCCAATGATGATGGTGTTCGTGTTGGGATCCAGCTGCGTGTTGACCTGGTCGAAGATGTTCGACATGTAGTTGATGAAGGCGAAGGTGCCCGTAAAGATGTTGGCGATCATTAGCATCAGACCCGTGGCCAGGGCCTTCAAGGAGCGCTTGCTCACTGCAAAATGGCATTAAGAGCGAAGTATTAAGCATAATTGGCAGACTCAACTTACTTAATGGGAATCCAGTCTGAAATTTCAGTTAATTCACTTACAAAAATCGCCAACAGAAAGCCCTTTGTTGTCAGAATCCTTGTTCTGCTGCTGGATGGCCAAAAGCATCTCGTCGAACTGTTTCTGGTACGCCCGCTCCGCCTCTTTGGAAACATTGGGCCCATCGCAACGCCTGTAGAATCTCAAGGATCTCTGGGCCTCCTCCTCCCGTTGCCATCGAATCAGTTGCTGGGGAGGCTCCGGGAAGCGGGTGGCCAGGAACACGTACAGCACTGGCAGGCCCACCACGGCACAGGGAATTACATGGTAGGGAATGTGCGAGGAAACGACAAATCCCACCATAATGCCTGTGTTCATGGTCAGCGTGAAAAACGAACACAGACGTCCACGAATGCTGCAAAGGAAAGGGGGGTAGTAAAAGTGGGATTTTTATAAGGCTTCGTTGGCTACGACTGCTCTCGCAAAAGAGATATTGATTTCGTTTATGGCAATCCATTTAATACTCTTGAGAGGGAATCTCTAGCCCAGTTAGATAGACTTTGTAGAAACATTAGTTCACTGAAAACTTCTTTACACGGAAATCATAGCAATTTGAAAAAAAATATTCTGCGGCAGATATGTTAAGGTTATTCTTAAAGTCCTTATAAATATGCCTTTTATTTATTTAAATATTTTTTTTTTTTTATGTTTTCTTATATTTTTAAAATGTTCTCTAAATACTCAAAAATTATTCTTCGTTCAGTGTCACTACTGTGATTCATAGGGTACGAAATGGAAAGTTTTTCTGTTAGATTTCCCTACCAAAACCCCCGCACTTACCTGTTGTCGGCGATTTCGCCAATGAATATGGGCAGCACAACAAACATGCCACCGCCAGTTAAACCTGCACACACCCGTGCCACATACAACCACTCGATGCTCTGGGCGAAGTAGAACATGAACCAAATGCACTGCGGATCAAATGAAAGGGGAGCAAGACAAGTTAATGGGTAATCCTGCTGAGAAGATGTAAGCTCGGAAAACGCACCGTGTGTGGCACTGCCAGGGCGTAAATCGACACCTTTCGACCGAAGCGATTCATCAGGTAGGAGAAGGAGAAGTTGCCGGTGATGCCGCCAATGCTGATAACGGCTCCCAGCCAGGAGGCCTGGTCCACGTCAATGTGGAAGGTCAAAGGCGTCTCGTCGGGGGAAAGGAGCTTTGGTAGCATCGGTGAAAGCCATCCCAGAGCGATGCCATGACAAAAGGTTATCAGCGTGGCTACGAGAACACATACATAGAGCCATATTAATTCCAGAATCAACAGTTCAAGAGTCTCATTTGCATAGGCACGCGTGAAATTGAATTTTCAGCCGTGTCAACTTTGTGTCAACTGTGAGACTTCGGGTATGTGGACAGCCTTCCTGGCTAATTCATGACACGGACCTGGGGACCCGAAACTTTCCGCTACCCAGTTGAGCTGTAAATCCGTCTTATCTTTGTCAACATACCGCTCAATGAGACCAGCAGCTGACGGCGGAACTGCCACTGGAAGATGCCCGAATTGAATATGTTGAGGAACATCTTTGGGTTTCCTCTGGTGCCTTCTTTCTTCTTTAGAATCCTTGGGCTTAACTAACTAATTCTAGGCTTGATCCTTGAATCTCGGATATCACAGTCGAGTAGAGCCTCGCCTCGAATTCGGCGGAGGAGGTCCTAGGTTGCTTTAAAGCTCTTGCGGGAAAACTTCTGGTTCTGGTGTCCTTTTTCCATGCTATGATCCTCTCGGCGACTCCTTCCCGTAAATGCAAACCGAATAACACTGGCGACTGGCGGCTTGTCCGAAAATGGCTTGTGAAATAGCCGGAGACACTCTATTTATACGCGATCCGTATCTAAATCTGCGGGTAAATATCTACTATTTCATCTAAGAAACAGCGAACGATTACGCAGTTTTGTGGACAGGCGGCAGCTCCAGATTACGGCTTTGTCTCATCACTTGTCTGAGTGGGCGGGGTTTGGAGCTGTCCGGAGCTGTTGCTCCGTAATACTCGGCAAACACACCCGTAAATCTCCAGAGCAGGCGCCGCGTCATGACCGCTGGGATCCTCTATTCTCAGTTCAAGTTCATGACTCTTTAAAAACGGAACTAAGCATCGCATCTGCGAAAACGCGGTTAATTATGTGGAAAAAGATACGTTTCAGTTGTGACGTCAACGGCCGGTTGTCGGGTTTCCTGACCTACCGGTATTTATGGACACACTTAGCACTTCACACCATTTACGTACTTTGAATAATAAAAACAAGTCGAGTGCAGCGACCATAAAAATGCTCGAAACCCGCTGGAATGGCGTTGTCATGACTTTTCCAGTTTAATAAAAATAAGGCCTACTTTTTGGCGTCACAGGCACACGGAACATTTTTTATTCTTTCTAAAATACAAATTTCTCGCCACTTTTAATAGTTCTTTTTAGCTGCAGGAACTTATATGTTGTTTTTCCCAAGAATAAACACTACTATAATTATGTAAATTAATTTATTAAACACTCATGCACAAAATTTCTTTCTGGATTCGATGCTTCAATAGTTTGCAAATGAGAATTTGTGCAAATGTAGATTTAATTTTTAATTAGAATGTTCTTTTAAATCATTCTTTGGTTAAGATAATACTAAAAAGAAGTTGATAAATATATATAATGTCAATAATTCTGCATACAAAAAATATTTCCCCGACCTAGGGTAATTTATGGACACTCCATTATACCATTTGCGTGATTGCAATAATAAAATGGAACACAACACGCGCACTTTTTAAGCATCAGATAATGGATAATAGGGGGGACAGTATTACGATAAGCAAACACTTTGTGCTGATACTGTCAAAAGTTACAATCACGAGTAAATAGTAAGAGTTGCAGGTAAGATAAATATATAAATAAATAAAAATATTTAAGCCGTTTTTTTCTATTTGTGATGTAGGTTTACGAACAAAGTCTAACTTTCACTGAAGGACACCGAGATAAGCATCGATTGTCCTTTGAATTTATTGCATTAGCAAGGCAATGATTCACATTGACATGTTTACAAATAGCTCTAGACCGAAATGTCGAAGGCTTTAATGTTATTTTCGAACGATTTCGATTTATATGATACCAGCACACAGAAAAAGCCAAGCCCGTAATCACACACACATTCGGTAGATTGCATTTTGAATAGATAACAATCAATCGGCTGGCTTGGCTTTTATGGCCCTGATATAACGATGATGATTTAGGATGGACTTTGCTTTGTCAACAACTCATGATTATGTCTAATTTTTGACAGCAGTGTTTGCTTGGAAATAAAGTTCTTCTGTTTTGCAGTGAACATATTCGATGAAAATCCAAGAAAATATATTCCAATAAATAATCTTAATAACTTTTGGCCAGCATTCAAGCTCCATAGATTATTAAATATCACGTTCATTTTGACCGAATGACCCACACATTTTTCTGAGCCCCCATATCCACAAAATATCCCACATATTTGACATGCCACCACTCGACAAGATGACGCATTTCATCAACTTTGGGTGGCAAACTCGCCTCCGATAAGAGGTTGAGAGACGAAAGCTCTGTTTTTTGCGGAATCGTGTGATAAGTCCAAAGAACATTGCAATCAATAAAAGAAGCGTGGAATTTCCAGATATTAGGCGCTTTAAGTAAGGCTAACTGATAGCTTCAGCCTTTTTGCGTGAGGTAGGTGCGTCGCCTTCCTATTCTGTCTCACCGGCTGACACATTAAGCTCGGCAGGTGAAGCCAACCAGGTAGCCACCAGCCAGGTGGGACCAGACCAAGACGACGGCTACTCATAAATTAAATGTTTTAATCAACAGATAATTTTTCACAAGTGTCAGGCGTTGCCAACTTAGTGCCAATGCCAGCAAACAAACTTTAAATCAGCCAAATTGGTTAAGAACTTTTGAGTTGAGTTTAGTGGCTGAGTATTTACGATTTTAAAAAGTTCTTTTCAGCTTAATAAGCTATATTAAAAATGTACATTTATTTTATATAATTTCTGTTTTCAAAGTGAGGCAATAAGTTAACAAAGCCAACAGGAGCAACGACTTTAGTACCTTATCTGTATAGTTCTAAAAAAACTGGGGGCCACATTCAATGCCGCCAACTCTTTTATTTTTTTTGTACTACCATGAGTCGAAATTTGTGGCTTTTGGATTTTTTTTTGGCGTTGAATTCGGTCGCGTCATTGTACGGCCACTTTTCTAATCGTTATCGCGCCTTTTCGATTTATTGATAAGTTCAATTTGTTTTCCATTTCACGCCAACTTGAACGAATTGTTTTGGTTTGCCAAATTCGCTGGGAAAAATAACACACAACTTTTACGAAAAGTATTGTCTGTTGCTGAGGCCAAACATTTTGGATAGCTTTTATTTCGCTTCCAACGTGTGAAAGTGATAAAGTTTAGGGCCTCTAAGTATTCAGAATCGTCTTCACCAAATAACGAGTTACTAATATCGGAATTTCTTTGGTTATTTTCGTAGTAGACTTTGGAAGATAAGCAACAGCCAACAAGCCGAAACAATTTCAAGTGTTAAAATGGACTTTACTCTTGAGATGAATGCTTAGGAGCTATGTATATATGAACATATGTATATAAGTATATCATCATTTATTTATGTAGTCAAAATTTGGAAATTCCCCCTAATTGCAATATCAGCAATAAACCGAAACCAATTAAAATGGCCAGTAGTCACTGGTAAGGTCGAATTCAGTCCCCTAAAACTTAATAAACAGTTGGTCAGAGTCCACAGAGGACATTTAATATGTAATATTGGTTTATTTGGTATACAAATATTACAAAAATAATATCTAGTAAACATTTTTATTATCCTTTTTATGCTGTTATATTGAAACCTGTTAAAGGATTGATTGGCGGATGTAATAATGACTTAAAATCTCTAAACACATCGTTTTCAATAAATAAAATCAAACAAAGCTGCGGATTCCATTTACATATTAATAGTTTTTATGTGTATTATTAAACATAATATGTATTTTTAACAAAATTTACAAAAAGATACACATATGCTTCAGAAAAATAAATAAATGTGAATTTTTCTTTGCTAAAGTAAATAAAATTAAACAGATAAAAGGAACACATGTGTTATTTGTAAATTGTAAATAATAATGTTTACTTTGTCCCTAAAGCATATTTAAAAAGAAAATAAATATTTACCAAAAATATGCAAAGACCATTAAATTGAGCTTTAAACGTATAAAATGAAATCCGCAGCTATACCTTAAATAAACCTAAAGTAGGAAAATACTGTGTTAGCCCCGAATGTTCACTAAAAGTCTTGAACATTCAGTGAAACCTGCCAGAAGGCTGAAAGGTTCTTTAAATGTCTATATTAGTATTCAGTCTCTGCGTATGTGATCGTCCATGGACTCGTTTGCGGCAGCCTTTTAAAGCTCTCCAATGTCTATTCCTACTCGTAAAAATAATTGATGAGATACTACCACCGTCGCCATTGTATACATTTATTTATGAGTGTGTATTCGTTAGATAAGTACAATACAAAAAATAATACAACTTGACAATAACAAAAAAGATAGAGCGCTGAGAGGTATGACGTCTAGCAAACATCTGTGCGAATTTCGAGTTTTTATTTGTCATGGAATGTTAGGCTACACATACATTTTGTTGTGTCCATTGGAATAGTATTGTATATTATAAAAACTCTAAGTTATTTAGTCTCCCTAAAAAAGCACAAGGATTTTTTGCAATCAGAACACAACAGCAGTGATGTAAAAGTAATAAATTAAATAAAACGGAATATTGTCCTTTATAGTTTCATGCTGTGATACAAAATTCTCGTAATTTAAGAAAATCTAAGGTAATAAAAAACGTAGAAACAACAAAAAAATAAATGTTTTGTTGTAATTCTCTTTGATTCTTTTACCTCCGAGCTATGAAAACATGCAGTTGTGAATTCAAAAGATTTCATACAAGGCATGCTACATCCCACGGCTGGCAGGGCAAAATTATAGAATTTATGCAATTTAATAAAATTAATTTGCGTGCTCAAAGAGAGGTTAACTTTACTTTGATTTAATGAGCAACATTCGGACTCCCCTCGGGCCTTTTCTTGGCTAAAAATATTTATCAATTGTAGCGCGTGTTTAAGTAGATTAAATGGGGCTACTTAATCATGTGCAGGCGTTTATATATATACATATATATATATATATACATATACATTTATTGAACCGAACAAACCGGCATTGTTTTTCGCTTTGGGCCTTCTATGCTCTCTCAACAATAAATAACATGCCTTTAAGCTGTAATAAAATGCCGTGGTGGGGGCAGCCGAGCACCCAGAGGTGGCCATGCTAAAATAGTGTGATAATTTTTAGTTCGATAATTAGTGGAGTCACTAAACTGACAAAATATATATAGCGGTATATATACGAGGCACAATCACGAACGCACGGTAAAAATGGCGACACTTTGCTTATCACTTAAAGTGGCCGCTGTCGAGCCGAACAAAAAAAAAAGTTGGGAGCCAAAAGTGGAAAAAATAACCGTGGCACAATCTAATAAAAATTGAAATAACCCAGCGCCCATCGATCGAAGGGGGAGCTGTTCTGCGTCTGTTCAGATACAAATGTATGTATCTATGTACATATGCAGAGTGTGGCCAAAAAGGGGGCGTGAGCTGAGGCAATTACCTGGGTGAGGAGACATCAACACCCCATCTAGATTGATCGAAGTCAACTGGAATATGAATTGCGCAGTGCGTGCGGCAATTGAACCGATCATCAATCAGGGCGTAATTCACGAACGATAAAAATAATGCACTGAACAAGAGACATTTTTTGGGAATTCCGAGAATTCCGCAGCACCAACTTGTAGGTACATATCCCCCGTGAAAGGAACACAGCACCTCGTCGTTATCTAATCGATACCTTTGAAGCCTCAGGCGACAGCTTCAAGCCCAGAAGATAAAAGAGATACTTTTGTTCTAGACTCACCGTGGACGGTTCTTTGTGCTCTCCCCCTGGGATTTCTTTGGGATAGCTGCCGATTGTTGACTTTTCAACCGATGGCGCTGGACGCGTTCATTTTCAAGTTTTGTTTACACTCTACACTTTCGGGTATTTGTTTTGCCCATCCACGCTGCAGTAAACATTCACACGTCGAAGTTATATTAATTTAAACAAATATCGACGATTGCTCTCCGATGGGATATAGTTTCCACAGCAATCAGCACTTATTCGGGGTGCTCGAAAATAAATACAATTTCCGTTTGCCCACTTACACTTCCATTCAGATAAATTCTGAATAATATTTGTTATTTTGTTTACGTGTTGTTGTTGCTTTTGATGATTTCTTTCACTGACTTTTGATATTCATTGAATTTCATTTCTATGAAATGTTCTTTTCAATTCACTTTCTCACTTTTCTGCTCCTTTCAATTCACTTTCTCTCTTTTCACTTCTTATTTATATATTTAAACAGAATTTCCCTTTGATTGGTAATCAATGACCGTGCTTTATTTCCAATTTAATACAGATTTCACGGTATTTATCCTTTTATTTATTGCCCATTTATGCGAACACTCGTTGAATTCACTTCACAATTCCGTTTTATTTCGCGACGCGCGCCAAAAAGTTGGTAATAAAGATGGCCGGCGATGTAACCATTCGGGTCTGAATGCTCTTCGGCAAAAATTGCGTAGCCGACACGTTGACCGAGACGAGTTGAAGCAACAAGCGTTGGTGCCGGAATGATAACAATTGTTAACTGCCAAGTGTTGCTTCTGCACTTGAAGGAGCTTTTACGCAAAAGCTACGTTCCCCCTTACCGCTTAGGGGTAGCTAAAGCTCCATCAATGGAACAGTCGGCGGCAGCTAAGGAGGTATAAACTTTATTTAAATTATTAATATTTTGTCATAAACTAAAACTTCTGAAAAGTTTGTTTTAATCGGTAAAAGTGACCTTTAGAGGCTTGATCTGAGCTCCAAAAAGTGATTTTAAAGGAAACCGTTTTATAGGGCTACAAATTTGATTTTTAAATATTAAAGACTTAAGATTGTACAATTTGCTTAACAAAACTATGTTAAATTTAAAAATATTATTTATTCATAAAATTAATTTTTATATTTGCTGTCTTGATTTTGTTTTCTCTTGTTTCCTACAAGCTCCTATAAAACCACTTTTTATTATATGCCAGGTCTTCTATGAACCTGTAAGCCATAAATTGAATTTCTTTAAAATAAAACAAAAACTATTAATATTTTATTTCAATTAAAATTTAAAATAAACTTTGTTCTTGAAATCCTTTCAAAAAGTCCTTTAAATGTAGTCAGAGAAAAACTTGTAGTCGCAAGATACTTTGTTTCATATCTATCAATCTAAAAATCCTTTGCACACTTTTGGGCATATTAACATTAAGAAACTTGAAGTTCAATTAGCAAAGGCAGACAAACATTCGAATATAAAGTTGAAATTTTACCGCCAAAGTCAATTAATGAGTGGAAGCTCACAGGTCTTAACGCGTTTGTGGGATATGTTGCCAGTGTCGCCAGATGTCTAGAAAAAGAAGAGTTTTAATTCAAATTTTGAGCATACGTTGCTCAAAGACCATAAAATGAATACTCATTAGTTAGAAATATGGTAATGACTCACAAATAATCCCAACTTTATTCATAAGTTTATAATTTTCTTTCAATCAGTGTTTTCCTTGTCACTTACAACATTGATGACGGTCATGAAAACTGGTTTGACTGGTTTTTCAGCTCCTTTGTTTGGCTGCAAAATGGGAATTCGAATTGGAACAAAGGAGGGGGAAACCAAAACAAAGGAGTTGTGGCGGAAAAACCTTCCCTTAAAAATACTAGGAAATGAGCAACTCAAAATATTTTTCAAATAAACCTAAAAACACCCTTGCGGCAAAGAGAAGTCGCCGAAATCATAAACAGAACCCCAGAAACCTCGGGCCTTGTGCTTTAGGGGGGTTAGCAAAAGACAGCTGATAGCAAACGCTCTCTCGCTGTGCGCGCTCTCTCTCTCGTATTTCTTGCTATCTTTCTCGCAGACAGCAATGGGGGAGAGTGGGGGCTAATCAGCTTGGTTCATATTTTTCAACTTTTCTGAATTCATTTCGTGCCGCGCCAACGGCCGCTAAAGATCGCGCAGCTCTCCGGTTCTGTAAACGATACACATATCCCTCTATATAATTACGCGCGGTAATGTTCAACAGTTAATTGTACACTCTGTGCGTGTGTGAGTGCGTGTGCCTATGCGCTGGCTGCACTTCGCTTATCAGCTGTAGTAACACCGTGATAATCACTTATTTTTCACCAATCGAACTTAATATTTTTTGTGGCTTACATTGCACTGGGAACAGCAACAACCACAACGGCATGGGGTTTAGCCTTTGTCCTATCGGCCCCCCTCTCTTTTCCGCCCCGCTCACATGCACAGTGATAAGCCGCAAGGCAAGAAGAAAATCAACAATAACAACAACAACATTGGAAAGCCTTAGAATTTGATATACTTTTTAGTGAGAACTACATACTAAATACTTAGTAGGTGAGCCTATAGCGAAACTAGCAACAACAACAACGTTGCCAATCGCGAAAGACGGTGGAATGACGGAGGGGCCAATAAGTCGATGGCTAGGCCAACACACATACACATAAAGAAAATATCAGCTGGTCGAAGAGCGGTTACGTTGTTCTCACCTGCTTCACTAATTTTGGAGTTTAGTTAACGAATTAAAAAAGAGACTAAGAGCGATTAAAAGTGCGTCTCAATTATTTAAAATTCAAAACAAAGGCGAGAGCGTGAAGAGAACGTGCTAAATATAAGCAAATGTGTATTTGCATCATAAAGAAGAAGCTTTGAGTGCATTTCGCGTGCCCTACACAACAATATCAAAATTCGGGGCATATTCGTTATAATCAAAAGCTTGTCACAAGTGATGAAAATTAAAAAAAAAAATGTGTCAATATTACAAAATGAGAAAATATTCCCTTTGCTTGCATAGACTGTTTTAAAAGATGCTTATTAATAACTAAATTATTTTCTAGAACATAAATAAACATACATAAAAGATAACTAATTGCCCATTTTGGCTTTACTGCGTAGAAAACTAATTTAATAATATAAAATAAAATTAGACAATAACCATTAAGAGAGGGTCAAAAGTCAACTTGCCGCGTTAAACTGATAAGCCCGAACATAAATGGTAGCGCACTCGTCTGTCTTGTTCTTTCCTCCCCCGCGGCAACCGCATGGGAGCATCTCCCTCGTTCTCTCCATCTGTGGGGCCAACACCGAGAGCAGCAGTAGCAACAACAAACATTGTTTATGCCCGCTCTCGCATGCTCTCTGGCCCGCTTTACATGGACGCAACACCATGTGTGTTGGTGCGCTATTCTAGTTTTTGGAGGCATGGTCCGATTAGCAACAGGCGAGCAGGCCCTAGCCCCAGTCCCGGCCCCCACCCCCGCCCAGTTCGACTTTTTATTAAATAGGCTGCATGCCGGTCTCTCGCAGCCCCTTCGTTGCCCCTAGGACGCCCCCCTTGCTCCACGCTCTTGGGGGAATGAACTCTCACACACACACAAACGGTCGTGTGAGCGAAAATTTAATTCAAATGAGCCCCAGGCACGCTCAGTCTCACACTTTTGGAGAAACAAATATTATTTATTCTAATTGTTGACGCGCCTTAAAAATTACAAACAATAAAAAAACAGGCCTAAGACGAACCGAGCGGAAAGAGCAAATTAAATGAGCGTAAAATGTTGGAGCGCGCTGACTGAAAAGAGCGAGCGATAAAAGTGAAACCAAAGCGGGTTAAGGTTATACCCCAAAAGCCGAAAGATCAAAAGTGCTATCAAAATATACAATATACACAAACCGAATATAACGTGCGAGTCCCGAAACCATGTCCAGTTGGAGTTTGGCCAGTGCTGTGTCGCCGAATGTGACCGGTGGCAGTGATGTCATCCGACTGAGCAACCTCAAGGCGAGTTCGGAGTCAAACATACCAACCCGTGGATCTGTGTCTGGATTACCCCGTCCCACAACGCCCGTGCCCGCCAAGAAGTTGTCCTCCAAGCGACCTCCACACCTAACCTTACACATTGGTGGCACAAAGTCGCAGTCCAAATCGCACGATGCTCCGCTGGCCGAGACGGAAAATACGGTTCTCTCCGCCGGCTCCTCCTCCATCTACGGCACACCCATGGGCGGCGCCACACCATTCTCCTCACCGGCGGGACACAGCCAAAAGAGTCAAACCAGCCACCAGAGCCAGGAGACCCAGCGCAGTGCCAGCACTACAACTACCAATACCAGTGGCACCAGCGGAGGATCCCTTTTCCCCCATGAACAGTACAAAACCATCAAGAAGATCAACATTGGGTTCGAGAACATACGATATACCACCAAATTTGGAGTCTTCAAAAGGGGTAAGATCATGGGGTATTTCGTATTTCTGGGTTTTGAGATTAGAGAATTAACAATTTGAAATTATAAGACTTTCCTTTAATTTTGAGTATTAATCTTAAGGGGATTATTCCAAAATGTGCTTTTAATGTGCCGAATTCTTTATTGCCAAAGTAAAACAGTTTTTTTTCAGACTTTTTAGTAACAATATACTTTTTATGTTAAGTCTGCTGTCTGGTTAAAATACTACCTAACATATAAGAGAATTTCGCAAAATCACACCTTGTTTGTTGAAAGAGAAAACAATCTTTAAGTTTACATGGCGTGTTTTTATATTCTCTTTATTTTCACACTTAAAAAATTGGCGGTATATGAAACATATAGTCTTTATGTAGATTGCAAAAACAAAAGCTTATGTGTATTCGCCTCATGGCCATATAATTGGCAGCTTGGTCCCATACACGCACTGGTGGCCGTTATAATTAAGGGTTGACAGCCTGAATAAATATGAATACGGCAATGTCCAGTAAACACAATTAAAGTTAACCAGTTCAGTTAAACTTTAATGAGTTTTTTGTACGGGCCGGCAAAAATAGGTTTTTAATGAAACCGTCATAATACAAATGGTCCTACAATTATCTGAATCAACCGCGCTGATATCTGATTCGGGTTCGGTTCATTACTCTCCAGATAGAGTCGTTAAATCTACGAATTTGCTCTAATCTGTAGAATGTTAATATTATCAGCGCGTGGTTTTAGATTTAAATATTGTATAAAGTCCGTCAAGCGGAACACACAAAGGAAATTTATCAGTTGAGATGGCTTTGTCTTTATATATGTATATATTTTCTTCATTTTTGTTATTATTATATGTAACTGTCTCAGTTTCAATTTGCTATATTGACAAGCGGCTGATTGAATAAATTATTGGGTTCAAAGAGCCCCTTCTTCAATTGAATTAAACTTGTGCACACGCAGAAAGGAAAGAAGTGTAGTTGCATGGTCAGGGCTGAATATGAGGGTCAGTGGTCTTTTTATCTAAATATAACTCACGGAACCTATTTGCATATCGGCGAGTGTTCCTGCTTTATTGTTTGTTTACAATTGCCGATCCCACAGTTACAATGCCTATGATAAGAAGAGCCGCTTATAACATGCGCATAAAACTACGCAATCGCAATTACTTGATACTTCTTGTGAATACTCCCGCTTATCGCGGTTACAAGTAGGGAAATATAATATGTTTTGGGTCTCTGTGACTCACTTTGCACCAGAACTGATAGATAGGAGGCAGGCTTCCCCAAATAGATATTTCACTGAACAGGTGGCCCCTTCAAAGTATCCCTGGTGAGTCATGGGCTGACTCATTTAAGTATCTGATTATGATCCTGATACAAATTATGGCACGTGCCGCACGCTGATTAGGCACACGATAAATCATAGGCAAATATTACGAGGGTGATTCCGAGGAATTCCCAAATTAATAGCCTTTGTTTATAGTAAGAAAAACGAGACTGATGTGCCCAGTAATTATTCAGTACCTACACAGTAATTAAGTGATTCTTCGCTGTTCACGAATTTATTGTATGTTTCTCCAATGCTTCTACTCTACATTACACTAATCGTTGAAATAGTGTTCGTTCCTTGAGTTACTAGACAAAAAACTTTGACCAAGGCCACTTGTAGTGCTTCGACAACAAAGCATAGCCCAAATTAGCTACAATGCTACTCGTGTTCCATATCTACGAGTTACCTTTATCAACTTACCTACCCAGCCAGGCAGTGATAATGGAAAGTAAAAACATACATGAATTTTTCACCATTGATTTTTTATTTATTTATTTTTTTTTTTTACGATTAATAGAAATCAGAAGTCAGTGAAAGCAAATCGATATACCGTACATGGATACGTGTACACAAGTATGACTACGACTCTGATTACGACACATGTCGGACATGTGATAAATATTTTTACTATTATTATTATGCCATTGGGGACAAGGAATATACATGATAATGAACCATAGATGCCCTATATAGATACGCATAATAAAACACAAAATGTTGATGATACGAAAGCTTTCCGATTAAGCATAATAATGCAGAATTCTTGGCTTTATGAGAAAGACGAAAACGTTTTAATTGATGTCACTTAAGTTCCATTAAATGAAATATCTGTTCTTTGTTCCATTTGATTTCTCGTTGTTCCTCGCGTGTCGTCATTATACTTAAACAACTTTTCTACAACTGTAAAGAATATATATAGATATATCAAGAGGCCGACTTTGAAGCCGACTTTTGAGATGAGTCAGGTGATTTGAGAGCTTGAGCTTCCTCTTTTCTATTAAGCACGCTCCAGATGTAATTGTTGAGGATAGTTTCCGGTACGATTTAATAAGAAATGTTTAGAATGAGCGGAAATATATGCCAGGCCTGTGCGTGTCTACAAATTTGTTGAAGCTTTTAATTGATAAAATTATAAAAATATTTAAAGTATGGAGTATTAGTTAGATTTTAATAATGAAATCGTTTAAATAACTTTACCTTTAAGTGACCTTAGCCATATCAAGAAATGATTTGTAACCATTTTTCTTTGAAACTCAAAGTTTATTTAATATACAGTTATTGCAAAGGGTCTTTATATAAGTAACATAAGAAAAGGGCTATAAACTTGCAGGTGTTCAATGCACTATTCTGGCTTATTTCTTACGCATAATCCCCCTTTTTGAAAAAAGCAGTACCAAGTACAGGGTCATCACAAAGCCCTGATAAGCAGGCGTCCAACTAAACTGCCATAATGCGAATGCAATAAAATTACTCTTTGTACACCTGTTGGCTTGGTGGTGGCTCTGGTTCGACATCTGGCCCGCGGGCATTAAAAAAGACGTAAAGGCACTTTAACGACATTTTAGTCATAGAGTTTGCAGCGATAAGATTCGACAATGGAGGGATTGATAAGTGTTCGAACAGACCCCTGAAATCTAAATTGGCCAGTAGCCATGGCTAATCGACAGATTAACCCGCGTTCGCGTACGTTTCACTACAATGTATACCGAGTAATCGAACCTACTTATAAGGCAACCCAATCTACTGGTAAACTAAAACTAAGGTTCTTTATGGCACTATCATCCAACTGAGGAGCACAATGAAAAGCGTGCATGCGCGATAGGTTGCCCTGAACGACACTAATCGCGGGAAATGGGATTTGCTTATCACCGGAGAGCTGGTTCAATGTGCGAATGTGGGACACCCTGCAAATATCACACAAATTCAGAATAAATGGACGTTCAAATCATTCACTGAAATGATTAAGAAAATACCTTTTGCTATTAAAATATATTCTTTTTCCTGGCGGTCTTCGGCAAATAAAAAGATTAGGTATCTATATATAAATTACCTTTTTTATATGATCAATAGAGAAAGCATATGTAAACATGTCTCAAATTGAATAAACCGTCATATTTACTCATGATTTAATGTGCTAGATAGCATGTGAATAATCAAATTAAATTGAAATTCTTGAAAACCCACGTCTACCTTTGATTAAGGAATTTTACTCAACTGGATTATAATCAGTAAGCCCTGTCAATAGCTTTTGATAACTCTTTTGATAACTAAACACTAATTTTTCCTTGGTTCCTGTTTCATAAGAAATTAGCTTTAATTAATGTAAGATTTAACAAATCTTTACAGAAACCAAAGATGTCTTGATGGGTGTGACGGGATACTTCAAGTCAGGAGAGTTGAGTGCCATCGTGGGACCTTCGGGAGCTGGAAAGAGCACCCTCCTCAATATCCTCTCAGGATACACGTAATGCAACCCTCAAATGAATTCTGATTTTTCTGACTAATCTGTTTAATTTTTATATTCCAGAACCTTTGGCTATACGGGTGACTTTAGCGTCAATGGCAATCGACGAGATCTGAAAGCCTTCAAGCCGAACGTGGCCTTCATCCGCCAGGATACGAGTCTTCAGGCCTTTCTCTCCGTCAAGGAGGCAATGCACTTTGCGGCCAATCTGAAGATCGGCACACACATGACTCACAGCGAAAAGCGGGAGCGGGTTAAGAGCATCCTGGAGGCCATCGGAATGTATGAGAACCGATACACGATGACTGGCAAGCTAAGCGGAGGTCAGAAGAAACGTCTGGCCATTGCCCTGGAGCTGGTTAACAATCCGCCGGTGTTGATTCTGGACGAACCAACTACGTGAGTAAGCTAAATAATTTAATGGAACAACTCTTAAATTTATTTAATTTCTCTTTCTGTAGAGGCTTGGATAGTTCGACATCCAATCAGCTGATAAATCTGCTCAAGAAACTTGCCCTGGAGGGCCGCACTGTCATCTGCACAATCCACCAGCCAAGCGCCCTAACATTTGCGATGTTCGATCACCTGTATGCCATTGCCGAGGGTCAGTGCATCTACTCAGGTGGATCGCAGAACTTACTGCCATTCCTGGGCGCCCTCAATCTGCACTGCCCGGAATCCTACAATCCGGCGGATTACTGTGAGCTCCAAAAGATACTACATGCGATGTGAAGTTTAATTTAATTAATCTACAGTAATGGAAATTGCAACGCATGACTACGACACGGAGGATGACAACCAAGTGGAGAAGATGGTGGCTTTGATGGATAGCGGGCGTAATGAGGATTACAGGCAGAACAAGAGTGCCAGAGTGGCTCAATTGGCAGCCATGAAGAAAGTTGGTAAGGCATAAAGTCAAATCTTACAATAAAAAATTCTAACTACTATTATATTTTTCAGATCAACTTATGGCCGCTGGAATAATTACACCGGTAACAGCCCCCGTAATGGCCACCTCAGGGCCACATTTCCCGCAGGGCAGTTCCTTTAAGCCACTCACTCCAATCAATGAGCTATCTTCGCGGGTGTGGGACAGCCAGACGGCGGGCATTGGAAGCGGAGATGTCGGAGCTAAAGTCACCGGAAGCTGCTGCAAGCCAAAGAAAAAGAAGAAACCCAAACCGGCGTTGGAACTGGATCCTTCACATCTATGTAATCGGGAGAATATCTACGCCACTCCATTCTATCGCCAGCTGAGCATCCTGCTGCTGAGAACCTTTCTGTTAATTTGGCGGGATAGTTCGCTGACCACGATGCGGTTTGCCATCCATATAATCACGGGACTGCTAATCGGAACCCTGTACTTTGGGATTGGCAACGATGGAGCCCAGACGCTAAACATCTTTCGGTACATCTTCTACACCATCATGTTCGTGATGTACTGTGCATTCTCTGGGATTCTAGTAAAGTGTGAGTTGCTCTTACTTATTTCCCAATATTTCTATTCAAATATTAATTATTTATTAAATATTTTCTTACAGTTCCCTTGGAGTTCCCCATTGTGTCGAGGGAACACTTTAATCGCTGGTACTCCTTGCGGGCGTATTATGTGGCCATCACCTTAGCCGACCTGCCCATCCAGATCATCTGCAGTGCCTTGTTTATAGTGCCCACTTACCTAATGACCCAGCAACCCATGGAGCTCTGGCGATTCGGGCTCTTCTTCCTGATTGTGTTCATTACGGCTCTGGTTTCCCAGAGCATTGGACTGGCAGTGGGAGCGGCGCTGAGCCTCAAGCTGGGCAGCATCTTGGGACCCTTCTTTATCTGCCCGTTCCTGCAGTTCAGCGGGTTCTTTCTGATGGAGAAGGATGCCCCGGTCTACATGCGCTGGATGTTCGACATTTCGTTCCTAAAGTACAGCCTGGAGGGATGCATGATGGCCATTTTTGGATATGATCGTGAGCGCCTGGACTGCCAGGAGATGTACTGTCACCTGGTGGTGCCCAAGTATATACTTAAGAACCTGGACATGGCCGACGGAAACTACAACTTGGCCCTCATTTTTCTCTTTGGAATTTTCATCTTCCTGCGAATCCTGGCCTTCTACATCATGTCCTTCCGGCTCAGACTGTTTAGATGAGGCACACAGGGTCTAGGAAAACAAAAAACGAGGAAGCCTGCCACATTCCGTCGCCTGGGAAATATTTGTTTTTATATTTATGGTTTCTTGTTAAAGCATTTATACAAGAGGAACTTTTGTGCCAAAGATTGAAGAAGCCTATAGAGCGTAAGGAAATCGTGATATATAACTGAAACAAAGGATAATAGAAACCACCCACATTAAAACATACACACACCTAGCGGTTACCGAGATCAAGAACTGTAAATAGACCACTTTATTAGCATAGCGCATAAAGAAATGTATTTTTCTATTGTATTAATGACCAATTTATTGACTAGTTGTAACAAAAGCCTGATTTAAGGGCTTCGGCTGCGAGTATGACTTTGAAAATATTATTAAAACAAATTTTTTCATGAAATTTATAATGTATTATTATTGTATGTGTTGTTCAAATTAAGGGTCTTTTAAAGCATATATGTATGTAAATGTGTATCTTGCAGTTCATCTATCTACATCCTACAGAGCATGTAGAAATCGTGTAGATACTGTTAACTAACAGAGATCTGTTATGTAGACCAAGCCTTAAGAGCGGAGAGGTAAAGAAAGAGAAATCTCAGTTAGCTCTTTTGAGATCTTATTGCAATGGACTTTTCTCTCCCTTCCGGTGCATTTGAAGTTCATGGCTTTACTTCCTGTTCTCTCTTTCATGGCATTGGCTCTCCTAATGCCACTAAGCTTTCTCTCTGTTATGGCTCAGTATTCGCCATATTGGCTGGGGCATTGGAGTGGAATCCAAGACGCAGCTGGGTTAGTTGTTGTTTTGACTCGAAATGCCGTGCACCTACCTCCTAAGCACGTACCTCTAACCGAAATCTTTTCATAGTGACGGTATTTTTTTCTGACCCCTGAAGATGGCCTAAAGTTGATCGAAAGGTACATAGTGTTTTACCAACTACGAGTAGAACCGTAACTCTGGTATTTTGTCTACAGAAACAGTAAGTAAATATTTTGTAGTGAAGAAATGTTAAAGTTAAAATGTTAGATTATGTTTTAGGTTTCAAATTTTATAAAAACTTTTTAGAGGTATTATCTCATTGTTATTCTTATTTGCCAAAAGGAGTTAAGTTTTCCAATTAATAAGATTAAATGCACGGATTACCAACTAAAATCTACATTTGCATTTAATGAATTCAAGTGAATATTCACATTGTAATTAATGCAAATATTATTCTATGAGAAATAATAGATTGAATGGGATAAAAACTGAGACGTAAACAAATAGCCAATCATAATAACAAATTCATTCAGTAACATTTATCTCAGCTAGTCTTAGGTAAGCTTTGTGTATCTGTCTAGCTCACTGCACACTTGACACTTGAAATATTTACATAGTTTTCCAGAAACAGGTAAGGCGTTTAATTGTTTTATGTGCACAAGCTTGCAATATTCAAGGCTTAAAAGAATCCCAGACATTTTACAAGTTCTTTGCAAATACTATTAAACTTTAAAACTTAAAAAACTAATTTAGATAAGTGAATTATTGGTTTGCAAAGAATAGCTTGAAAGTATGCCACAAAATACAAATCCAATTGCAGCTTGGGTGCAACTCAAACTTGTTGCCAGCTGAGGATGCAGATCAATTACGATTAATAACTACATATAGCCGGCTTCCAACCGAAAGCAATTGAAATCGGTCAGTCGCGCTCGGAATATCAACGGAATATGAACGGAACCCCTCTCTCTGGTTCGGTTAATGTGCTCATAACTCCAAATCTTAATTGAAGGAGGCGATAAAAAATAAAAGTAAACAAAACGACCCGGCCAAGTGTCATACGAAATCAATTTATGCGTACGTTTAATACTTTCAATAATAATAAACCTTAAAAAATGCAAACGTTAAGTGATCGAACGGCACGCGAAGCCGATTTGCGATGTCTGTTATTAAAACCAGTTTTTCGTACAAAATTACATGGACTAAAGTTTGTAATTTGAATTTAGTTTTATTATTCACAAACTGCAGTTAGTGCAAATTTTTACTATTTTTAGCTGCTGGTGATAAGCAGCAGCTGTCTGGCATTGAAATGAATAATCTTCATTAAAATTCCTAACTTCCATGTATTACGCAGTTTGGATTATATATATTTAAGCTATGTGGGTGTGCGCTATCAGTGTTCATTGTTTCAAGCTGAAAACAAAATGTATCTATTACACAGTGTTCGTGGCCAATTAATAATTTCACTCTCTAAAGAAAACCTGGAAAATGGATGCTAACTTTTAGGCGGAACAAAAAGTATTATTTCCTTTAAAGTTGCAATCTTGGAAATGTATTATTCAACTAAATGGTGACTTTGTAACCTAAACAAAAAGAGGGAAAATACAAATATTTTGTAGTTACTTAGTTAAAGGTTCTTACTACCAAATTCCATTTAATAAATAGCTTTTTAATTACATGTGTTAATTTGTTATCTGTCTCCCTAGCTATCAACATATTCACGCTGATACTGTCAAACTAATGCCATTCTTCCAGTAATCTATTCGACTGACCTCGGACAAGATCTTGCGCCGCTCTAGCATTTTTCAAACTATATTTAGTTAATTTCTATAGCCTAGTTGCAGTGCAACATGTTCGGTTGGGTTGGACGACCTTGATCCGATCCAGTAACACCTTAAGCGATTAGATTATCCGCGATCCTCTCGAGCGGTCATTCCAACGATAAGTGAATGCTCCGATTCCCTGTGCACTTAATAAGAGTTGGGCCGTCGCCAGTTCAATTCACTGGTTTCTTGACCGGCTCAATGCTCGGTTGTCTCGCCAAAAATCGAAACGAAACGTCACTCGGGTATTTTAAATCATAAACAATCACCAGCCGCCGTCCAATGGCCGATAACGCAGTACAAAGGCAACCAAATGGCTTGGGCCCGAAGCAGCAGGCTCTGGAGCTGCATTTTAGCCAGGTTAACTACAGCCTAAGTGGTTCAACGAAGGGTCCCGGCCAAATACTGAACGAGGCTACGGGAGTCTTCAAATCGGGACGACTAACGGCCATTTTGGGGCCCTCGGGAGCCGGCAAGTCCACGCTGCTCAATGCTCTCGCCGGTTTCAAGTGAGTATTGTTAGAGTTTTAGACTTAAATTAATATGTACATATAGTATTTATTGGCGACTTTATCTCTGTTATCTGCTTAAACCAAAATACATTGTGATAGGCCAGCTATAAAATCCACTGCGTACCTTTAGGCTTTTAAAATTAAAGTTTGTTTCTAGAAAGTGAATTTCAGAATAAGTTTTTAAGATGAATTTTCCATTTGAAATACAACGTGTACTTCTTGCAGACTCCGAGGTGTTTCGGGACAGATCCTCCTAAATGGCCGTCCCCGGGATATGTCGACATTTCGTAAAATGTCCGCCTATATTGCCCAGGACTTTGTGATGCTAAATCTACTGACTGTCGAGGAGACCCTGCGTATCTCCGTTAACTTGAAGATGCTCAGCTCCACACCATCTCAGGAAAAGCGTAGAATTGTGAGTGGAAAATACTTGTACATGATAAAATTGTAAACCAAACTAATATTACAATTTCCAGATAGATGAAATCCTGGACATTCTGCAGCTACAGTCCTGTCGTCGGACTTTGGTAAAGAATTTATCCGGTGGAGAGCACAAGCGGCTTTCCATTGGCATTGAGCTGGTGACGAATCCACCCATTATGTTCTTCGATGAGCCAACGAGCGGACTGGACTGCGTGGCCAGTTACCAGGTGATTTGCCACCTGCAGCGACTGGCTCACGATGGCAGGATAGTGGTTTGTGTGGTTCACCAGCCGGGATCACGACTCTTTCAATTGTTCGACGATGTGGTGGTCCTTGCCCACGGCGAAGTCCTTTATGCCGGTGAGCAGCGGGAAATGCTGAATGCCTTTGCCAGTTCCGGCTACATCTGTCCACAGTACTACAATCCAGCGGATTTTGGTTTGTTTTTCAATATCCTATCCTCTATTCTTTTTTAATTACACTTAATTAAAGCCCTCGAAGTGTGCAGCCAGTCCTCCACCGTTGAGCGTTGTGAATCGCTTATTACTCAAAATAAGGAGTACCACTGCAACACCAGCAACGTTGTGAAGCTCCAAGTGGATGAGGAGAGTAAGTGAAAGTGTTAGGATGGTACTCAGGATGCTTTGTCTCATACAGATCCAATTTCCACCTTCGCACTTCCGTATTATTTTCCTCCTTTACTGCACTTCTCTTTCTCCTGCTCTATCTTCCGCTCTCTCTCTCTGCCTGTTCTACTTTCCTTCCAGCAGCGCTTATCAGTGTGCACCGGGAGTCCTGTGACTTTGCTCACCTGCGCGGCAAGGAGCAGGTGGGCTTCTGGGTCCAGCTGCGGGTGCTCCTTCATCGACACTTGAGGTCCATGTCGAGGGATTTGGTGGGTTCAAGACACTTATCCTTTTATAGATTTATAATTTCCTTGTTAACATTTCTCTCTACCTTCAGTTTGCCGTCCAGATGCGTCTCCTCATGCACGTGGTGGTGGCCCTACTGCTGGGCGTGGTCTACTGGCAGATAGGAGCCGACGCCGAGAAGATCGTCTCCAATGTGTCTTGCCTGTTCTTTGTGATCCTGTTCGTGTTTGCCGGGAATGCAATGCCCTCGATCCTGCTCTGCATGCAGGACTCGGCTGTGTTCCTCAGGGAGTACTACAACGGTTGGTACTCCCTGAATGCCTACTATCTGTCCAAGGTGCTGGCTGATCTGCCCCTGCAGCTCACTTGCCCCACGATGTTCATCAGCATCGGATACTTTATGACGGGCCAACCTTCGGAGCTGCATCGCTTCGCCATGTGCTGGGTCATCTGTGTGCTAACAGCGTTTATTGGCCATTTTATTGGGGTTATTGCCGGATCTCTGTTCTCCATGCAGCTGGCGATATTCCTGGTGCCGAGTGCCACCATACCGTTTCTGCTTTTCTCCGGGTTTTTCATCCGTTTGAACGAACTCTCCTGGTTCCTGCGACCCATCTGCGATGTGTCCTTCTTTCGCTACGTCTTCGAGGGCCTCCTAAGGGCCATTTACGGTTATGATCGCGGGGAGTTGGAGTGCTATGCTGCTATGAATTATTGCTACTACAAGACGGGCGAGCAGTTCCTCAAGGACTTTCATATGGAGGGCGATGCATTCGGATGGGACCTGGCCGCCCTGGGAATGTTCATGATTCTTTTACTCCTCGCTTTCTTCTTAACCCTTACTTTAGTCATTCGTCGGGCGCTTAGGTAACATTAGCAGTTGCGTTGGCAGGGTTTTAAGATAGTTTAATGAAGATTCAATAATGAAACCTATTTTCGGTAGAGTCGCAAGGTCGTAACATAAAAATAAATTGTTGAAAAATGGAAATATTTAAATAAAATGTACATTTATTTTATTCTTGTAAGCTTAGAATTAAAGGATCATCTTGCAGATTTATTAACTTAATAAAAAGTAACATGGATAAGTTTTCTAAATTATTTCCAAAGCTATTTTGGCTGTGTTAGGATTTCTTGAAACTTTGATCTAATAAAAAAATTTCATACAAAAACAGATTGATTTAAAGACCTTACAGTGCACATATTTTAGGTCTTCTTTGTGGTGTGTAAAGGACAAAATGCTTGCCGAAAGTAATATATATTTATATTTCCCATTAAAATAATTTTGTAAACAACTTACAGAAAAGCTTTCCGGATTAAAATAATGCATTATTAGCTTGATCGATTTCAATCCTGATCCAATGCAAACAGCAAGGGTATCCAAACTTCGGTAAGCCGAACTAAGCTTCTCCTGTATTTATACATACATTTTACATGGGTTACCACCCAAACTAAGTGAAGTCCCGAACCAAAAGTCGAGTAGGAAATTAAATAGTGGCAGAGAACTTTATATGTAAATACAAAAATAAATAAAGAAATAATTTTCGTGCTCAGAAATCTAAACAGATTTTGTGTAAACAAGTTATGGACAACTTGAAGTGTTATCTAGTGGGGTAAACTCTATGAATATATTTATAAAATCTATGGTTTCATGTGATTAAATCCTTGCAGACTTATGCTATATTTCAAGTAGCAAATTAAACTGAGATATCTTCAGATTTCATGAGGTGAAAAAGGAAACAAATAAAGTTCAAAACAATATTTTGCAAAAATAAATTAATGTTTATCAAAAATTAATAGGTTTTCATGAATAAAACTACTTTAAAATCATCTCATTCTGCATAACTAAATCTCATTTAAATTGTACATATGAACCTTTGGCTTTAATCTCTTTGAAAATGTTTTCAACTGGCCAAATATGCTCTGGCCCAGACATAATTCAAGCCTTGAAAACCCCATTACTTGCAGCTAACACACAGAAACACACATTGCCACACACAAAGTCAAGATGTCTTGGAATTTTGGCTGACTTACTGTCGCTATATATATAAATATATATATATATATATATAGTATGTTGTATGTAGTCCCCGTGGCCTTTCTGCATCTTCGACACTTTTGGGCCTGGCTCTGAAATGCATTTCGCCAAGCTTTTTGTGCCGGCTGAAAACTTCCCGTTGGTGGGTATGGTGGGAGGAAGCGGAAATTCCATTATTTTACCCGCAGTCATGTTGCAAATAGATAGCAAATTCGTTTAGGAACATTTCCCTCTGAGCCTTGCACTCAGAAATGTGTGTTTGAGTTGAGAGCGGAATCAATTAGTGTTCTTTAGCCTAGCAAGAGCCTAACATTAAATTAAATTTAATGAGCAGCCACCTTAAAGTGAGTCAAAATAATACGGGACTTGGAGTCCTTGGGCAAATACTGAAAGCAGTCGTTTCCCCCGTGGATTAAATCAATGTTAAATGCAAACAATCTCGCCAGACAGCAAACATTGGCTAATGCAGGCAAAATTTTAAAGTGGTTCACCAGACAAACAAATCGGAAATATCTGCAAAAATTTAAGCTGCCACTCAAAAAGTTTTGTCCCTTTTTTTTTTGGCAAAAGCATATGAAAAGTTTTTGGGCCCCGTAAATCCCCAATGACCCAAATGGAAATGTTGGCGAGCTAAAAATTGTGCGAGTGTGAATGGTAAAAATATAGACACTGATTGGGACTCGGATTTGGAGCGTAGGTGGAAGGGTGCTAAGTACTCTTGACCGGAGGCAAGCGCACGGATAGCGAATAATAGATACTACATTTTGTTGATTGACTGAAAATATAGTAGTTTTTAAATGAAAGTATGGCTTGAATAAACATAAGTCATGATTGAAGCTGTAAGAGTTCTCAGTTTACAGTACAAAAGAATTCCTTTTATGATTATTTTCCATTCAATTTCATCTTTGTAAAATTATAAATTCAATATTTCAAGTTACATTCTTGCCACCTAGCACAACAACTGTGAATTTGTAAACAAAACCTACAGTTGTAAATAAATGATTTACCGCAGACAAACAAATTGCTTTGGGCAACTTTATAAATGGTATCACAAACTTGCCTTGTTTTCGTATAAATCAAATCCAACATATCTGCGAAAAGTGCACGAAACTTTACGGGCAGCACTTTTCACTTTTCACTTTTATTTTATTTATTTTGTGGCTGCCTCAAGACGCTGCACGCTACGCCCCGCATCGGCAGCCATCGCCAGTGCCCGCAACCTTGGCAATTTATGTGCTACACTTGTTACACATACGACATGTTGGACGTGTGCAGCGGCTAAGACAAATCGATTTCCGTTGCCGTTGCAGCAGCCACTTCTTTTGTGGCACAAACAACGGCAAGAGCATAATTTATTGAACACTTTGTTGCACTTGCCACTGCAACTGGACATAACCCCTGACCCAGGCAGATGAACCGATTTCAAGCATTTTCCCCGAGCAGTTATCAAATTTAATAAATTTAATAGCCTTGAACAAATTATATTAATTATTAATTTACTTAAAAAATTTAGAAGAGGCTTTATCCTGAAATTTGTTAGCACAATTTATTTGATTGCAACAAATAAACGATGTTTGCCTTGCTTTTCTCATTTGCTAAAAAGTTTTCAATATTTCCTTTAAAGAAAATAAATCAATGTAGGAAAAAACAATTACTTAAAATTTTTGTATATCAAACAAAAGAAATTAAAAAGTATTTCGTTTTTAGTTTTAATATTTAAAGACTGCTTGTCTTTTTTGGTAGTCAAACATTATTTTCTGCGATCGGATTATTAATGGACTATGTTCATTTTGTGCTCTTTATAATTTATTTCGCACCATTAATGAATTTGTAATTGTTGGCGGCAACGTAAACAAAATGTCGTAATTCTTATTGACACTGTGGGCGAAAAATGAAATTATAATGAAGTGCTCTCGCGTAATTACCAAAACATTTATTAATTTTATGTGCGCTTTAATGGCCTTCAGTGGGCAGCATACATAAAATGTTTTAAACCTGGCCTTAATTGGAACATTTGAAATTGTCTGAATAAACGTATAAGGGAAGAGGAAAGGCAAAGGAGAAAAGACAATAAAATTGAATTGTTTTACAATTGCATTCCGGTGCTAGTTGTTTCATTTGCTTTGGTTCTCTATGTTCCTTCGATGGTATTTTTTGTTTGAGAAGAAAACTGTTTTTTCCTACAACAAAAACTTGGATAAACTGTTTTTAGAAGCTTTTTGTTGCGTACTCTAGGGGATTCCTTTTTGGACCATGTAGCTTATATGCCTTATATGGAATACCCGAATTTAAATTATAACAAGAAAGAAAGCTAACTTTGGCCAGCCAAAGTTTGTATTCCCTTGCAGGTAACAATTAAAATATATCATAACTAAGCCAAAAATTCATTAATTTCGATTCGGAAAGAAGTTTTGTGTTAGTTTTTATTAATTTAAAAAAACTGCATACCAAATTGAATTTTAAGAAATCAAAATTTTTGGCCATTTTTGTTAATTTTAATGATGTAACCCCTTATCAAATTTCGCAAAAATGGCCAAAAAATCGATTTCTTCCGGGCATGGCTAGAAAGATTCGCATGTTAATGCTGATCAAGAATATATATGGTTTATGGGGTCGGAAATGATTCCTTGACTTAGAAAAATATTATTTTGTATTATAAAATCGGATTTTTTATATTAAAGAACTTCTTAATTTTTTTATACATTTTTAAATTTAAAATTATCATAACTCGGCCAAAAGAGCATTACTTTTAAATCGGAAAACTGTTCTGTGCAAGATTTTCTAATGTTAATAAATCTGCATACTTCATTTAAAAATTTTGAAAATTCAATTTTTTATCAAAATCGAGAATTTTAATGATGTAACCCCTTATAAAATTTTGCAAAAATGACCAAAAAATCGATTTCTTCCTAAAATATCTAGAAAGATTCCCCTGTTGATGCTGATCAAGAATATATATAGGGTCGGAAACGTCTCCTTCACTGCGTCGCAAACTTCTGACTGAAATTATAATACCCTGCAAGGGTATAAAAAATTTGTTAATTTTTGATAACCCTGTAGTTTCCTTTACAAAGCAATTACAAAGGGTATTCTTAATCGATATAATGTACTTCATTGACTTTCATCCTACAACAAAAAGAACTCTATGTTCCGGAAATGGCCCCTTTTTTGCTGGACTTCCGGTGAGATGACACAACCACACACGCACACACACAAACAACGCATTTCCGGTAATGAATAACCGTCCTGCTTTCAAGTTTGTCTGTCTGTGGCTTTTGGGATATGTTCGCTGTGTGTGCCGTCATTCGACGGAAAATCCGTGACATGAAAACGCTTCCTGTGACGGCCCAATACTGAATTCGTGTAGCTTACATAATTCAAGGGCCGAATATGCAACAGATTTTTGACGCTGACAAATCCACTGAGTGCCATTGAGAAGTGTTTTTAGGCTTAACATTCCTCTGGCGGCATACAGGATGGACTTCTAATTCCGTTTCACCATTGCCATTTTTCGTGTTAGTTTATTTTCATCTCTTAACCGGCTTCCCACACGAAATGTGCACATGCTGCTGCCCCAAGTAAATATGAAAATCCTCAATCACAGCCCAGAAATACGAAGCAAAGCTCTTCCGTGCCCCATCCTTCGTCCCGTCCGTTGTTTACTCTGGGGCATTGTGGCTGCCAAAAAATTCTATTTTGGTTAGTCCTGCGGTTTTCCCTTGCTGGCACATAAATATGCATGAGGGAGGGATGTGGCACATTTATTTGCATAATGGATATTTAATTGATTTGGGTCTGCTTCAATGAGTTGACACAAGGCACTTGTCGAACCAGAAATCATTAAAGATTTATGGGCAATGACCAACACATATTAGTGTTGTTATTATCAAATCAATGCATAATTATATGCCCATAATGCTAATATTAGTGTTTGGTAAGAGGAGAGCATTTTCCTATTGATTGTTTTGTTTGGAATATTTCGTTTTAAATATCTAACGAGTTTTGAATACAAAAATAATATATATAAATTAGATGACCTAAAATAAGGCTCTGATTCTGTCAATAAAATCTTTACATTTTTTCCTCAAAAATACATTTCATATTTACCAACAATGTTGCTCCTTTGGGAATTGTATATGATAAATATGCTTTCCCCTTCTTTGTTGTACCCAAAAATAAGTCTAATTTACCATAACTCCGGCTCAGTACTCAGTACTTAATTCGGATTACATTCTGTAAAAAGGGCAAAGGGGTCATAAAATCCGTTTATGCTCCTTTTATGCCGGCACAAGCTGCGAAATATCACACAGCTGGACTCTGGACTCTGCTCCTTGGCACTTTTGGCATTCACTTTTATTGTGCGACTGGTTCAAGGTCTTGACGGGGCTTGGGTTGGTGGTAGTTTTGTCTAAATGGTTGCAGTCAAAGGGAAATGTTTTGCGGAACTTTTGGCCCCAACTAAAGATGCATAAGAGAGTGGTAATCCCTGGAAATGGCGTCTAAATGCCCAAGCTCTCCCAGCGGCACTCTGAGTGCTGCTGCTGCTGCTCCAAGTGTCTCTTATAAATGGGCAAGTATTTATATTTTTCATTTCGTTATTTCTATAGCAATTTTTAGCCGAGTTTTGCCAGCAGGCGGGCAATTTTCCAAGCATGGGAGCAGCTGCTCCCAGTGCACTTTCCACCGCAGAACCCATCATTTAAATTGGAAAATTTCAAGTGCTCCGGCATCAATCAACAGTGGCCACTGAAAGTGTTACTTTCGGCCCTGTCCGGTTAAACTTTTATAATTAGCCACGCGAGGATAAGTACAGTGAGTTGTTTGTGCAAGAAAATCTAATTAATGCCAGGGAGGCAGAGTCCTTGGTCTGAAAATATCCTCTAATCAAGCAAATAACTCGAGCTACGTATCACTTTCAATAAACTTTGCAGACTCGCCAGCAAAATGTTGCGACCTTCTGTTGCTGAACTTCCCGTGTGGAAAAGGAGACGCAAAGGACCCTAGTCGGAGGAGGTCTACAATTAGCTTTCCCAGACTAATCATGCCTTTGAAGTGGCTTTTTCAATGCATTCAGCCATTAGGCATGCCGCCCAGTTGCCTCATGCATATTGAAATTAGCTTCGGGCTGTCTCAGGCTGTGTCCTGGCATATATGTAATTAGCAATGCAGTTCGATTGATTCCACGCTCGTCGTATATCCTTTCAGACAGCCGGAAACAGGAAGCTGCTCCAACTGGAGATGCAATTAATTCAGAAAGCTTGCACAGTACTGTTTTGAAACTTAGTCAGGAAATTGCCAAGCTCCCTCGGGGCCAAGTTGATATTTTGTTTGTATTTTTACTGAATACCAATTTTCCATTAAACAGGAGCCACGCAACGTAAGCTTCAGATAAATATGATAATTATTATTAAATAATAAATGAGACTTGGAAAAGGTTATGAGTGAAATTAAGCCCAAATGAAATGAAAATAAGTAAATAATATCTTGGCAAAAGTTTGCAGAAACCGACATATTATCATAACAAATTTTGTGGAACGAATTTTACATCGCTAAAATGAGAATGAAAAGTTGATTCAGCCTCTGGCATTGGAAATTTGCATTACATGCAATATGCAGTCCCGAAATTTTTGGCTGAAAACAACAGCAAGGCAGCCAGAAATCAGTATGAACGAGCTCTTGCTGTGTTTTCGCTGCATTATTATGAAAGCAAATATAATTTTGGTATATATTTTGGGGGATTAGTGGCACAAGCAAATGTTTCCATTTGGAATCAGGCATTTTTAAGACTCTTTTTGTTATTTTAATGCCACTATTTTGTTGTTAAATTTCCGCTACGTATGTGTCATTCATTGCCAATGGCTTAATTTTGTTTTTTGTTTGTCCTTGTCGGTAGAGAAAAGTTGACAGAGATTTATGGCATACTTGAAGGCGTCGTCGTCGTCTGGCAAACGCAGAGGAGCATCATCAATTTTAATAAAACCTTTTTTGTTTTCACATGCATGTGTGTGCATTTGAGTTTTCCAGAAAATGTCTCCCAAAGCGAGAGTAAGTTTCTTTTTTAGCAAGAAATAAACAAAAAAGAGAAACATTTGTCAGCCAGGGATATTTTTTACTAAACTTTAAAATGTAAGCCAAACTATATTGTAATCTTAAAAACGCTTCAACACCGTAATCTATAGAGCCCTTATACTCTTTCTAAACAATACGAAAATATAAAAAATAGCCACATGAAAATCAATCCCCTTTCAGAGGATTTTCCCTTGTTTTTTCTACAGTTGTATTCAATTTTGGCCAACAATGGCCGCCAATAATAACTCAGCAGCTTTTGTATTTGACGGCCATTAAATACAACGACATGGAGGGAAAATGAAACAGAGGCAATGACAGCTCCGAAACAATTGCACAACTAATCAATGATGGTCATCAATGGCCATTGAAGAAGGGAGTGCAGTGCGGACAGTGTTCAGGGAGAGAGAGAGAGCAAAGAAAAAACATTAGGAAAACAATTAAACTAATTGACGGCAATTTATACGCAACAAGGACACAGAAACAGAGCGAAAAATAAAGAGACGCCAGGCGAAAAACTGAGAAAACGGGAGAGAGAGAGAAACTTACACAAAAAACCAAAAGTTTTATAGGAGAAAATTGGAGCTGGAAAGTTTTTCACACAGCGTCGAAAAGTAAACCGCTAAAAATGAAAAGCAGCGCGAAAAGAGAGTGTGCTGGAAAACTGCCGAGAGGGAAAGAGGGAGCGGGATCCATTAACTAGGCCACTAATGAAACCACATTGAAAGAGTTCCACCAACGGCAACATCTAACTAATTGACATTGTCGGGTTTTGGCATTGCGCATACGACCCGTGACACGGACTTTATTTGAGCTTGTCATAAATTCCTCATTTTGGTTTTAGCTTGTACTTCCCTCCAAAACTGTCCCTCAAAGGCGAATAATCCACTTGCAATGCCATTTCCGCTTTGAATGACGCACAAAAAAACCAAAGGAAAGTCAAAGAAGCTTTGACTTTTATTTATTTCTAGAGGCTGTGTGGATTTCATTTGACTTTTTCACTTTGCTTTTTTAAAAATATCTTAGCTGAATAAGTAGAAAAAATAGGATTTTTAAAGGGAGTAAGTTTACGAGGTTTTGGTTTTTCAAGATTGTACCTAAGATTTACCTAAGATTATATGCTAGATTTATTTTTAGGAAAAAAGTTCACCTAGCTTCTATTAATTTAGGCATAAATCATAAACTATCATCATCATATTTGCAATGATATTTTTATTATTTTCTTGCAAACTGGCAAACTCGTCATTAAATTGAGCTCTAAAATGGCTAAAGTTATTTCATTTAATAGGAAAAATAACAATGTTTCTTTAGCCACACCATCTCCAGAGCAATTCAAGCACAAGCTTCTAGCTAGTCCTTGGAATCCTTGGGACCCACTCCCATAACAGGCCATTACACTGGCAAAGCTGTTTGCCGTCCGCATTGCGGTGGCCTGAGCTGTTTGTGCAATTGCATTAGGGAATTCCCCGCACACACATACACATATACCATGTCCACACAGTCCACATACATATATAAAATATTTATTACGTTTTTGTTTACCGTGCTGGCGGCGGGTGTGAAGTTTAATAAATTTTAAAGCTTGCTTTGGCCTGCTGAGCGGGATTTTCTCGTTGCCAAAATTTATGCGGCCTTAAAAGTTTACAGCCAGCACAGCACCTAGCACAAAAAAAAAAAAAAAAGGAGGAAGAGGGTAAACACATATCGGATAAGATGCTATCATTGTGGCAACATCAAAGCCAAGTGTCTTATCTGAGCATCCCAAGGCATCCATGGCAATTGATCCACTTAGAGTCCTTCGCCGGCTTCTGCCTGTGCTTCTCATTCTGATCCTGCTCCCGCTGTTTGCTTTATAGCCCCCGACTGCCGACTGTCACACACGTCCATACATTTATTAGCATATTTCCAGCCCCACCCCGTCCCCATAAGCCTAATGATGCAGAAATGTAAAACAACTGTGACCCACCGATCCCCCAAAGACATTCGGACCCATTTCCAACCCATTGTGCGCTGTTCCCGGCTCCCCAGCTCCACTCCGGCTCATGTGGAGCGGCGGGAGGGATTGTCATTGGCAATTGTGATGTGGCATACTGATTTTGTTATTCTGCGAGCTCACTCCGCGTGACGTACGCGCTTTTTTATTTCCCAGACGTGCAAGGAAATCGAAAACTGCAAAATAATCAGGGTGCAGAACTATCACTCAAACTATAAAGATTTGGGGGATGAAGCCAAGAACTCTTTTTCATGAGGAGTTCTTAGGGGTAAGGAAGAGATTGAGGAATAATAATATTACATTAAAATTGACAACAATATTTATTAATTATAACTTACCTGATTGTTGTTCTTCTACAGTGAGTATTGTTTAACAATAACTCCCGATTGCTGGTCAATTTTCTCGGTATTTTGGAAACATTCCAGAATGATTGGCGGAATGCATAAGTTCAGCGTCCTTTCACATATTTCCTGCGCGGAGTCAGGCAAAGGATTTAACTTTGCTGAAGAAAAAGCAAAGTGCCGAGTGCCGACGCTGAGCCGGGAAACTTCCCAAGGGAAAGTCTGATGTTGAATTGTTCGGCATGGCTCTTACGAAAATATTTCCTCAAGCCAATAAATCTCAAGGCAAAAGGGTCAATAAGGATAAAGGGAATATTTAAATTGAGAAAAATTTAAACAGAAAGAGTTAATTGAGAATCGAACCATCTTCGACTGGAAGTTCTAGATACATGTGGGGATTATCCCATACAATTTTCTAGATCGAAACGCAATCATAAATACGCATTCAGCATTTGACTTTTGATTGATTTTTACACCCCGGCCAAGATGAATGCCAAAATAAATACCAATTTATGCAGCTCCTTGGCCAAATTGAATTACACGAAATAGGCTTATGTGTGTGTGTCGGCAAATATAGAAAGGAAAATTCAATTTTCTGGCAATTGCTGTGGGTATGAATGGCCAAGAAAATGAGCGAGAAAAGTCAGATCCCATATACTTAGGAGAACAATGTCATAAACCTCTTTTTGTTGCTATTGTACAGGTGAGAAGACCAGATGTTCCCCAGCTCCTTTTGCGGTATGAATAATGGAAAATTCTTGGCTTTTCTTCATTTTCCCTTTCAAGCTAAAAAAAAAGGTGGATTAGTGCCACGCAGGCGTTAATTAACGAAATAAATGGCTCATCACTCCTCCGGAATGTCCATCTGCCTGGCCAATTTAATTATTAGTCTCCTCTTTTTCTTTTAATCATTTCCCCATTTCAGTGGAAAACTCACCGTCTGAATGCACTCCGAGAGAAACTCAAACAAAATGCAGCTGAATAAATCAGCTTTGAGTGAAAGGTAAATGCGTGAATAGCTGACTGATTAAATGAGTGGCTAAAACACTCAACAAATATGGCAAGAGCCCTTGGAATCCGTGCGTTTTGTACAAAGTAAAATTGTCGCAACTAGTAGTTGGAATCATTCAATCGTTTGAAGAAGAGCCACGCTAAGTGCTTGCATTTTTCAACCTAAAAAAATAAATAAAAAATTTACAGAATGGGTTGCCAAATTTTTTGAACGCTTTACAGCATTTTGCTTAAAACATTCATACGCAGTGTAGGCCCATAACTGGGGCATCCACTCCGTTTACTTACATTTTGGCAAATATTTTGAATCAGTTATAATTTAGCGGCTGTAACCAACATTTTGATAAATTGTAACCATATTTTCCAAGCAATGTAAGTTAAATAAGATCCTAATTAGCTGACATCAAACTCATGTAGACATCCAGCTCAGGCTTTAGTGATGGAAGCCACTCAAAGTTCGGCAGGCAATTAATGGCGCTTGCCAAACTTGTTTGGTTACCTCAGTTTGCCCGTGGCCAAAAATGCATGGCAATGCTTCCTGGCGGTCAGATACATCTCGTCCTCTTTCTGGCGGAGATTCTCTACGTATTTTCTCCAGGCAAGCACGAGCATAAGTTAAAAACTTTGCAGCAACAGTTCCCTGCCAGGCCATTCATTAGCATGGAAATTTGCAAATTTATCAGCTGTGGTCTCCGCTTTTGCACTGGGAAAAACTAAAAATATTTGGGTACAAATGTGGATAGGTTTTCATTAAAAAAAAAAAAGTATTAGCCACTTACTATTCAATTTTTTAATAATATTTAGCATGATTTAAATTAAAAAAATATATATATTTATTTTGTATGCTTATTTTATTGCCAGTGTAGTTGGTGCAGGTCCTGGCTTTGGTCGTGGGTTTGTTCCTGGTACTGTGAGCAGAACTTTACCGCACAATGGGCACTTTTCAGAGTGGGCACCGCAGCCTGCTCGCTGGGAGCTCCACCAACTGCATTAGATCGCCTGACAAAGTTTGTCGCACAAATTATACACAGATGGAAATCGAGCTGGCGGAACCTCCAGACGTATGTTAACGACACTCGGGCTCTGTTGGTTGGTGCAACAGATGCACCGGGCTCTAAATATTTATCGGCAGGACCTCACAAATATGCATGAGTGCTCCCAAGTAGAGTTCTAGAGTTCAATGGGTTCCCAGAGCTTAAATCGATTGACCTTTTCTGTACAATGTATATTAAAGTATTAAGATAATATTCAATCTATTAAATATCTATTATGACACATATTAAATAAAAAAATGAAAGGAAGCTCTTTGTTAATGGGCGATTTACGATTAATACAAAAATAATGAAAGCTTAAATAAAATATAAAATGTTCTTTTTATATATTATTTATGTATCAGCTATTATTTAATTTAAATTATCTTAAATGTATACATTTATTGCCTTGCGGCTTGTTTAACATTCTTAGACCTTTACTTTTAGTATGAGTCCGGCTCTTTCTAGAAAAATGTCCAAAGACAGTTTGGGTGTTTGCTAATAACTACCTGAGGGGAAATTTTTGTTTATTTTGTAATTGGATCGAAATACAAGACAAGTAAACATTCTTGATATTTTAATTAATATTGCACTCCTGAGGGCTAATTCTCATAAACACAAGCAGGAAAACATGAGACACTTATTAATTTATGTAGGGGTTTCGTTGCTTATATAAAAACAATTAATATATAAACAATTAACAATTTTAATATTATGTTTAACTTTTCAATTTATATTTTTAATGATTTAAACAGTAACGCATTTCCGTTTTAATTGTTACTATCCCCAAAATAATAAGCTAACACATTTAAAAATTATCTTTAAATTACAAGCAATTTATTTTGGTATCAATGATTTGGCCGACTTCTTTTGTTGTATCGCAATTTTCTTATCGTACAGTCTATAAGTAGCGGGAAACCTAAAGTGTAAATCGATATAAAAAACTGTATATATGTTTATATGGCAAATATTGACAGAAGTTATTGATTACAAACGTAAACAGAAGTGGCGTCAGATGATACTGCACTGATTTTAAGGCACCGATAGCGGTCATAAACATTAGTTTGTTAACCATTTTAAAACAGAATAACTACCTTGCTTACTCAACTGATAGTCAGGGTCGGACTGCTGACCCCTAGATAGATAACTTTGGAAAATACTTTTGCCTTCAGTCCGCCACTGTCTTGGTTTTTGGGTGTGCGCCTCCCGTCGGAACCCTTGCTAATATCTGGGTATTAACTAACCACAAATTTACGCGTACAAGGGCGTTGTCTGTGTCTATGTTGGTATTCGAAACTTGTGGGAGATACCCCAGATAAGCGTGGAAGTTTGGTTCGGGTTTCAGTTTTCCAAGAACTGTGCTGCCATCTGCACAACGCTATTAGCGGATGGTTTTATTACAGAATCATGAATGTTCAATAAGAAAACCAATATTAATCGTGTGTGAAATAATATAAATATAATAATATAAAATATATAAAACAAGAGTGAATTATAGTTAAAAAAAGGTGTGACATAATTAATGGTTGAACGAAATAGCGGAGTTCAATACGAGAGAATGCCGTCTGTTACTTTCAGGTAAAAGTGATTAATACTTAAAATTTTTTAATAATATTAAGACTGTTTTAAAGCATTAGTGGATAACTTTATAACTTGATAAGAGATAAACTTGTTATTTACTTAAAACTGAATAATAATAATTAGAAATTACACCTATAAGCCTCGTTGCCTAATTTTAAAAACCTTTATATAATATAAACTAATATTTAACCATTATATTTAATACTAAGAATTGACTTTGATTATATCAAGATTATTTACGGCAATAACCCTGTTAACACCTAAGACCGCTGATTTGAAATGTTTCACAAACTTTATTGCCATGGCAGACATCTGCTATAATATCTTGGTTAATAATTTTAACACATCCATTGTAACTTTCTCTTAAAAAAGCTGATGAGTCAGTACCAAGGTTTTTCCTTATTTCAGAGCCACAAAACCTGGCACAGACCCATACAATTGGTTAAATACATCAATGACGTCACATTTGGTGGATATATTTACAATTAGCGTTGCCTTTGAAATAATTTGAGGAGCACATACATAGATTGACTCATGTTTGTAAATATTTAAGCCCCTCGAGATCGACAAACAGTGTTGACCCAGTAAACAGGCCCAAGATCGGCAAAGTCTAGGCCCGAAAAGATAACCGGCGGGGAATCTGGAATATATATAAACCATAGAGAGAATCAGAGCTCTTTACAGCTCTCTGTATACGCGACAATTACCAACATTGACAACTTGTTGTGGTGACGCTATCAGAGATCGTAATGAAAACTATAGCAGTTCGAGCTGAAACGTGAGAGATCGTAATACATGTTATTTATGTACAAACACAGTGCCGAAGAAGATACATACACTGATCGGATACATAATCTCACCGCCCTGATGAAGTGCAAATAGGCTAATAAATTAAGGCAATAATAAGGCTGCAATAGATTTATTTACACACACGGATCACACTCGTACACCCGTACGGTAAAAATAGCAGGCTAATAACGACGCTAATCAGTTAGTCAAATATCGTCTGGCCGATAGCTCCGACAATTGGAGTAACTGCCTCGAAAACACCTCAGTCTTGCAACTGACACGAGTCTGTAAGGGCGCGGAAAGTCGCGCTTTCGAGATCGGTCATCGATCGGTTCCTATATAGTTTTCTCAGATCCAATTATAACTGCGCAGCGGCTCGGTCATGTCACTAATTAACCTTAAATCCAGCGACATGTACGATGAACCGATAAATCTGTGGAAGACCAAGCAGCGCGTTCACTATCACCACGATGTGGTCAAAGGCAAAAAGTGTGTGTTTTTGGGTTTTAAATTCTCAACTGCAGTGGCACATATACACGGATTTAGATATATATTTTTTTTATAAAGATATCAAAAGGAGGGAAGTTTTATCAGTGTGGAATAAATGACGGCTGAAGCAAAAATTTTTGTAGAGAAAAGTAAAGAATTCCTTAAAGTTTAAATTTGATTTCTAGTTTTTGAGAAATCTTCATTCTTTATCTTTTCTAATTTAAAGATATTTTTCTTTTTTTAACGATAATAATTTTGATAATATTTTTCATAAAGCATCGACCACATAATACTTTTATGGTCAAAAATTTTTATGAGTTTCTCTTCCTTCTTATTTTCTAATAAAGTTTATCTAATCGAAAAGGTTCATCAAGTGTATATAGAGTTGTCAGTGTTATGACATTTTTTTTTCGTTTTGTTCGTAAAATCCCTAGCTCAAATTGCAGACACTGATTGCGCGGAACAAAAGAAAAACGTGATCACTTAATGTTTATGCAAACAGTTGAAACTTATCTAGCTCTTGATTGATGAGACATCTGGCCGAGTTGGGTTGATAAGCCCACTTATATACAAATTAGAGGTATTTCCTCGGGAACACGCGCAGTTTTCTTATCCCCGCCCAGCGATAATATCTCAATTTGCAGCCAGAAATCAATCAAAAAGCAATCAAAGCTGCAAAATATATCAAAAAGCAAGCGACTTTTTCAGGGTCATGTTCGTCTTCTTCAAAAAGCTGACCAGAAGCAAGAGCCTCGAAAGTAGATTCAGTCGATCGGAAATCATTGAACTCGTCGCAGGCTCTTCTTGGTGTTTTTCGTGTGTATGTGCGCCACTGGCAGGAAGGACAGAGTCCTGGAGCCACCTCTAATCTGATTTGATCCTTCGATAGTAACCAAACATCCTCCGATGGCTGTGATTATATAACCATTAGTGTGCCAAAGAAGTCGGCTTCGTTCTCCAGATCGCCGCCTAACTCGCTGCCGCCCTCGGTTCCGGGAACACCTCCGCACTCCTTTGCAGCCACCTCGAACCAGGTGATCCGCTACGCCAGAACCTCCTGCGACCACTGTGGCCATCACAGCATTCCCGTAATGTCGCCGCATCCCATCTCACCGCTGGCCAAGTCCCAGACTAATCTGGATCTCGTGGAGCATGCCAGTCAGAGGCAGGCCCTCCTACCGATGCCCACAATAGGGATCCATCGCGATGACTCTGCCTGCACCCTGCAGGTGTCCCGCAGGCCATCGCTGCTCCTGCAGGAGATACTCACGCAGCGGCCTCCGCTCTTTGGAAGGAAAGATGGCAATGGATTCTTGTCGCCGAGGAGTGCCAGAAATGGGTACTTGCTTTTGGTTAAATTTAGGATTTATAGATATAGTTAATCTAGTTGTTTATGGTTTAGTATTTCGCCCACTTCATTTTTAATAATTTCAGAAACCTGCAAGGAACAGCCAGCGGCAGTACAGCCACTATTAACTTACAAAGTGGCACGGCAAGTGCCAGGAATGGATCCACAGCCTTCTTCGATAATGGAGCCAAGAGCTTTCAGGCCAAGCAGCAGAAGGAAAAGAACCGCAGGGCGGGCAAGTGAGTGGCAAAAAATAACTTTAAAGTAAGCTTATTTTTAATACATTGTTTTTATATTTTCTCAGTGATGCCATAAGCTCTGCCTTGTCGGCCACCTATTGCAAGCTGCTGGTGCTGCTGGGCGTCTGTCTGCCCATCACAGAGGTGATATCGGATCAGATACCCACCTATGTGTACCAGGGATTCTACGTGTATCTCTATGCAGGCAGCATACTCTTTGTGATATTTCTGTACATCAGTGCCTTTCGCAATCGATCGCTATTTAATGCCCTGAAAGAGTATCGTGAGTTTAGTCTACTTTTTTGGGTAATTCTTTATTTAAAATATATATTGTTTTGCAGATGAAAAGAACAGCAATGTCCATCTCAAGCACAAAGTCACACATTTCGGCAGCTTTTACCTGAGAGTAGGAGCCATTGCCTTTGCCATTGGCACCATGGTGTATTCTGGCCTGGAATTTGGCCAGTTTTTTGAGCTGAATGGTCATCCTGGCTGTCGGGATGTCTTCGTGGCCATTACACCCATCTGTAGGATGATCCTGTGCATTGCCCAGGTTCAGTTCATCTTCCTGAACACCACCTACATGGACATGGCCCGCCACAAGGTGGCCTCGAGATTCGGACTCATGCACATGGTGGCCACCAATCTGTGCGAGTGGCTGTATGTCCTAGTGGAGGAGACCAAGCACGAGATATTCCACATAAGCCAACACGAGGTGGATCCTGCCCACGACCTGGTTATTCACAACAACACCAACAGCCGCCCCGACTGGGCTGCGGTTAATGAGTCCCTGCATCACCATCAACTTCACAACTCCCACCTGACGGTCACAGATCCACTCAATAGAACGGTGCTGGCCAATGTGAGCACTATTATTGCGAACATGACTGTGACCCCTTCGCCCACGGCGGCCACATTTAGTGGCTGCTCTCGGACCACCATCATGGGTTCTTTGGTCCAGCAGCTGTCGCCTTTCCTGTTTCCCTGCACCATCGAGTATTCCCTGATCTGTGCTGTGATTCTCTTTGAGATGTGGAAGACTGTTAAATCCATTCCGGACATCGACAAGACCAGGAAGAACTCCGTGAAGCCGGTGACTCAGAAACCGGCTCACCACTTTTCAGTGGACTGCTCGCAGTCGCACAAGGGTCTCTTCTTTGGCATCTTGATCATTGTGATGACAATTATCTCCATGATCATGTACTTTGTGCTGTACACGCAGCCGGGTTACGACCTGGTGGCCACTCAGGAGGTCACTCTGTGGGAGACCTTCATGTACTTTATGTGCGCCTCGGCTGTGATAACGGGTGAGATTTTAAAAATTTATTTTAAATGATATATTATTTTGTTTATACCTTTTCTTTACAGGCATGATCCTTATGCGCGACCTGCGCTACATCAAGGACACCAGCGACGAACATCACTCGATGGACCTGGACAATCTTCTTCTGATTGTGGCCCAGACCGGAGTGTATCTCTACGGCATGTTCAGCATCCTGGGCAGCTACTTTGCCAAGTGGGATACAGTGCCAGACCGCGTCGAGGGTATTATTGCGGAGGTCTTTGGCGTGGTGCAGACATCGCTGCAGACAATGTTCATCCTTCACGCGAGCCACCGGCGGTGCAAGGGCGCCAAACAGGTACGAAGGAAGCCTGGCAGGGAGATTATCACGTTCCTGCTGGTGGCCAACATTGCCATCTGGTTTGTGAATACGCTGATTAAGGGACGAGCCGTGTTCCGGGAGACGCACCTGGAGTTCTTCGGGGTCTGGGGCTGGACCATCATTACTCACATCTCCATGCCGCTGGCCATCTTCTACCGCTTCCACTCCACTATTTGTCTGTTTGAAGTCTGGAAAATCACCTACAAGGCCAAGGCGCACTAGGTTTTGAATAATTCCCTTGATAAGTGGTCATTTGCTTTGTTGTTTAAGTTAATTTAAAGTTCGAACAATATAGATTTCTGCATAAGATAATTTATTTTTAAGAACGAAATCAGTCTTCTTTGTTAGCAACAAATAAATCATTAATTTATTCTTCGAGAGAGGTGGTTTTGTTAAAAGTATTTCGGCTTCAATAATTAAACTTTGTTGCTGTGAGTTGAGTTATTAATTTGGGAATTGTAACCTTATTACTTTCTTTCAAAATTAAATGCTTAAAATAATTTACTTCTATACTTTTATTTTTTGGCTTTTTGACATCTGAAAACTATAAAAAATGGGCCAGAAATACAATTTGTTATCACTTTGACTGACATTACGTGACACTTGTTATTTATTTTCTCATTAGCAGTTGAGGTGCCAAAAGATTGCACACTTATTTTGATTACCCAATTTCACTTGACACTTTGAAACGGTAGCATTTAGTAATCCCCTGGAAAGTGTCATTCACGTGGTCAATTGGCGTAAAGTGTCTTTACAGCTGGTAGTTCAATCAATCAAAAGCTCTTAATAATCAGATTGTAATTATTTTCAGCAAAGTATGTTATTTTACAGCAACTTTAAGAAGTAAATAATTCCATTGCTGCGGACTTTCAGGGTTCATCTTATTTCCTTACAAATTGCCTCGATCTATAAACAGCCCATAAGGAATTGCTTGGCGTGAAAGCAAAATCAGGTATTCGTGTATCAAATGTATCGAGGTTGACATAAATCTTTTGGCAGAAAAAGGCTGAGGCAGACAATTGACAAATCGGCGTTTCCGTTTCCTGTTGCGTGCTGCTCCGCCAAGAAAAATGTCAAAATGGGGCGGGGATTGACATTGAACGGATGCAAAAGGGAAGCCAACTGTCTCATGGGCATAAATTTGATATGCCCGAAATCCGGGAGTCCATATATCGATGTGTGTGCATGTGTGTGTGAAGGACTTTCGAACCGAAACATCAAGGAAGGTAAATAAAAAGGCATTGAGCCATGAAGTTGATGAATTGGCGCATTTAAATTATGTATTTATGGGGAAATCAGGAGAAGAGAGGCGATTGTTATTCAGGTGGCACACACAGCGATAATAAACGGGCAATTTGGGGTTAACAAATCGAGTGATGTATGGCTTTATCGCATCCTTTCGATGAGCACGTGATGGGAATGTGTAATAAAGCAATAGTCAAACAATCAATGTATACAGTCAACTTTAAGCTATTGATACTCCGAACTCCTTAATTAAAATACAGCATAAAAGAGGATGTCAATAAATAAACAAATGACTTTTAAATAAAAATTCCAATCACGTGTGGGAAAATTTAGCCCCATCTTCAACCCAGAGCTTCACACGTGACTTTTGAATATTTACTCGTAAAATGTGCAATTATCGGTACAAGACCAGCAATAAATATAACATTTCTCTTAAAACTCTTGGCTGTTTTTCAAGTAAATTTTTTATAAAAAATTTTGTATAAAACCTCTGCCTACACTTAAATACAAAGCCCATTGAAATCTTGAGCCATTTCAAATAGCCATCATAATTAGAAGGGAAGCGCCACTTTCCACGGAAACGTGCTAATTGCAGGTGGAACAGTAAAAAAGAGGCAACCAACAGCGAAATGAGGAAACTAATTAGAACTCTGGGTAGCGAATACAAGCCGTTATCCATTACTCTTTAATCAATATTGTAAACAATTTCTCAGATGACTACCTCCAACCGAAATGAGTTCAAGTTCAAGACGACGACGCCAAGATTCCATTTCAATGGACTTCCAAACGGACTTGCCGCGATTGTCAACATTAATAAATCAGATGGGAAAAATTGCAGTCGATGGAATTTTGTATGATGCCATCATCAACGTGCCCGGCAACTATGCCAGATGTCAACTGCCTGGGAAAAATAGAATCAGGAAGCTCGCGCTAGCTGGGAGGATGTTGTAAATGGAAATGACGCGGAAGCGCTAAGGACAATGACGGACGTCGACGATGACGATGACGAGTTTTGGAGCTGATGGCCATGTTTGGTGCCGACCGCCCGGGTGCCTCTTCGTGGCGGAAATGACATCGCAATGGAGGTGACACCGCTGCGGGGAGTTCGCAGCGGAAACGGAAATTTAAAGGCAAGGCAAACGGCCAAGAGAAACGGGCAAACAAGCGGTGAATGCTAATAAAGATGTGAAGTTGGCAAGGAACTGCAGACTCACTGGGGAATTGTCGGGAAATAATGGTCATTAAGCAAATTCCCTATAAAAATAAAGTTTTTTAAAGTAATTACTGTACGTTGAGGTTTGAATACACAAAAGAATTATCTAGTTTCAAAACCAATCACAATTTAATCGAGCTCATCTTTGACTAGACAATCTAAATTCACATGGTGAAAACTTTAATTCTATCTACGGCAATCAATAAAAAGTTTATTCCCGTTTTCTCAGCATCTCTTTCAACTTCCCAAACTTTATGCACACTCACCGGGAAGTGAAAGCAAGCAAACCTAAGTTTCTAGTGGAAGAAGCGTTTTTATTTGTTCGATTTAAAAATGAATTTTCAGTTTCGGCAAGTTATTTCAAGCCAAGGGATGCCAAGAACTTTTTAGCCATATATTGTTCTGATAAGTTTCTCTCCAAGTGAGCAGCAAAAGCTTTCCATATACGGAATTAAAATTGATCTAAATTGATAGATGCCAATGGAGTTGAAGCTTGGAAATTTTAGAAATGAAAGTAAAGCTATGCAACCCAACTTGCTGTAAAGTAAATTTCCCTTGAAAAGTAAATAGAAATAAAACCATTTGCTCTCCATTAAACGAAACCGGAGAGGGACTAGCATCACGTAGATCGAAAGCATTTTTCCCTTCTTGAGGACAGAAACTGAAACAAAACGTGTTTCTGGTGGCAAATCCTTTGTGGCTTCCCCTCTGCCTGTGTCTCTCAGCTTCTTTGGCACCCCGAACACGTAAGGCACGCACATGGATGGCTAAAGACATTAGAACGACACAATTAACCTTTTTAAAGAAGGATGTCAACAGTTGCTGACGGGTTGTGTGTGGTGTGGTTTGGGTTATGGGTTATGGTTAAGAGCTTAAAGGGCGGCAGAACAATTGGTGCCACTCAAGCGTTTGTTTAGAAATCTAAAATTTCAACAAAATAGGGCAAGGTTGTAAAAAGTAAGGTACATTTTCATAGGAAGAGCTCTTAATATTATTTATATATATTAAAAAGGAACATGACAAAGGAAAGGTTATTAAAATATATTTATTAATGTTCAATCACTCATTTATTTTACTTAATTTAATGTTTTTATTTAGCTCTCCCCTTCCCTTCGTTTTTCTCACCTTTAATGAAATTTCCCTTAAGGTAAATTAAAGTGTGCACTTCGCCCGGAAAATGTATACAACTTTTGTATACATATACCATTTTTTTTTTGTTGGCAAACACAGTTAAGCAAATATGGTAGAATTTTAATAAGACACCAAGGGAAGCTTGAGGCACTTTCAATTTGTTTTGAACGACGGAAACGCGAACTCCCTTCCGTTGGAGCCACAAGGCGCAGGGCACATGGGACAATTTCCCACTCGGCGACGCATTCTTAAGGGCAACGTAATATTTTCTGTTGAGTGGAAAATTAAACACAAGCTTACCATGGCGACGAAAAGACTAAAATATCATATTGCAGCTTGACTGTAATAAGATTACTTTTGAGATTGAAATCCGCGAGCAACTCGAATTTCAGCAATCGGCTTAAAAGTTGTCAGAGAAAGTTTGGATTTCGACGGATTTATCCTGAGCGTTGCGGTATATTTGCTCCCACAAAAAAACTACAACGAGAAATGCAATCATTAAAGTTTAATGAACTGTGCAAAATGCTCACCTAATTGGATATAAAACTTGCCCGACTTCTGTTTTCTTTTTCCGGCGAATGCAGCTGGAATTGACTGTGGTGCGCATTGAACTGCAATATAAAATTTAGTGGCTATATCTAGTTATGGCAATTCTTTTTATGTCCATATTTTATGGCCGCGCCACCATCAGTGGCGCGGTCTCAGGGGCCTTGGAAAAATATTCAATTGCGATGGAAGGAATGCGCAAAACTGTCAATCATTGTCAGTTTTCTTCTTTATTTTTCCGCCGTAACACATGGCGTATGAATGATTTGCAGAGTAGGTGAGTAGATATAAATAATGAAATGAAAGCAAGTGTTGCAAATGACATTCCAGCGAACTTTTTGTAGTGCTAAAGCCAGTGAGCTTTAGAAGTAAAAAAAAATACATAGAAAATAAATAATGAAGAGAGATCCTTAGGACACCGACCAAAGCTCACTCGTATATCAAATTTATGGGTCGCAAAATAACTTTATTCGCCGAAGCGTAAACGTGTGAAAAATCGGCAACAACGAAAACAAATAAAATCGAGGCCCAAGTACAGGGCATTACAAAAGCCAACCGAAATAATTCATTTTCCTGGCCCAGTGTTTGCTATTCTATTTGCCGAGGTGCACGCAAGATAAATGGGGCGCGGCAAATAATAAAATATTTATACAAAATCCAACAATCTCGGTTTGCCTAGAGAGAGAGAGAGAGACGTAAATAAACGTTTTAGTTTGGGGCTGCTGTTCCAAACAATTGACTGATGGACATTTGATGAAAGGATCACATCACGTATACGCCCTGGGGACGTGCCAAAATTGAAACTTTCGCTAGAACCTTTGGCGGGTCAACAAATGTGACACTTTCCAAGATTTATTCTGTAAATGGCCGTTGGATTTCACTTGGTTTTTGGTAGAAATTTTTTTTTGTTCTTTTCGGCAGTCTTAGTAAGCAAATGTAAGCAAAGACGTGTTAGTGTGGTTGTTTAAATCATTGAAAAAACTCTTATCGAAAGCGAATTTGGTGTTTGTTTATTGCTAGTGTTGGGTATACAACCTATTCCTTGGTTATTCCTGATTTGGTAGCTGTATAGTTTTTTATATGGTTTTTCCACTTTCCTTGAGGTTTCGGCAAGCTCACGTTTCTATGAGGAAATCTTGAAGTGTGTATGTAGTAGCAAGTCAATAACATTGTACATCGTTGTTGCCTCAGTAACTCACAAAGAGATTGCTCCTTCATTCTACATATATCGTAAATCCCTTCGAGTGGCTCAGTCGGTGGATGCAATAAAGCTGCACTGTGAACATCTACAGATTCGGCATAGGGAGGAGGCTCATTTATACTTTCACATACCCACAACAACACTTTGAGCTTGCCAAATGTTATCGGTCGACAAAGGGCTACTATGTTGTTGCAATCAAAATTCGCATTTGACGACTGACGCTTGATTTAAGTCAAAATCGGTGCCCCCCTAAGCTCTATTCCCAAAATGTATTCCCAAAAAGTCGATTGCATTTTGAGTTCAGCCAATTGTGAAGCAAAAACAATGCCACAATATTTTTTATTGGCTTTTGTGGACTTGCAAAGCACTAAAAATTCATTCAACTTCGATGTGCTCTGCCGGAATTGCAACTCCATTTTCATTCGACTTTCTCTCTTGGGCATGAATTATTTATTTACGACTGCCATGGTTCAATTTTGTATTAGGACTTCACTGCCACATGGTACATTTTCAATGATCGCAGCGACTACGAGCTGTAAACAAGAGTAGAAAATTGGGTTTTTGTATACACTTTGTATTACCTAACAAATGGGGCATTTCTCTGTAAGTATTATTAATTGTTTTATGAATTTAATCCTTCATTATCCTGGGATACGAATTGCGGCCCCGAGAAGTTTGAGGGGTATCCATGATTTTGTTGCAAATCACCATTGACTCCCTGCTTAGCTTATTTCTCATTGTTTTCTTCGGCATGCTTCAGCACTTCGAAGATTTCCTTGAAGGCATTTCTGTGCTCCGTACCGTTGAGTTAGTAAGATTCAATCGTATCCATTACTAATTGAGCAATGGAAGGAGCTGGGACTCGCTGATCTGGGTGCATTTTCATCGAAGAATCCCAACGTGAAATGATGTTATAGTTATGCATTAATTAACATCAGTTTAAAGCCTGTTCAGTAGCCTTCAATTAAATTATTCCATAACATTTGTTGTTGCTTATCTCATTTGGTACTTGTGCAAGTAATTAACTTTCTTGTTTACCCACATGACCAACAAATTCCGTACAACCCTTTAACTAATGCTGTTTTTATGCCCACCCACACAGTGTGCTGCTATCTGGTCCATGCCCTCCTCTATTTTGTGCATCACTCTGCCTCTGCCTCCCAGTGGTGCCATTAACGTTTTTCCATCATGCGTCCGCTTTTTGCAATTTAGATAGTTGAATTGTTCCTTTGCTTCACTTGGCACAAGCTCAAAGTTAGATGGAATTTAATATGAAATGAAATACTTTTGATTTAACCAATTAGAAACTTTACGAAAATAGTTTATGTAGTTTAAAAGTTAATGATTTTAGGTAGTTTTTTACAACTACGATTATATTGTTAACTTTTTGGATGTTTTACCCAATTCCAAATATATAATTCCTTAAAACCCTAACACAAACCCTTTCCGAAAAGGGATATTGGACACCTGCCACACTCAATTAGCCTCCTTCCGATCCAATTATGTTGTTTCCCTTGTGGGAGAGAATATCATGTTGGTAGAATATGTCATAAATACGAGCACCCTAGATTTTTATGTCACAACGGTTTTGCTTTCATTTTTTGCTGGTGCTGCTGCTTGCCCACCCATGTGGGCGTGGCATGAACAACATTTACATATGGCATTTACACTTATCAACATTATGTTGGGCGACGCCTGTTTGTGGTTATGCGCGGCACATTCGGGTTAACATTGCGTATGAATAATTGAATATGTCCTGTTCTGCACGTTCGTTTTTTGTTGCCGGTTGTTTGATTAATTGTGCGCACACACGGCGTGTGTGTGTAAAAAAAACGAGATGGCTCCATCACACTTTAAAGCATTGGACAGCAGATGAATTCAATTGCATTTCGACCGCAGAAGAACGGACAGCTGACCTAAAATTAAAAAAATGTAAACGAAAAAAAAAAGAAACATTAAGACAGAATGCCAGGGGCTTCAAAAAAAAAACATCACAAAAATTGTGTAAATATGGCTTGTTCAAAGCCACAAATGGCCAGGATTTTAGCAGCATCAGAGGTTATTCATCCATTCAGATTAAATGAAAGCAACAGTGGTTCAAGAGTTTCTAAAGTATTTATATTTAATTAAAGGATATAAAACATTTGTCGAAGTTATTCGTTCTTCAATCAGTCTTTCAGTCTTTTGAATACTGAAACTTGTTCGTAAAATATATCTAAATAAACTTCAAAACACCCTTAAAGCCAATAAAACATGCCTAAACCTCTACTTTCAAATATAAATGGTAATGTGTCAGTATAACTAGCCAGGAGATCCCTCCAGACTTGGCAACTGGTAAGGCAACGACCACAATTTCGATTTGCATTTGGTCGGGATACTTTGGCGTAAAGGTAAATTCGGTTCAATGTTCTGGTGGCCAAGGGAAAATGCAATCGACAAACGTTTTAAAAGGCATGGCACTGCCTTTGTGCGTACTCAAAAGGCAGCAATAAAATTACTTGCGTCACACAGCGAGCAGGGAATACGAATCGAATTGCAGCCAAAGATAAAATGGCAGCCGACATATATTGTACGTATAAGCATGCATGTGAATGTGGAATAAAAGTCCTGATTAAAGACTTGTACTCTCAGCACAATTTGCATTTTCCCGGGCAATCTGCAGCAGAAAGGTGAATCCTGACTGAAAGCGAGATTAAGGGATTCGGATTCCCTCAAGCGACATTTCTGTGATTTGTTAAATAATACGATGTTCAGTTTTCCCATTAAATAAATCATAGTCTGTGTCTCTTTGGGTATAAAGTAAAGGGAATTCTACATTTTCTTAGCTTAAAATTTAAGTTTTTGTGATAAAAAATAAAATTCCCAAATGATATAGAATGAAATATTTAATTTATTTATGCATATAAGCTTAATCGGTCATAAGATTCACAGTTTTCTATTATTTTACTGCCTGCATTTATAGCCAATTTATTTATTCTATTCAACTTTGCCAGCTGCAAATTGTATGAAAATGAAATAAACCTAAGCTGTCATAAACTATTTTTATGCCCGCAAATTGCGCATACGCAGTGGATGCCAAATCAACGAGGGATTTCACTAAACCCACTGGCTAAGTCTTCATTTAAAAACTATAAAACTCGCAGTAAAGCCATAAAACTTTAAATTTTAAATTGCCATTTGCCAATTCAATTGAATTACCTTTGCCATTTGATATAGAAAATAGAATAGCAGAAAACAGCATTATTATTTCTATTTGGATAAATAAGTAGATTGTTTTAATCTAATAAATAAATCGAACATTTTTACGACTCCGGTAATTAATTATTAAATCAATTATACCGATTTTTATTTAGAGAAATTATTTCATAAATATGCAATAATCAACCGTAGACATGAAAAACAACAATTCTACAAGAGCTAATAATACAAATTAAATTAAAATATCGTTTACATTTCGTTGTTCAAAGTAAAGTTAAATAGAATATCTCTTATCAAATATTTTAATCAAAACAAAACAATGATATAAAACCGTTTTATTAACTTTTAATGATATACCGCAAATGCGGATAATGATATACCGGAAATTCGAAGGGCAAACCATAAAAATTGACTATTTCCCATTGATTACCATGCATTTGGAAAATTAAATCATAAAAATGCAAATTAAAATTGCTCAAGCTATAAAAGCAACGACGAAGATGTGCGGCAGTGAAGTATAAATAAAGTTATCTCTTTTCCCATAAAAAATAAAGAAGAAAACGATTTAGAGAGGCTTTTAATTTCATTAATTTATACAAAGTGAAGTTTTAATATTATATTAATCGATTTGTTTGGTTAATGCCATTTAGAATGATTAGCTGTTGACCAGAAAATTATCGTTATAATCAGTGTATCGCGTAAGGCTCATAAATTAAAATAAAACTTCTTTCTCCTATTCCGCCAAGTCTAAAAGTCCCTGAGAGATTGGAAAAGTTTCTTGCCGTTTTATATTTTTTTCTGTACTTTTTCCCTTCCAGGAATCAAGGACCCTTGTTAGAGTTTCGCCTTTTTATGTTTCCACAGACTTTTACAGGCGCTAAAAGCATGTAAAATATCTGTCAACGGGCTGGAGTTTAGCCACAAGACTTTACAATAGTTGTTCTTGGCTTCTTATTTTTTCTGTAATCACCCAAGTGTCTGGTAACTTGTTTTAAATTAGAATATTGGCTTGAGGGCGAACTTTCACAGCTGTTCCTTTTGACACGTAATAAATTATCCTTGATTGGCAATGGTCTAATTCTCATTCAGTTCTGGCTGAATTCCGCAAATTACCTACCTAATTAGCTGTGGTTACACACAATCACCTATTAGCTGAATACTGTCAAACAGACATTTACAAATTAAAGGCCACGAGAGTGTGATTGTCTTATCTTCGAATATCTCACATTGTCTTGCACTAATTAAGATGGAGTGAAAATAACTTGATGTTAATCTTTTGGCTATATTTTAATATATTTGCTTAAGCCTTTAAGAGCTATCCACCCCAATGAAAAATAAGTTAGAAGAGTTCTCTAATATAAAATTTCCTACAAAAATTGAGGCCCTTCTAACCTTGTCACCGTGCTAAGACCACAGTAATTTCATTTTCTATTCACTCCTGGCAGACGACATATTAAATTTTAGTGCCTGCCACATAAGTGAGTCGTCACTTAGCTGCACTCCGAGGGCAATGAAAAGTTTCGCCCGGAAAATGCGGCTGGCTGTGATCGTCAATGTTTCGCATGAAGGTTGCTGCGTGTCTGTCAGAGACTTTATTTTATATGCTGCCATATATTCATGTACGTGGGCGGGTGTGACACACTAATGCACTTAGTCGCTGATAGTAATGTGCTCATAATTTTCAATTAAAAACTTGCGGCAACAATGACTTGATTGTGAAACGGGTAAGCATGTGGGGAGGAAGTTAGTTTTAACGTTCTTTTAGAATTATGGTGATTGTAGTTCACTAATTAAAATCTTTCTTAAAATTATGTAGTTAGTTTTTAAGTCTATATCCAAGCATTAGCAACAGGTTGTAACCCTGAAAGGTCTCAGTGGATCTGTGACAAGTTCCACACAATGCGTAAACAAATAAAAAGGAAGCACAACTTGCAACGTGTTGAAAGGAACATGTTGCTTGCAAGGGAGAGGCTTGCCGACTTACTGAACATTTTCCCTAAATATAAATTTCCTTTTCTGTAAAATCCTGTTAGTTGACAGAGAGTAAAATGTTAAACGATTTCCGAGTTAGTCTCCAACGAATGCCGGCCAAAGGCAGGCGGTTCCCGTAACCAGCGGGAAAACTCATAAAAGATTATTGAATAGAAAACACGTATAAAATAAGTACCATGTATAATCGTTTGGTATATATTTGATTTTATAAGCTAGAACAATTTATTGTCCTAATTCTCTGTGGAAACAAAAACAGGGAACACATGAGCTCAAGCGAGAAAAATACGCATAAATTATAATGGACCCTCATAAATGCCAAGAACCCGTAACCGTAGTCCTTCCCCCTAATATCGTTACGTTTATTGAACTTGATAGTGTGCTCCGCACTCCTGACCTTGCTCCTGGTTTAATAATAGCCGTAAGCCTTTGCATATTGAATACTAATTACCAGATTAGCAGACTTGACACTGAATTTAAAATTATATATATAAAGGCAAAAAAAATGAATAAATATTCGTCAAAGTGTAGGACTTGCTTGTTATCACCTGAATTATAGCGAAGCTCAAAAAACAAACACAAAATCCAGGCTAAAATATTCAAAATTTTATGTTGGATCATAAAAAGCCAAGACTGATGCAAAAAGCAGCTTAAATTCTCAGCTCTCATCAATCTTAAGCGCTAGACATACAAACAATTTACATTTATATTCGGAAACGTTGCTTAAAAATCACCTAAAAGCTTAACAAATAATGCCATAAATATTACAAGGACAAACTACTTTCAAGAATGTTTATTATTATTACTTATAAGAATGTTTATTAATAAAGAAAACACGTTCTTTTATAAAAAAAAACCTATTATATTATATAAAATATGAAAAAATGTACTGTCTCTAGAAAGAATATTTTCCTTTGACTAAACAAAACTGGCAAATCGAACGGCAAATCGAAAATGGGGAGCGGAAATGCGGGGCAAAATAAAAACCCCAATTGATTTAAAATCCGAGCAATAAAACTGCAACAAAAGCGTAGCAAAGTGAAAGCAAACAAGTTGCTTGCACACCGATAAAATCAAACGGGAATGGGGAAAAAATTCAAAAATAAATACGCGATTCAACACAATTGCAGAGCGGGCGAGGCACCGAGGGGTGGCGCGGGAAAAAGGCACAGCGGAAAAACAATAAGAAACCGAGAGCAGCGAATATAAAATCTAAAATTGACCATAAACCCGACGGTGGCCCAGAAATGAAGATAAGCGGCGAAGGCGAAGGAAGCACCAAATTGATATACGTTCCCTTTTGTTTTTTTTTTTGGGGTCTGTAGATGCTTCTTTTTAAAATAAGGTATTCATGGAAAATAGGATATATAAACGAGGCATGAAGATGTGGGGATATATGATATTTAAAAAAATTTAGGCCACACAATTCCTGCCCTTTTTATATTTTATTTTCACAGTATTTACCATATTTTAAACCCAGGTATTCTTAAGTCGAGACATTGCCTGACTGTACACTTTCCACATTTTTTTCTTTCGCGCTCCGCTCAAGGACGAATCGTAATTTGCTGGGCGGACCCGGGGGTGAGCCAGTGCCATCATAATAATTTAAAGTAGAACTGATAATCTTTGGCAGGCTAAAGTGTCCTTGGGTGGCAGGAAAAAGGCGAAAAGGTGGCTGAAAGGCATTGGGGAAAAGTGCTTAAATAAAGCTGTTGTTGCTGTGTTGTATTTGCTCAGCCATCTTGGTTTTTCAGCAGTCAAAATGTTTTGCTTGGAACAAAATTCATGTCACTCGAGATGCTCTTGTTCAAGCTGTTGGCTTCGGCAGCAACATAAGTTTAGTTTATTATCAGTTTTATGCTAATCGATTTGGGGACACTTGCACCAGCTGCCGCATCAGTTAAAGTTTAAAATACCATTGGAAAAAGTTTACAATTAAGCTGGAGTTTTAAGGTTTTAATAAGAGGATCTACAAGAAACTTAAAAAACACTTCTAACAAGGTTTAAAATTGAGTAAAAAATAAATTACCTATTATTCTTCTTTATTTTAAAAATTTAAAAGCCTCTGTAATAGAATCTAGGTCTAATCTAGTTGGAAAACTCACACAGATAACGGCATAACAAACCAACAATTTCAAAAATCAACAATAACCCTGGTATCTATAATTTTCATATTACACACAGAATTCTACACACAAAATGCAAATTGGAACCCAAACGAGAGAGCAAATAAGAAAAGCAAAATTCTGCATGCCAACTTCTCACACAAATTCGCAAACAATCGCACTCGAATGCATTGTGTGCAGTTTGTATTGCATTTACAGATGTTAGGTAAGTGGTTGAATGTTCTTACCAACGAATACAAGCGAATAATGTGGGTTAAACCGAAGCATTTAACTACAAAATGTAAATGTTAAAAAGTAATTAAACTAGGTTCTATCAGTATACCATAGTTCTTGGATCTTGACCGTTCTTAAGTCATAAATGCGGATTTTTCACTTTGTATTTTAAATATATAACAAAATAAGTACTAGCCGTCCTTGGAAAGACCTCATTCTCCAAACGAATATTTTTTATTCACACAGATGCGAAAAAACTAACTAAAAAAAAAAAAAAAGGCAAAGGAAGAAGGAACCCTTTTTATCAAGTCAAATATGTAAATGACGCTGCCAAATGTGTCCAACTCAAGTGAGAACATATGCGGCTCCCGGTCAGTTTTTTGCCACTTTTTTTGTTTCGCCTGACAAATCTGATTATGTTATTTAGATTAGCCACAAAAGTCGGCTGTCAGTTGGTAGTAAACCTTTTTGCCTCCGTCCCGTCCCGTCGCGTTCCGGTCCGGCCACATGAGGTAATCATAAATTATTACACAACATGCTCTTCCCTACAAATTTCCTTAAAGTCCTTTTCAACGCACTTTGAGTGACCCAAATTGGGTGAATTTCAGTGAGCTTTTCGGCTGTCAGAGCACATGAACGTTGGCCAGATCAAAGGGGGAATGGCATCAATTGATGCTCACCTGCCTGCTTTTTGCCTGGGGCGTTGATTGCAAATCTTCAAGTGGCTTTGACAGCACCTCCTTTCCCAAAAACGAAGAAAAAACTGACAAGACACGAGCTCCAGCAGAAGCTGGAGAGGCGAGGAAAGAAAAGCGGAAGACGCCGTGCAAACACGCAGGGAGCCAACAGAAAATTGGATTTTATGCTTATTTACATTTGCCGGTTGCCAGCAGGTGGGACACCTCCGAAAAAAGAGGTTACCCCGTGGATATGAGGGATATCCCTCCGCGTGAGCACATCAAATATACATGCATTTATCCATTCAGGATTTCGCCTGAAACTTGAAAAAACGAGAGCGATAAAAAGTAGGCAACTTTCCGGAACGGATCGGATCCATTAAAGCCAACTGTTGCTGGCCATATTCTGTGAAATTTATACGCATTCGCATATCGATTCAATTTCCATCGAATGTTCACTTTTTTCCAATGATTTTAAAGCAGCAAGCTGGTGTCGCCTTTATCGGTTAGCCTTTTTTACAAAGTATAAAAAACTTGATCAAACTTTATACTTATATCTATTTAAATAAGTAAGCAGGAGAACATTTCCCCTTATTTTAGGTAATTTTTAAATTTAATTTTAAAAAATGAAACATACTTTATGCTTAACTAACTTTTACTAGATTGCTCCCCAGCTGCTTACACATTTTTTTCTTGATTTTATCGATCGAATTATAAGGAATATTGCGCACTTTGAAGGTCGCCCTGGCGGGTATCCTTATTTATCTTTTGCTTTGAAATTTATGCACTCCTTCTGAAACAGCCCAAGTGGTCCCCCGGGTATAATAATAATGATAGCAGGCGGCCGCCGAATGGGGCGTATGGGTAATTTATGATAAGCAATTGACTTGTTGACATGACCGAGGGCACATCTCTGCGTATAGTTTATGTGTGCTTGCATTCCTTGCCAAGATTGCAGATAGCCCCGGAGCACTCGTAATCCCGGCTCAAAGTAGAGCGCCAACAAAAGAGCCACAGATCCCCGGTAATCTTTGGCGTAATTGACATCTGATTGGAGAAGCATCTGGCCGGGTGCCAAGTCCGCTGCCACTACGTGCTACCTGGCTAATCACGCAGCCGTGACGTCGACGGGGGACAGGTGTGTGGACGGGAGCGACAGGTGATGAGACTACGCTGCGGCCGGGCGATGTAACTAAAATCCACGTGAAAGCCAACACCTTGTCACCAGGTGACATCGCCACCCACACACAAGCCCCGGACGTGTCATGTGCTTGTACATATAACTTCTGACGAGCCAAATATAACTCAACGCGGCTGGAAAAGCCGCTCGGTCAACGGGATCGCGGAAAGCCAGAGAAAAATAACTGTGAGAGACGCCTGATACTCTAGACAATTTTTTAGGAATTATTTTTAATGCATAAGTTTGTTTTTGACAAGAAACTAAAGCTGATTTTTCTGAGAATAAATTAAGGTTATATATAGGCATCTTCGGTATTTTACATTTCTGGCTTAAATTTTCCTCATTATTTTAATAATAATAATAACAACATTTGAATAAAGCTTTGCCTTGTGTGCCAAAAGATGCTTTTTCTGCACTCCGTTCCCTTACAGGTGATTTGAGGCCAGCAAGCCACAGGATTCGGGTCGGACTTGGGCTCCGTATTGAAGCTACTGAATTCTATTCAATGCTGTTGTGGCAAGAACTGCATTTCCCTTTGGCCTTTGGCCGGCCACTCACTATTGATTAACCGGATTTCTCGGGGCTGGCCCCCAAAACAAATCTCACGTCCTCCAAGTGCCTGGGCAACAACGATGCCGGCAAATACACGAATAACAAACCAATCACCGGGGCGGATGCAAGTAGACCATGTTGCCACTGCCATTCAAGGCAGGACTCTGTTTGCACTTCGCCTGCAGTAGGGGCCGGAAGTGGACAAAAGCACCGCCACTGCTGGCTAAGGTCCTGGCACCCAGCCCGCAGCTATTCCCCCAAGCGGCTTCGACCCAGCTGAGAGGGGCAATGTCTCAGTTGCCCGTAATAATACCCTGGATTTCCTATCAGACGTTCGCATCATGTTGAGGCAACCCAACATCGTTGTCATTGTCGTCTATTTAAGGCGATTGCCTCTTACCCTTATCTCTTGCGGTGTTCTTCACGGCGCCCTTAACACGTTGTTGTCTAAGCAGCCGGGAGAAACATAAACTAAGAGAATTTTAAGTGTTAGATCTCACAAATCGGGTTTATTTCACGATGCATAGCGATATATTCAAAATTTAAATGTCTTGTATTTTCACTCAGAGTTCTCATTTAGAACCGTAGCAATCCAGTTCGTGTGTGGGGCAACGTTTGTAATAACGTTTAGCCCACGCTTTGAGTATTTGACAATGCCATATAGAGAATGTATTGGAGCATTATTGCCCCGGATTACAACCTTTTGAGAAACAACATTGCCGCGAATTCCAAAGACCTGTTTGAGTCTTTGAGGAGTTGGGATACAAATTTCAGCCGACTGGATCATTTTCCTCAAATTGGCAGAGCACCTTTGTTTCTCAACGGGTAAGACAGTCTTAAAAGTGGAGGTTAAGCCTGTTTCATTTCGCTCAACGTCTAGGACGGTGAGCTGAGGCCGAGGTTGCACCATAGAAGGTCCTCTAAGGATACAGATTGGCTTCATTACATCTGCAAAGAAGGATCTGAGTTAGAGCTTAGGGATAATGAGGAAAGTTACTCTTACTTTCAGGAATCAACTCACTGCTCAGCTTGAGCAATGCCAAATCAGTTTTGTAGATTTCCGGGTGATGGTAAACCAAGTCGATTGCCATTTCTTGAAAGTGCCCAAATCCCTCCACACCGACTCGCCTGTATAAAATAATCATTAATATTCCAAAGACATTTTGTGCATAAGAGTTGGGTGTACTTACAGAAAAGAGACATCTACGGTTAAATTGCTGGCAGTTGTGAGAACAAAGCCTGAAATAGAAAAACGAATTAGAATTAGAATTAGAATTAGAATTAGAATTAATTAAAATCCGTTAATTTTCATCTAAAAAAGTTTATAGGGAAGGATACGAACGGTGAGTAATCATTACGCCCTTGGCCATAAAGTCGGGTCCATAAATGTTTGCCGTCAGGTATGTTTCACCACAGTCCTCGTAAAGCCGCGTCTCCTCAGTCGGCTGACTTTCAGCCGGCTGAATTGGGGCATCTTGTGATTCTTGTGGCTCGTCATAGGCTCGAATAAATCTCTCAATCCAGTTAGCGTAGCTTGTCACATCGGTATAAGATCGCACTCCTCCGCATTTTTGTAGGCCAATGCTTACAATGCCAAGCTGTACCGGCTGCATCTCCTGATTCTGCAAGGTAACATATTTGGACAGGGGACCTCCGATATCTCCACCACAGGTGCTTTCTAATGAGGGGCCCCCGCAAAAAGATGACTGCTCCGGGTCCCTTCCGCAGTAGATTTGATTGAAGCGCTTGATGGCGACCTCTACAAGGGTGTTACTTATTCTTCGGCCCGTTCCAAATCCCCAACCAAACGTATTGAAAGTCTGAACTATTTCAGGCCCATTCTGTAGTGTTGCATTTCGCAGAATGCAGATGGGTCGAACGCGGTCTGCGGAGCAAGGGAACACTTTAGCACGGACTCCAAAGGGATCTGAGAATACTTCACTCACCGGTGTAGGTGACACTGTTCACAAGCATCACCAAGGCAATATTATTCAGTCCACTTTCCCTGGAGTATGAACGATGGATAAAGGCTTTTTCGACAACTACCTGAGAGGCAGGATGCCGTAAGTTATTAGCTCCCAGGATCACGATTCTGTAAGTAAAATAATAATGTTTTAGAAGTCTCTAATATAATAATACGAAATACCTAAATATAATTTACCTAATTAAAATTTAAAATGGAATTGTATTTACTTCAGGAAATTAAAAATGAATCAAATGAGAATTGTACACGCCTCGCTTATTTTGATTTTAAAACGAGAGATAACACTTAATCAAAGCAGACGGGCAGATCTCTCTCACATAAATATACACTCTTATAATCTTATAATATTTATAGATACTATACTTACAAGGAACTCTGGTCTTCTATGCATTGCGCCGATGTCAAGACAAATCCTGAAATATTTTAAAGAATATATAATTTCTAACTTTATATATCTGCTAAAATTAATATACTAACGTCTGTGGATCAGGGATCCGGCACACAGTGAATGCGTTTCGTTACTAAGGACTACCGTCCAGGCGCCATCTCGGCTGGATGTTAAAGTCCTGCAACTCTCATCTAAAAATTGGGCATCTCCCCGGTGGCTTAGGTTCAGGATGATGAGCCAGGCAAAGCAAGCGATCCCAGCTAAAGACGTCTTCATCGCACAAAAGGTTCGAAAGTAATGCTGCACAGAATCTGAAGCCCGAAGACTGAGGGCACAGAAGTGCTTATCAGCGCTTTATTTCTCAGAAATCATCGTTATCTCTTTGAGCTTTAAATAAATTATTTCAAGACATAGGTATACATACATATCAATATACAAAAAATCAAATATTAGAGCAAATATTATACAATTCTCAGAAATTGTATAGCGTTTTATATTTAATTGAATTCTTAGTAAAATACAAGGTATATATTAAGACACTAACATGTCGTATGATGTGTTCTAAAATATGTATTAATTTCTTAAGAAAAACCGAGTTTCCTTAAATAATGAACTAAATGTATGATGGGCTAGTGATGAGCCATTAAATTGCAATTTAGCCAATTAACACTGGAGATTTCAGTGGCTTCTTCGACTCGAGGGTTCTGGCCAAGAGCTGAATCAATAAACTATTAATAGCGTAATGGTAATTCACCGAAAATCAATGGAATTCCTGCTGGCCAACTGGCACTGCACTCACACACACACACGCGGCCGTAAATCTGCGAGTCCCATTGAGCCAAATGCATTAGGCTGCATAAATATCTGCTGATGCGGACATAATTCCAGTCATGGGCGTGCACTTAGTACAGACTCGTGCATACATATGAATGGATATGTATGGCTGTCAAACACTTTTGGCTTTTGCCTTTCGACCAAACGGCTTTTCCCCGGCTATAGAATCGCACATAAAGAGACGACTCCGAGAGCAGCAGGACGAGGCTTTGGCCTTACTCAGCACTGGAGGATGCAATTTTATTATTTTAGCTGGTTGTCATGTTACCCAGAGATAACAAATTCGTTTACGATAATTTCAGTTAGTTTACAGCCAGGACAACCAAAAGAGGGCCATTCGACTGCCGGCGAATCCTTTGTCTGACTACAGATCGTTAGTGAGTTTTATGGCAGCACACAGGAATAGGACCTTGATTACGGACCTCTTTCGGAGCTTTAAATTCGAAATGAAATTTGGCAAGTTCCCCCGGCATACATTTCGCAGCTGAAACTTAAACTTCGGTTTCTTGTTTGTCAATTGTTCGCAAATTATGCGAACATTTCGCTGCCTTTCACGTAGTTTGGCCATAAAATTTCAGTCAATTTAATTTCCAGCATTTGTTTTACATACATATTTATGTGGAGGCACGTGCCGTCCCGTCAGACTGTCTGTCTATTCCACACTTCTGGCTGTCATCTGGCCAACCGACAAGGGTAAGGATTCTCTCCGGCAGAAGACAGCCAGTCAAGGACGACCCTCTGACCGCATTTGTCGTTGTTCGGGAATTTTCAGTCATGTTTTTAGTGGAGAAATTAAAGCAAACATGGGCGAACTCATGTTGAGAATTGTAAGGACAGGGCAAATGGATATTTTCACAGTCGATGGTACACTGCCAGATGTTTAGGAAATTGAAACTCGATGGATATTCAAGGGATTTTTATCAAAGGTTATTATTAAAGATACAACTTTATATATATTTACATAAGATTTTGGGAACAAAATGTAGAGAATGAGTCAGTAATCTTAGTTTCTATATTCACATTTAAAGCAGATATTAAAATATTATTAAATATATTATATTAAAATATATTTATATATATTTAATTTCCATCATCCCGCTTTCTATGTTTCGAATTCTGTCATTGCTGCTGGTGCAATCATGATGCCGGAAGTTAGTTAGCAACATACGAGTTTATAAAATTACACATTGTTGACACTGCGAACAAAGATGGAAGAAGAAGTCGTCGGGAGCGTGACTTGACTGGAAACTTGGAGGCAAACTAACCAACTGGTAGTTCTCGGCTAATATGCAAAAGTCACACAAGTCCAACTGTGGACACGTACGGTGGCTGCTTCTGCTAGGTCTATGTGCAAGGTAGCATACATACATATGTATATGCCATGTTTAACTGGAGAATCGCGCATGAATAAACACCAAGCCCAGCTGCACTCGCCTTACCTGGAAGGGCAAAGACCGGCATAAAGGTCCATTCTCCTTGGTAATACTATATAAAATTGTTGTGAAAATGAGAAAGGCAGCGGCTGCTGTTTGTATTGTTAATGAAGTCGCCTTTGGCCCTTCAACTGCATGTTCTTTTGTTTGATTTGTTGCCAGAGAAGTTCGGAATTTATTTGCTTAAAAACTGCCTTTAAAGGTACTTTTACCCCATCAACGCTGCCATTTATCAGTATTTTCCTAAGCAGAACTAACATACAAAAGCAAATGTGTACAACTTTTTATAGAGTTGCACTCCGGCCACGTACTTTATTGAATTTTCTAGCCATTTCTCAATCGTCTGGTCAAGAGATTTTTTTAAAAACGGAAAAGCAGGTTAAGTTAGGTTAGTTAAAAGTTAAAATTGCGAAAAGAACTTGTCCAGTGTGACTAGCGCATTAAATTACAAGTTCTTTTGTACTTTTAAAATATAAAAAATATTTAAGCATAAAAATATACATGTTAATAGCAACCTGCATTTTAATTTATCATAACACTTTGATTCACTTTCATGCCTTTCTGGTGCTATTTGAATCGCAGTCTGGACTCCTTTTTTTGCCCGCTGCTAAACAGCTGTCGCTAATTGAAACAAATGAAATAATGAAGGCAATAAAACAACCAACTTTGACTTGAATTGTTCATAAACCAACATGGAAAAGTTCCCCCTGACCCTGCACATTCAACAATTCATTTCCGCTCCGCTGCTCGCCACTGCAGACCCAACTGAAGCCCAAGCCCTAACCAAAAATATGTAGGTCCAAACTTAACTGCTTCCCCTGGAGGTTCTCTGCTCCGAGATTCGAGTTCCTAGTCCCTAGTCCCTGGTCCTTGGTCCTGCGGTCCGTCTGCGGCCTGTTGTAAAGTATGCCAGGAGCCATAAACTGAACAGCGGGAGCTTTTCACTCTTATTCGCATATTTTTTCTGCTATTTTGTTTTATTATTGTCTTCTTTGTTTTATTTGTATGTATTATTTTTTTGCATAATTAAAAGCAATTTAGTGTAGCCTCGCCACTTGAGGACAAGCACATGGGGCCACTTGTTGGCAAGATGGGGCCAAGTTGCGTCAGTTTTTTAGTCCTGAAACATCTAATGAAATTAGTCATACAAGTCGGTCATGGAATGGCAGGGAGTCTCCATTAATTAGCACTGGTCCTTGAATGTAAAAAACTTCTCTGAGCTGAGAGAATAAAAATGCTAAGGAAATACATTTTCATTAAGCAGTTGGACACATAAATTCTTAATGTAATAAATTTAAATATTCACAGGAAATGGTAAACATCAAAGGGAATTTTCCACTTAAAGTAAGAAAGGCCAACAGTTAATGGCATAAATTCAAATGAACCAATTAAAAACTAATTAAAATATTTGTAAGTCCATTAGTTTGCATAGATTTAATTTTCTTACTCTTTCCTTGTATGAAATTTGTGTTTCGTAAACCAAATAACAAATTATTTCATTTTCATAGATCGTATCTATGCATCTTTTGAGCCGGGTGTCATACTTTCTGACAGGTGCCGTCACACTTTATGACAATTTTATGCATTCCATTTAAATTGAAGGACAGCCGGATGGGGTGTTGCCGAGCTGAAAATGCAGGATTGGACTAGCAAACAGGACCTTATCAATTGTTTATGCAGCCAAGGAGCTGGGCTCTGGAATTACAGGCATTTAACTAATTTGCAGGTGTGCGGATGACATTTCAATTGTGCCCTGGGTCTCGGGAGGCCAGACACACCTGGGCCTTACCTATGACTTTACCATTACATTTGTTGGTTGGGACCACAAATTAAACGATAATTGTGCAGCAACTAAAGTCGTTGACATCCTTCGGTTTGCTCCCAGTGCCAGGGATATTTGCTTAAATGTCGCAATATCCTGTGCGAGTCCCCCGCATCCTGCACTCTCGCCCGGAGGCCCTTGGCAGTGCGTGCAAGTACAAGTCTCGCAGATGAATTAAAAAAGGGCTGCAGCCCCCCAACGCCCGACTATTAAAAATGAATATTCCGATGGAACGGGCTTAACCAGACAACAGGCGACGCTTAACCATTGTCTAAGCACTGCAGGCAAAATGTCAGGAAGCGGCAGCAGAAAGCGTTCGCAGTGGCAACAGAACGACGCCCGGAGTGTTTACATCAATTCATTGGACTCCCTCCATAAAAACAAAAGAAGGAAAAATAGTATAAAAAAAAGGGAAAATAAAGTGCAAAATAGAAAAGAGGAATGTTGACTGAAATAGAAAATATAAAAAGACATAAAACTAGGGATGAATATCTAGAACAAAAGCCAAATCAAAGGTAGCACTGTTATATCAAATTTCAAAGGATATTTGTATATTTAAGTATTTATTTTTTTAGTTAATTGAAATTTTATTTAATTTCAGATTTATTTATAAGATTTAAGCAATCAAATTACTATTTTATAATTTAATTGTATTTATTTCCCTAAATTCTTACCTTAACTCGTATAAGACTAGAAGTATTTAATTATTTCTTAATTTGTCGAAGCTCTTACATCACTATTTGTGTCACATCTGACCCGATCAACGTTACCCAGTTATTTGGGTTTAAAATACATATGTTTAAAGCTCAACCAAGTGAGCCCATGAACAATGGGATGTCAGCACGATGTCTCCCAGGGGCCCAAGGATGACAGTGCAGCTGACAGTTCGACAGGCTGCAGAGCCAACCTGCGGTCACCTGTGCCACCCACCCCAATGGCACTCCCGTCTGTGACCACATTTATTTACCTTCTTCTAGCCGATGGGATTTGGCCACACTGTGTAAATATGTGAGGTCCCTCTCCAGCTCATCCCCTGGCTGTCCTTCCATGTGTCCGCCTGCCAGCCCCAACTGCCGCCGCAGGCAGGTGAGGCAATTTTACAGCAGTTGATTGCTGACTGCAACTAGTACTTCGGGGGCCCGGCCGATTCGCCTTTGATGTTCTACCTGGGGCAGGTAAACAGAGCGTCAAGTGCCCGATATGAGGGTGCTGTGATCCATGGTCATGCGGACAAATTGTTGACCAGTTCCATTAATAGAGGAAATAAGGGTGTCTTAAAGATTGCAGCAAAAATGGGATAATAAAGCGAGTAAGAGATCTATAAATGTTTGTTAAAATACAAATGATACCTAAATATAATTTAAAACACATCATCGGCTTTCAGTAAGCGGGTTAGAATTACTATTATTTAACATAAAATAGACAACAATTTAGAACGAAGGAAGCCTCAAATTGGATGCTTATTATCTGACACATCACGGTCGCCATCAAACCTCACGCACACCCGGGCACTAAGTACTCTGCCAATTTCGTACCGTGACTAACTTTTGGCACAGCGGTGTGCGTGGCTTATACAGATGCTGTGGTTGGTCGACAGAGTGAAAAAGGATTTCGACCGCCAAACTGATAAATTTTCAAATTTGCATGCTAATGAATGCCGCACAGTCCAGGCCAACTTTTCAACCTATGTGCGAGTCCCCGGTAACTCGACCCGGGCCAGAATATTTAAGAGTGTGCTCCGGTTTATGCCAGCAGCGGCACTGTGGGTGGGCTGTACATATGACATATATCTAGGTTTAGAGGCAACGACGAAAATCCTGAAAAAGGGATTTTGTTCACAATTGTTCCATGCAAGTTTGGCGGTTCACTAAACGGCAGCTTTGGTTGGAAGTTGACTGGAAACTGGAAATGATAATGATAATGTTGCTGCTGCAACTAAGTTGATGGAAATAATTATTTTAGTAACAATTGAGCTATTTTATCGGTAATATAGTATAATCGACAAACTTTTAGCTGGGATTTATTAGAAGAATCTAAAGAAATAAGAGATGTTCTCTTATTTCGGAAATAGTATACTTTTTCAAAGGAAATTTATCTAAACGTATTATATTATGTGATATCCAACATCGGATAACCACATTATTCTCTTCTACTCCTTTTCCAGCTTTTCCCATTTTATTTTTCGTGCTATTACCAACGCTTTTTTTTTGGATGCTGGCGTTCCTTCTTTTGATTCTGCAGCATTTCAATTCAACTTTGTTGCGGTTTTCGGTTGGCCATTCGGGAGACTAAAAAACCGCACTTTGAAATTGAAGTATGAGCGGCAATTGTTGTTGCCGTCAGTCAGACCTAGTTGCGCAATTTATATTCTTATCCTTGCCGGCACTCCAGTACCCTCCTTTGGCCGGAATTAATTGAGAGTCGTCTGATGCGTGAGCAAAGACTAGCAATAGCTGAGAAAAGGTTGAAGGTTGGCAGCCATTTGATTTCACTTTATTAAAATGCACCCCATTCGGCGGGTGGAAAATCTGGAAACTCTCAAAGCTTTCTGTCTATGTGTCCCCAAGCTGTGTCAGCGTATAATTTGGCCCGTCGCAAGACGGGCAGACGGCGGAGTCTGAATGAAAGTGTCAACTGAACCAGAGAACTGGGGTATATATACATACATATACAGACAGAGACCGAGTTAAGGGACAACGAGAGTGTGTGTGTGCGCTGGATTATCCTAAAAGTCATGGCTTAGACAAATGTTTTATGCTCCACTTGGCTGCATTAGCCTCGCGTATTATGCTCAAGTGCCGCTGGCGCACGCTGCGTATGAGTTATTTATTGTTTATTTAAGCTATTTGGCTTGATTTTCCAGCTGTCTGTGCGGGCTAAAACAATTTATGACTATGCAAAAGTTTTCTGCTTATGATACAGCAAAGTGACATTTAAAATTCTGCTTTAAAATAAATCTAATATATGTATGTAAAAATTTGTATATTTTAAAGATACTGTGATTCAAATTATTTCCTTACTAATTCTTTTAAATAAATTTTATTTAGTTAAATTAAACGCTTACCCATTTAATATTATTTCATTTAAGAAAGGTTATAAGAATGGTTGACTACTAAGAAAGGCTTTGCATATAGTCCAACCAGTCGTATGTGTAATGTGTAAATAAAATTTTATTTCGTCATTCAAAAGTGTTTTGCCGGATCTTCGCCGCATCTAAAATTTAATGCGAACACATTTCCTTGATTCGTTACTTGCTCCAGAATATCAAATGCATTTGCCGAGGTTCTGGTCGTAGTTCTGCATCGCAGGCATCAAATTTGATGACCTCAATGTGTGAGGCAGTCAATGCAGCCGCTCCATAAGTTTGCCTCGTTTCAGGAGCAGTGACTCCATAGCTTTCAGGGGCAGTCCCCGTATTTGCCATTTAAATGAAGGGACCTTTAAATCCACATTAACTGGGCGTCGAGTCCTGGTCTGATGAATCCATCAATTGCCACTGCACATGGGCCAAGGACATTTCTAAAAGCAACCAGCAGGACCGTCTACACACGCAGTCCAGTTCACCAACAGCACCCATCTCCGCAGCCCTTTTTTCACCAGCCTTGTGCACTTATTTACCCAGTCAGCTGTTCAGGCATTCACTTTGCCCCTGGGCCAAAGGGGCGAGCGGTCGGTGGGGGCCTTTTCGGGGGCAGGACGCAGGATCCCTCTCCCAAGCCTCACTTCTCGACGCATTCATTCAAACACGGCTTGTATTTGAATTTCACTCGTTGAGCATTCAGGCGTTTTATGACCCTCGCTGCCAGCGGCCAACTTTTAACCAAAGCCAAGGCAACCCCAGAAAATAGACGCACTAAAACCAAATTGTGTTTTGTATTTAAGGAATATACACCACGAAATACAAGTTAAAAATAAAAAAATTAATGAAATGGAATGAAATATCTTCAAATATTAGTTTAAGAAAGCTTTTAAAAACCTTATTTTTACTTTGTTTCAATTGGAAAATCATATAAAATCTACTAAATCCAATTTTATTCTTTACGAAATCTTCTTAAGAAAGTTTTTAGTTTTTCAAAGTGCACAACTCTTAACCCTTTGGTTAGTGGCAGTTAACCTTGCGGGTTCGTGGTCGCTGTGTGGCCTAAATAATGGCACGTTCCAATTGGCCAGCTGAGGGGAGGCGGCAGGGTGCTGGCTGAGCTGAAATGGAACAGGCAACGCTTTTGATATCCTTTGTCACCTCCTTTGTTCTGTCAACAATTCTATTGCAGCAGCTGCAGCACAACTGCAACTGCAGACAAGTTGACTGCAAATATTATGGCAGTCTTCGCTTTATTCTCCTCTTTGATGAATGGCAAGGCATTCCTTTGTTTGGCTTGACGTGACGAAAATTGTTGCCCCAACTGACGGCCACATTATGAGAGAAACTGAAGGGAGAGACTGACATTCATTTAAGGTTCAGCCGGGACATCTTATGAGGTATCTTGGCGACAGAGTCGCTTAATAAGAGAAGTTCCTTCCCTAATTGATAGATAATCCCCATAAATATCAATTCGCCGGATGGCCTAGTAAATCCCCATCATCATCCCACTCAGCCAGCCTTCGACGAAGCGTAAAACTTTTCTAATAAATATGCGCTCAGCTCGGCAGCCATAATCCATTTATATACACTCGATAAAAGGCTTTATAAAATTGACAATACAAAATTGCTTTATTGGATTTGCAGAAGGCAAGTGGGCAGGGCGGCGGAAGGCAATTTACTTTACTTTGATGTAAATGGATGGGTACTTTGCTTACTCAAACAAAATTATCCATCTGCAAAGGTTGAAGTGAAAATTACAATACCAAGTATCTGCGAAGATAACCTAACTTTCCTCTTACACCAATTTAAAAATTAATGCACTCAAATATGCAGGGCAGCATTTGAAAGCTCTAGTTTTCCCCCAAAAAATGGCAAGGAAAAATCTCTGAAATCGGAGAGCAGAGCAATTTAAAATCTATAAATCTGTAATCTACAGCATAAATCTTGTAGGTAAATCGATTTTGCTCACGTCCACCAGTCGTATACGTGATGCGGTACATGATCAATATTCAATCGGCACAGTGGGGAAAAAGCACATAAATTACCTACATTCACCATAAACCTTTCAGTTCATTCCAGCAACAGCAGGCTTTCCACACATACATATAAAGCTTTATGTATATATAGATATAGATATATGGCGATTTGATTACATTCTGCGCCACATTTATCTTAACCATGACCCATAAACACTTTGCACCAGCAAACAATCATAAAATATGAATGCGACAGAATTGGGAATTGAAATGGCCAGTTATAGCCTGGCTTTATGGAAATCCCAAACAATAGAAGCAAAAAAGTACGTTAAATGTATTTTTATTCGTTTTTGTAACCTAAGAGAATCTAACTATAAATCACTAATGCCACAAGGCCACATCTGATTCAAGACTTTAGCTGCTCTAAGTTAACTAATTAACATTATCTTCAAGGCACATGTTGCCTTAAGGATACATCAGCTGGCACCCTTTGACTGCCTTTAGAATATGCTTGCAGCCGTCTCCCTACATTGCGCATACGCCCCGTTATGCACTCGTTCTAATGCACAGCCATACTTACACTTGTGTGCGGTTGCCATGCCAGCCACCGGCATTAATGTGAAAAATTTAAGTTTTCAAAGTCGTTGTCCCCTCGGCACCGCTCGCTCATGTCCTGATCCCTCGCCCGTGGGCTGTTGCCACTGCCATTAGCAGAGTTTTACTCGCAGACGCGTTAATTCACTCACATCACGCTGGCTGTTTGCATAAATCAACGCTGCGGGATGCACTGAGGGAATTTACAGAGTACCTCATATTTAAAATAAATAATGGAAGAGTAATTGGTTATATAGTCGCATGAAAACTTGTAGTCCCCGAAATATAAAGATATTTATTCAGATTTAAATATAAATATAAATTAAAATAATTTTAATCAGAATCGACTTTTTCTGCCCGTGTAAATCTGTCTGAGGGTGTGCGAATATCTGTGCTGGCTTTGGACGTATCAACTTTACGGCTCCTACTTAAAGCCGCAAAAATCAGCATAGCTGGGGAACCCTTTCAGGTGAGCGCGGGGCTTTTCACCTGGGCCGTATGCTGCCGCATTTATTACACGGCTCGCTTGCTCGCGATTTACAGCTTACGGCTTACGGCTTACAGCTTGTTTCCTGAACGGTTTAAGCCCTTTAGCTCGGCAATCTTGCGGAAAGCTTCCCCTGCTCATTTGTTAAATTATAATGAGTTGCGTTGAAGGACGCTTTGGAATCGGTGGAATCAGGCACCTGCAACATCTCCTTCGAGTTGCGGTCACCGGCTAAGCTGAATCTCGATACGGGGGAGCTCTGCACAAATATAGGCTTTGGCCTGGCTGTGGGGGGAACAAAGGAATCAAAAGGACCCACAACCTCCGGGCTTCATTTCTCTTCCAGTTCGTGCGACAGTTTTTGCGGCCAAAGTTTTGCCGGTGGTGGTGGTTCGAAGTTCTGTGGCAAGAACTTGGATTGGTCTTGATGACTGCTGGCAGCTTTCCGCTGCCTCAAATTTTATTCTCACCATCTTGGGCCAGTGTAACGACGCTTTAAAGGCGGATTTAATTACTCACAGCTTATAATACGCACGCAGTTTTTTCTAGATTTATTTTCTCAACAAAAGGATTATTATTTTGATAAGGAAAAACTTTTGTGTGAACGCAAGCAGCTGCCGCCGCACAGCCTCAAGGCGAAAGCCCGACTCTAATTAAATTTCAATGCGAAAAGTGCTGTCCTCAATTAGAAATTAGATAAAGAGCCGAGAAGCAACGAGGAGAAAAAGTAGAATCCAAGTGCTAAGCCAGATTGAACGGCTTGCAAAGGCCGGGCTCAATTTTCCATTGGCTTTTCTTCTACGTTTTTTTTTAGTGGCGCAAAGACAATTTGCATATTTAATTGGTAATCATTTGACTGTCGACTTCTCGAGGGCATTCAGTAGTGGAATGCGAATCCGAAACCGAATCGGAATCAGAATCGGAACGGAGCGCTTAGTCGCAGATTGCGCAACAATTCTTTTGCCTGATTAGCAGAATATTTAATTTAATCCTTTGTGATTCCAGCATGGGAAAAAAAGAAGGGCAAAACTAATGAAAAGAAAAGCGTAACGAGCTCAAGGCTGGCTTTGATTAGCGCATAATCAGGCGATGAGTCGAGTCCCGTGATTGATTAATCGCATTCAATGATGCCTGGCACTGAGCTATATTTTAATTGGAAAGCCACAGACAAAAAGGCAGAGCAAGTTTCCGAATTTGAATGGGGTTTTCCTCATCGAGTTTCAGTTTATTTTCCGCCACCCCCATTCGCTGCCTCCCCTTCCGGTTGAGTGAGCATAGTGAATGAGGAAACTGATGTGCACACACTCGTATCTCGAGCACACGGAGTCCTGGAGAGTCCTGGTGAGTACTGGTGGGTACTGGTGGGTACTGGTGAGTCCTGGTTCCTGCCATGCTGTAATGAAAGCATAACAAAAACAGAAACGTAGCGCAGAAACCGAAACAGATGAAATCTCTGCATGAGAAATGTCTGCTGCTCAATGGCAGCCACCTAAAGCTGCTGTAGTTTGTAGTTTCCGTTCACGTTTCTGACATGAATAAATTGGTAAATATAACCGGGGTTCAATATGTCCGTGCGCATTCGTCAAGCGAGAATCGCAGCCGCAGAATTGCAACTTTGCCAATTCGAAAAATTTGGTTATATAAATCAAAAAACAAAAATGCTACTTTCAACCAAACCTTACAAATATTTAAATTTATTTAAATTATATTAAAACAAACTTCAAGAAACACAAACAAAATTAAAAATAAACTAATTTATTGTATATAAAAATTCTTGTTAAATTATTTAAGAAATTCTCCCAGTGCATGTCTAAGGAAATCTCAAGCCCAAGCTGCCACAATCAATGACTTGAGAGCAGCCAGCCCGGATTTTGGCCAGATTCCGACTTGGTTACATTTCTGCATCATTAAGTGGCTGCCGCATGGCGGGAATATGCTAATAGTCATTTCTGGAAAGCCACCCAGCGGGTTGCCATGTGAGTTGTGTATATAATATTTTGTCTGCACCCTCCAAAGACCTCGGTAAGACAATGGTCCTGTCCCTAATCGCCTCGCCCGTCTCCGCCAGTTGCTAGCTGCCAGCAAGCAGCTCTTCTCTGCCTTTTTTTTCGAGACGTCTTAAGGGATCACACGGCTGAGAATGTTTACCATTTCGCATCGGAACGCGTTTCTTTTTATGGCCAGGATTTGGCAAATACTTTAATAGTTGGCAAAGGATTCTATGTTTTCCGAATGGAATCCCGCATTTCCCTATAGCTGCTTTAAAATGCATTGCAACCGGAGATGTCATAAATATCCATGAACATTCCGGCGCTCTTTGCACTGATAATTCCCCAATGCAATTCCACAATTTCCACGGCCATCAAAGAGCAAAGGCATCTCCGCAATAATATTTGTGCCTGCAAGAGCTCCCATTTCTATGTTTTTCCCATCGCTGCCTCGACCCAGTTTGCTTATCCTGCTCACCTGTCCGTGCACCTGCACCCCCCGGGCGGACCCGGTGGCCCGATGGCCCGGAGTGTTGATAGCCAGAAATTTATGGGGCTGTAAGTACGGTCAGTTTATTCCTACTTTATGCGCACTTGTGGGAGAAATATTATTCACCTGCTGGGCCAGAAGCAGCGAGGATTCTGTTGGCTGTTGGGCTCTTCGCTGCTAAGAAATTGTGACCAGGCTTAGGTGCAAACTTGTTAAACGACTGGGCCCATAAAAGTGCGCTGCGCTGACATTGCCGGGAAGCTTTTTAAAGGGGTTGTTTATGTCCATACATTTTCATTTCTAATATAAATTAAGATTGGAATAAAAACAAATGTGAGAAATAGAGCAAATACTCGTTATAAAGTGGACACTTATGAGTTGTAATAACTATAATTTTATGAGATGAAAAATAAAACGCTTTCCCAGTTAAAACAAATATATACATATTTTTAACAGATACTAAAGGGATTTTATTTCATAACCCAATTCTTAATTCTCCCATCTACTCTTCATACCCCTGCTTAATTTCCGGAAATTTCCCTTGAATGACAATTATCGACCAACGAAAAACTGCCGCTTGACATCGTCCCAGCCATCAGTCGAGAGGAGAGTTAAGAACCCTTCATTTGGTTTTTAAATCACCAATTATGTGGAAAATCTCGATGGGGCAAAGGCAACCCGAAAACGATGACTGCAATCAAGCAAAGTGCAGCGTAGTTTTATTCAAAGGAAATCGAGACCCCTTGAAATAATTGGGAAAGAAGTGAATGCCACGAAAAATTCATACAAAGTTAATTGAACACATCTTTAAGGCAAAACGCCAGGTTGTTTTCTTTTAAAATTTATAAACTTGTTTACTAAATAAATTTATTTATTCAAAATTAAATGTTAGTCTTTTTACAGTTCAAAAAGCATTATGAAATAGCTGGAAACCTTGTAAAGTACACCTGAGAGAGGGACACCAAAAAAATAACTTTGAAATGGACCAGAGGAAGCCAAACAATAGCCGGTTGTTATTAATACTTCGATTGCAAATAAATGAATGCCAGCAATGCTACAGCTCTTTGGAAAATCCATAATGATGACGATACGTCATGTAAAACGGCGGAACCCAATCGGCGATTCGTTAGCCTGATGCCATGCCGTTAAGTCCTTTGTTTCGACCATACCCGTTGTTATGGTATTTAATTTTCGAAATATTTTTACTGCTTCCCTCGAAGCGACTGTTGGCCATGTGCAGATTTCAATAAAAATGGCTCGTCAGAGAGGGAAACAATTCAAATAAGGAAATTGCCACATGCCCATCCCAATGTGGTCCAATCAAAAAATGTAAATTTCCATAATGCCTCTCAGAGCCATGCACTCCACTCTGGCTTCGCCTCGTCATGACAATCTATTGTTAACTTCCGAGCTCGGTTCTTTGGCCAGATTAAAATTATCTTACATATGCGATGTGCCGGAAGACTCATCCGCGCCCAGGCCAGGCTCATTCGGCTGGATGTAAGTAAATTGAAACTGCCTCAAGCCGCTCTCTTTAAGTGCACTTCGGTGTTTGACGAGAGCGTTCGGGCCAAAATGTACTTATATGTATATTTTGGGAGTCTTCAGCCGGAATTGCCGTCATGTGGGTAATAAGCTTTTATTTTAGTTATATTTTGCACAGACATAAAGCTCCTAGTTCGCTGGTGAATTTTTGACACAATTTAAGACATGGAAATTAATTAAATAAGAATGTTAACAATTGTAAACCTCAATAAAGTAATTTAGCGATTTGAGGTAATTTTTATATTTTCAGAGAACCATAAAACTTAATTTTAAGTAAACCAAACACCACAGTCAAAAAATGAATTCTGAATTGTGACTATAAATCACATTTAATTACATTCCCCAGCCATATTCAGCTGTAATTGCAACGAATTATGAGCCATAAAACAGACTGGATAATGGCCAAACAAACTATCATGCAAATTAAAAGTTACACCTTAGTTGGGCAAAAACAAATTGTCATTGGACAAGGGGCCACAAATCACACAGCAAATTTTTGCAATTTTAATTAAAACTAAACGATTTTAAGCGCAACAAATATACCCCGCCCACAGGTCGCATGAGCAATGTTCTATGTCCTATTGCTCTTCACAAAATATCCTCGGACAGGAATTTGCCACACTCGCCAGCTGACCTCATTCGCATGTTGGTCAGCATTCTCAATTAGTTGGTGGCCCCTTCTATTTGTTGCTGTGTATCACTTTTGTTGGAATTGTGTTGTTGCTGTTGCGGTGTCATGTGCTTTCATTAGTGGTTTGGCCACTGAGTGGTTGTCTGGTGCACTTGCTACCTCAATTGTCAACATTCTGGCTCTCCAAGACTAGCTGGTCTAATTTCTTTTCATTAACCTTTCGGTACGCTTTCAATTTTTGGTCAATATTGCCCTAATTCGTGATTAGTTCTAGCTGTGTTAGTTGGACCAGGAATGTTGTTCAATATCAGAGAGGTTGCTTAACCCATTTGGTTTGGTATGGTATTTATAAAGGACAGTGGGACTTATGGGTCTAAGCTAAATATAGAAATTAAATGATTAGCTATTGCTTGAAATTATAATTATATTTCGTTGTGATTGTCCAGTCTTTGTGAGCAGATGGTTATATATATAGCCTTTAAAGCTTATCAATAAATTGTATTGTTTTTTACATTACTCCTGTTCTTCGGCTGTTCAAATCATCTACTTTTAAGTTAAAGCTCCTCTTACCAATAACCCCTTCAAATCTATTTTCTCCTAAATTTATCTCTTTATGGCATTCCATTCTGTGCATTCTTTTTTGCCGTCTGAGTTCCCTTCCAGGCAAGTGCCAAAATGCAAAACGACCAAATAGAGAACCCACAAAAAACTAAGCAAGTGCGAAAAAATGCGCTGAATCCGATTTGAAAATTGTTTGGCTCAGCGAAAAAATAAGACTGCCAACTCAACTGCATGTTCGCAACTGGTATTGTGTTCATTTGATTTCCGGAACATTTACAGACGAGTTCAAGACAGTAGATACCACAACATCATTTAGTTAAAGGTTGAATTTATGAATAAAACTGTGTCTATAAGTTATACCATCTAAATATACATATTTTATGCATTATATTTCTATTTATATTCTATTTCTAAATCTATTTCTAGAGAGACACTATTAATTTGAAGACAATTGTAGCTGAGAGTGTCTGTGTATTGGTACATATTTGCATAGCCAGCGGAAGTGGGCAGCTGTCATGGCTTCTATTTGTCGCCATTGACTACGACTACGCATACAATTTGAATGCATCCGTGAATTGCCTTTTGCGGCTAGTTTTTCCCTTCTCACTTTTCCCAGTTTTCAAAACTTTTCTTCCTGTCCTACAAATTTCATAGTTTTTTTCCTTCTTTTTTGAGAACGGTCAACCTATGATAAGTGCTGTCTGTTGGCTGGCAATTAGGGAAAGCAACTATTGCTGCACCTGTGCCTGCGTTGCCAATTAGCGCTGTTTATGCCCACGCAATTAACAGACCTGTTAACGTCTGTTTACATTCGCTCACGCACACAAGCCCACTCATACACGCTCATTGTCAACCTTTGACGCGAACAAACACACACGCACACACTCTCGAGACGGGAAAACAAAATCTGAATGAGTAATTGACGTTTTAATAAGTGTCACTTGACAGGTTGCAAGCGCCACGTGCCCGCGCTTTATGCAGAGGAAAAACATTCACAAAAATATTTCATTTTCAAAAAATTTGACAAAAAATAATTAAGAGGTTTTATTTTCTGTTGTGCTAGCTAATGGTTTTAGTTTATTATATCCTGTTTAATTTTGAAAAATTGTTTTAAGTTAAATGTAGCCTACATTTATCTTTTTCAATCTTTTCAAAAGAAACACCTTGAAGTCATTATAATTTAAAGAAAATCGTTTTTCTTTTTCCATTGCGTAGACCACAGGCCGCATAAGGTACATATCATATCATAACGACCAAGTCCCATACGCTTTCACGCATTTATTCCTATAAGGACGCATTTGTATATCTTTGGCATTGTCAGCTGGCAGAGCCTGCCTGAGCTGGGAAATTAAATTAAGTTGACACAATACAAAAGCCTGGGGTGCGTATTGTTCAACTGGCTCACGCGGCGTATGCTTAATTTAAGCATATAAATGTTTACTCTGCTGACAATGCACGGGGCGAGCTCTCAACTCATCCTTTTATCTGTCTGCGCGTCGCAGGTGTTTCCCTTTAAAAAATAAATGTACACCGCTTTGGGAGTGACAGGCCAGTCAACTTTGACTGACTGACAGCAGAGGGAGAGAGAGAGAGAGCAGTGACTTTCTGACTTCTTCAGTTAATGTTGTCTGTAAAAAGATAAGCATACACTTCAAAGGGATTGAGGTAAATATTTATTGGAGTCAAATCTGCTTTAAAACTTGCATTCTATAAATATACATACAAGTTTCTGGTTATTAATAATTACCAAAAACCAAAATACACATTATATAAACATTGATTATATTCCGGAAAAGGCAGCATTTTCATGTTAATGAGACCAAAAATAAATTCCCAATAATTTACCAATAGATTGTACAAAAATTTGTTTGCCAATTGCTATGCAACCAAATTATTATTGGGTACCGAATTGAATCACAGAAAAATAACCAGAGACACGCTTCAATTTCGTCTGACACATTTCCTCAAGCAGGCACTCATAAATATGGAACGAGTTGGCACAGAGACGAAAATACATGTAAGATTCGTATAGACTTTGGCGGCGGAAACGTGAGCAACTAGACAAATAAGCAGGTTATGAAAGCACAGATGCAGAGCCAAAATATACATTTATATTCAGAGTCCTCGCACTCCGCTGAAGGCACATATCGATACTCTGCGATTTTTTGTTTGTTCTTGGCCTCTGTTTGATTTTTTGTGAGCATTTCTCCGGGTTTCTTTTGCTACGCCCACGTTGTGTCAGACAATGCTCACAATTCACACGCTCGATTAACATTCGGGAATAACACTCATAATTGGGACACGGCATAAAACGCGGCCATAAAAACAACAAGCAGATGAGCAGAACAAAAAAATGTGTCATATGAAAATCATAAAAAAATTCTTCTATTGCTGATTATTGTGGGGAATGTCGTTGTGGGGAAACAAACAAATTTAAAATGTTTATTTTCCAGAAAGCATGGTACATTTCTTAAAGCTACTTAAATTATTTATCAGATATCTTAGTATACTTACTGGAGCTGCAAGTAATTTCTTTTAGAATTCTTCAGTATTTCTTATTGATTATGTTGAATTATTAATTTATTTTCTTTAAATCTAAATAAACTAAATAAAAGCTCCCTGGCATATTCATTTATAAGGATGGTAACATTTATCACAATATGTCAAGCTGTCGGAGAACGCCAAAGTGGCCCACACATCCTCCCATTTTTTGTGAGCTGCTAATGACGAGGATTCTTCTCCTCGTTCATCAACATTTTGAAAAACAAACGGAAATTTCAAATGCAAACGCATATAATTAAGACTATGTATGTGCTTGTCAAATGGCATTTGAAATGCACTGAATCGCTCAACTGGGGCGGAAAATTATACAGTTCACATAAATAAGAGATTGTGTTGAAATGCAAACAGATTTGAGGACCAATCAACGCCAGCCAGCATAAATTGCCTGCAAGTATTGATATCAAACCCCTCTCTATTCACTCACCCGACACCTTCCATGTGTGGCTGTGCAAATAGTTTTTGGACAAATCAAAGGACATATACAAAAAACCTGCATTCAATCAAACATCAATGATAGCGATTTAAGTTAATTTCAGTTGCCTCAAGCGAATCAGAACAACAAGAATTTCGAAAGGGGTTTTTATATTTATAAAATAGATATAACGACCAGTGTTTGCCATCTGTTTCAGTTCATTAAATTCCCTAGAAATTTTAATTAATTTTATAAAATTATTAACCACATTAGCAAACACTAAAAGTGCCCAGGGACCTGGGGTTATTTTATTTATTATTTGTTGCCAGTAAATAAACTTTAACTGCACTAACTTTAAAAGGGACTCTGATTGTTATGGAAATATATTTCCCAATTGGCAATGGTTTCTGTGGAAGCTTTGCATACGAGCAATTATAATTCAATTACCACTCTTACATTCTCATTTTAACTGAAAAACTTATAAAGTTTGGCTAGCTCAAGATAAACAAATCATTTATGCAAACTAAAGTTGACTTGTGGCGACTTGGTGGTGCCCTGAAATGGTACATTTTGGGAAAACAATAGGTCAAGAAAATATATTTTTCAATTTATCGAATTATATGTAAATAATTGTCTTTATTTCCTTGTTAACTTAAGATTATTAAAACCCACCTTTTAGTCCAAGAAACCCCTCTTATATTCAGCTACCCTTGCATATTCAATAGTTTTTGCCAGAGGAGTGTGAAAAATTTATGAATAATTCCAGACCAAAGAGAGATACAGAAGGAGAGGATATTTGATCAGAGTGAAAGAGCTAATTTGGCCTGTGGGGCTGAGACTTTCAACCTTCCATTGTCCTTGTCTGGCTTAAATTGTGTTTATTGGTTTTGATACAAATTGATTGCCTGAATGGCATTTCGGAATAATGGAAAATCTTGACTCTGGCCATAAGGATGCACACACAAATTTCCTTTCTTTCTGCAATGGATTTCTGCCATTTCCACAGCAAACGTCACAGGGAAGAAATGGCGTTGGAAAAACCAGGAAACCCCCAACACACACACACAAGGCCTAACAACGGCAGCAAGCATAAACACTTGTTTAGCCCGAAGTGCATTTGTTTGCCATCTCGATACCGACTGGATAGGGCTGGGGACTTTCCAGACAGGCAAAGTTAGTGACATGCTCGCTTTTATTTATTTCTTCTCGGAACTCGGGAGAGCCCTCGAACTGTACTCGGTCAGCGGCAGTCGAAAAAGGTTCATTAAAATGCAATTGAACTTTTGCCATGACACATGACGACGAGATCCAGCATTGGCATTCGAATTTCAATTACTCCAATTCCACCTGGGGAAATGCAACGAAATCGCATTAAAGTCAGCTCCAACTGAATGATGATTTTGTGGCCATTTTGATGCAGCTGCAACGCAATAAAAACTTTAGCTTCGACGGCCAATTCGCTGGCGTTTCGGGTTTTCTTGCCTTCGAAAAACTTTGCCGGCTTGTCTTAATGACTTCGAAATTGTTGGTCATGTGTGGCGGGGAGTTCGGTACGTGGCCAGGATGCTGCAAGGACGGCGACCGCAACAGGCACGTTTACTTCAGCTTTAGCTTTGGCTTCTACCTGTAGTTGCATCTGCACCACAATGATCTCAATTTACGTGATGACTGCCCTTCAATGCTCTTCTTGATTGCAACAGAGTTGTCTTTAACTTTTCCGCCAGCCACTCGGAATTAAGGCACACGCTCACAGGTGAAGTCGGGGATGCTGGTTTATCTTGAAACGAAATCTGTTTGTATTGAAATATTTATAATGCTATGGATGATATATAAAAACTTGCTTATATTTAAATGTTTCTAAGATCTTAAATTGAAATTTAGCTTAAGTATTAATGTCAAAATTGAATATTTATTTTTAAAGTGAATCGAAATATAATATAAAGTGTCATATACTTTACTTTACTTTGTTCGTTGCATCCCATTAAATATAAATATTCAATGCTCACTTCTTCCATCACATTTTCAACACACATTTCTCTACTATCACCTACTGCACATATGAGACGCCTCGGGTGAATGGGGAAATGGAAAAGCTTTTAGTAGACTGCAATGACGAGGATTGAGGCCGAAACGTTAGATGGCGGCCGGGTCCCATGTGTCAAGTATTACGCATACGCAACGTGGTACACAGTCGAGGAAAAGGCCATCAAATCATAATTGAGGCGCCCTGGCTGTCCATCAATAAAGTCACTGAGTGAGCGATGATGACGATGAGCCAAGCGGCAGGCGAACCCGGTCAGAACCGGATAAGTGCTGTCATAAAAGTGCGAAATTATTGATGCACTTCACTTTACAGCACCTGCAAGCTAAAAATAAAAGGAGAAATTAAAGTAACCTGCACTTAACAGCAAAGTTAACTAAGGGACACCGTCACAACTTTAAAGGCACAAAGAAATCAATCAAGAAAACTCCTTCCCCTGGGCACAAGGATCCCTTGGGTGTAAAAAAGGACGCCGAAGTGATGGCAAAAAAAGGTTTTTGCATAATTTTATACGTGTTTGGAATATCTCAAGTGGCTCACTTTAATGCCTTAAATTTCTCTCCTTTGACTAGGTTTTTATTAGCTTAAACCTAATTATGGGTACGCAGTGAAATGGTTTTATTTCTTGCCTGTTTGCTCAGCGAAACCTACACCCTTTTAAGTAAACAAAGTCCAAACAGTTGGTGCCAGAACAGCTGTCAGAATATAATTGTCACTCGGCTGGCAATTGAAGACCTTCAGTCAAGGGGATAATATGCATGTTCTCTTATTGTCACATTATAATGTCATACATAAGCTTCTCAAGTCATGTTAGGAATTTCTTTATGTATCTATAGAAGAAACAAACACCCTTGGAACGTTGTTTCTAAAGAGTTCTGAGTTAAGAATGTAATTACAAACTGAATTCCCTCAATCAAATCTCCGTCGAAGAAGAAACCAAAGTAAATTACATTCCTAATGGCTTCTTTGAGTTGCATCCCTAAAAAAAAAAAAGGCTTAGAAAACCAAATGTAAGCAAGCAAGTCAGTGTAAAATTACCTGAATAGAAACCAAAAGAGAATCCTTTGAAACTAGAAAGCAACACGGAAACTAATTGACAGGAAAAGTCTCAGAAAAACTAACAGGCATCAAAGCCAAAGACTGGCCTAAGGTAACCAGCACAAAAAAGCCCTGAACATCTATAATCCCAGCTAGACACCAAGAAAAGCTCTTTAAATGAGAGCAGAAACAAAATCTAAAATTAAAAAATAAAAAAACCCCAGCCGGGACATATTTAGGTAACCCACCTCTGTCATTATCAACCGAAAATTGTTATGAAAATGACAGTCGCAAAAAAGTGGTTCTAAAAAATAGTGACCCAAAATAGAAAAAAGGCATGACACACGAAATGAAACCAGCAGCAAAGTTGTCAACTTTTCCGCACACACAACCGACAATACACACACACACAGATGGGTACATGTGCTTCAAAATGAACATTGGGTGAGGACACGTAATCAGGATTAAAACATAAATTTTAATTAAAATCCCAGCCACGGTCTTGGCGCTGCTAAAAATTGCTTGTCAGTTGGAGGGGATAGAAGAAATGTTTTCCGAACTGAAAGTGGATTGGGCGTAGAGTCATTTACATAAAATGTACATTTTGATTACAATTATGAAGACAAGATTACGGTAATCGCATGTGATATAATATATATATTTATTCACGGCGATTACTATTACAAACAAGCAAGAAATCTATATTAAAACACAGAGCCAGACAGCGTCTGATACAAATATTATGATTAGACTTCTCCAGGGACAATCAAAGCAGACGCCATCAATTTTTTGTTGCTCCCAAAGAAACACATACTCCATAAATATTGGCTTACATACGCCGATGGCCAGCAGGCGCAGACAGCCGGCTGGCCGACCAGACAGGCCTCCATTTAATTCGATTTATGTAATAAAAAGATCCCAATGCAAACACGCCGACAAATGCAAATTAGAACAAATAAATTTGGCAAACAAATGGCAAACAAATTACAGCCACAATAATTCTCGTAATAATGGGAAAAAAATCAACTTGCCCCAAGGCCAAACCGATGAACAACGAAATAAAAACGAAAACGAATTTACAAATTGATTGCGCTAATTTTGTGAATCGAAAAAAGCACAGCCATTAAATGTAGCTAAAAATGCGGTAAATCTAAATGCTTACAAATCGATTTTGGATTAGAAGGTTAGGCTGTTTTAATGTGACAAAAAGTAGGTTCCAAAATGTATACTGATTTACATTTTATTTTGTACTTATATAACTCTATAATAAATCAGATTTTAGGAGCTCAAAGTAAGCATAAGGACAACATTTGCTTTTCAAATCCCATATATGATATCCAGCTAAGTAAGTAGTAATACCCGTTTTCTTGTTAAAATATTCAAGGTAACTAATTCATTAAATTTTAAATTAAAAGCAGCAAATTCAAGCTGCCAACTTTTCCTTAGTTGGCTTTAATTACAGGCTGGCAAACTGTAACTAAACTCCCCAAACATCTGGCCATTCGCATTCCCATTACCTTACACTGGCGACAGTCATAGCTCTTAACACCTGATTCAAGGATACTGCCACTTAGCCACTTGTTTGTGGAGTCCCTCCTGGACAGACACCGGACAGGAGAAAGGTGTCTGCGGCATCTGAGTAAACAGAGCTATCAGTTACGCCGGGTCGGTGGGGCCTGAGGTTTTTCGAACAGTGGGATTCTTTCCGGACAATGGTATGTGTAATTCGTATTACCTTAAGGGCCCATTTAGCCTGTGAAAGGACGCGCTGCTTATGTGTATGTGTGCGTGTGTCGTAAGGCATTTCTAATTATGCAAAACCGAGCAGCCTGGCAATGCGTTAATGGGCTATCCTAAAACAAGGGCGACACGTGTCCGGGTTAAAAACAACATGAGGAAAATCGTATATACCGACTATAAGATACCCAGTACACTATTTATGGTAGAAAAATTCTTTACACAGAGCTTGACATTAAAAATACAAACAGAAATCAACTCTTAAGATAAGTATGAGACTTTGTCTTTGATTAACAAAAGAAGTATTACATATATATTCTATATATGCTGCATATCAAGAATATATATCATATATCCTTGAAACTATACCTTGGTATACCTGGGGTTCCAAAGAAAGGGGTTACACCCCGCTTTTGCCAGTGACAAACAAGTTTGCTCTTTGCAATTAATGTCAAGACTTTAAGAACCCAAATCCGTGCCTCAAGCCATTTGCCCTAATGACTACCAGATTTGTCATTATGCATATTTAATATTTTATGTTTACTCGCAGGGCCCGAACTAATGGCTTGTCTTGGGGCCCCAACTATTTACAGAGCCACTGAGATTTGCGTGGGGCTGGCAACATGTTCGAGGCTGCGGCTGATGGCTAACATGTTGGAGGTGAATGTTGCAACTGTTAAAAGTTAAGGAGATTTTATTATATATTCCCTAAAAATACTACTTTATTTTACAATACAAAATAAAGTAAAACTTTGCTCAACTGTCCTAACAGCAAATATTTTAAAATTCATATTTTTCTTAATGCCCCAAAAGTAATCACATAATCCAAACCGTAAATAATAATGAAAAGCACTTCTCACTTTGATTAAAGCCTCAAAAATCCTTTGAGAATCATCCCCAAATTTATTTTCCCACTTTTGTCCTAAGCCTGGGATACATTTTATTTAACAGTTCATTGCCCTGCGGCCTGAGGCATGCCAATCAAATTAATGCCAGCCCCTGAAAAATTACTTTTCTCATTTGATTAATAACCTGCGGAACAATGCCTAGCCGTAGCCGGAATCTTTTCTGGCCAAAAGTGCTCATAATAGTCTTGGTCTTGCGGCGGCGGCATATTTTGCGGTTGCCAACGAGTTGAGCCAAGGCCGAAGGCCGAAGACCGGGACTTTAATTAGGGAAAACACAATTAGAAATTCCCCAGCAAGGGTCCGCACCGGGTTTTACGATCAAATCCAAGCTTAAATTTTAAATTGAGATTTTGAGAATCGGTGGTAGACCAGCAGGAAATGGTATCTTGAAGTAAAAACATTGGATGATGATGATGATGATGATTAAGTTTGGGGCCAGACTGGCTGTCCTTTTGGCCCTGCTTACTTCTGGTTCGTCCTCCTGAGAGAGCTTCTTCCTAAGGACACGACACTTTACGTGACTTCCTTAACATAAACAATTTGTTTGAAGGTCTTCTCCGAAATTCGGTGTAATTCCAGCACGAATGCAGGGAGGCGGGGCGGGGCAGCCGGCCATTGTTTAGTTTATGGCACAGCTCACACAGGACAACAGCTGACTTCCGGTCCGCTAATGCCGGAGACAACTGAAGAATTCCGCTTTTCCGGCTTTTCCAACAACGGGAGGTGGGTGGTGGTAAAAGCAACTGCGACCGTTGACAGCTGACGAACAAACGCTTTCCCCATCCCGATAAAGTTTGGGAATACTTTTCCCCGCCGAGTGGGGCACATAAAGCGTTTAAGGCATGCAAATAAAACCAAGAATTAATACTCCGACTAGTCCGGGAACTTCATCTTCGAAGTTCTTTGTGGCACTTCCGAGCAGGCAGCTTCCGCATAAAGATAACATAACAACGACTAAGTGTGCGAGCACGAGTATCTTTTGTGCATCCTTGGGCCGCTCCTAACATTTCCTTTTTGGCTGCAATTGCCAGCACACAGGCGAACGCCATTGCCAGATTCTGTTGGCCATAAATGTGGCTGACAGTGGTACCAAGTTGGCTAGCTTAGTGTCATATCGGGTAAAGTTAGCTTTGGATAGGGCATTAAAAAGGTTCAATAATTTATTCAGATTTTATAAAAGAGCCTAAGAATCAGGAAATATTTAGAGCATAATTTTACAAGCTACCTAATAATCTATATTCTTGAAGCTATTACTAACTATCTTCAAGACCTACCTATCGGTTTTTTTTACTTAAAAGTCACCCTTGCTTTGTCTTTCTTCTCGGCACAACACTGATGGCGCATCCTGCGGCAAGGACTCTCGACCCGCCTTCATTTCGTGGCGCTGCCCTGCAGCCCAGTAGTGGCGGTAGAACTAACGTCATAATCAAAGTGCCCGAACCTTGAACCAGACGCACAATAAAAGTAAATGTCCTGGGGAACGCCGAGGAATAGAAAGAAAAACAAAACAAAACACAGCAAGGCAGTGTCCTGGCTAGTCGGGAACAATTGTTTAACTGTGTGATATGCCGCAGCTTGTGTGCTCATAAAAAGAGCATAAACATTTTTATGGCTTTGCCCCTTTTTTCCCCGATGTATAACATTAGATGGCGCTCAAATTGTTGCAAATTAGATGTACTTAAAAGCGAGTGGCCTAATGGAATACATTTAATGCTGCTTTTATTCAACATTTAGATTATTTATTTGAAAAACCCAGTACTCGGAAGTGCTGCGTGGAAGTTCAACAAGTACTACATTAAAAATATTTATCTTTCCTCTGTATTTTTGTATTTTTGGGTTGCTCAACACCCCCGGCAATTGACTTTCGTAAACTTTTTCTTCGTGGAATCGTGGCTTAAATGGCAGCAAATTGTGAGCAAATATTTGGCCTACATTTGTTCCCTCAGAAATTAAAGCGTTATAGCTACGAGAGTCGTATTTAACACAGTCCGATATTGTTTTGTACGTGCCTTTGTATAAATCACAGTTTTTTTCCCCCTATGTTATTCTTTTTTCATTTACTTCGTGGGTAATAAATCATCTTTTTTGCCATTTTCGATTTGTCTTCATATACAAATAGCAAACAAAAGTTTGCCATTCAAAAAAAAAAAAAAAAAAAAAAAAAAGAAGGCGAACCGTAACGAAAAAATTGTTATCCATTGGATAAACAATGACTAAGGAAAACCGAGTGACTGGAGTGAAATTTCTGGGTAAGCTTATTAATGTTGCACAGTAAAAGAAGTCGGATAAGAAGCTAAACATAACATTTGTTATCTGGGCTAACGACAAACGGAATATGTGATATAGTAAAGCAAATGCTTAAATATAAGTCAGCATAATGAATTTGAGTAGAAGTTTCCTAAGTTTTATACAGTTAATGATATAAGTATCATTATTGATACTTTGTTTTCAAATACGTATATTCATAGTATTAATTCAACTTTATATACACCTGGAAACCTCTGTTATATTTAGTAACTAATTATTTATATCTTCAGTGCCACCTTGAGCTAATCCCGTTGATTGTCACCTTGGGTAATGAACAATTGGAGGAAATTCCTTCACAATGACTTATATAATCCCTAAAGGCCTAGGGGAGTCCTTAGGTGGTGATTAGAGCACATGCACCCAGAGGCCTAAGCGCATCGAAGCGCTTAAGCTTCGTATTGTTTTGAGATATAATCATCAAATTACCAGCGCAGTTTGCCCCATATTCAACAATAGATATTATGGACAGGCACAGAGAGTGATTATTTACACTTAAAAAACACTAAAAATAAACAAGTATTTATTTTTGCAGTGGCTTAAATTAAATAATTGAAGTTGAATAACATGAAAGCTTTTATTCAGAAAAATATAGATTTTTCCTTACAGTCTTATGCAAATCATTTTCTTAAGGGTTTCAAGAGTTTATTTCTTGATTTGAAATATAGTTTTTCTCGCTCACATCTTCTTAAATAGCATTTATTTAATTATTTATAACTGCAAGCCCCTTTTTTCAAGTGGTACATGCGAGGCTTAATATGCATGAAGCTGTCTGTTTCGGGGATATTTAAAGACCATCAAAACGAAGATGAAAGTGCTGGAGCTGAGCGGAGGGGAAGTGGCAACTTAAAATGCTGGCAACGTGAGTAAAGTCGGGCATATCTTATGACCGCCAACCACTCCGAGTTGAGAGCGCACGGAGCAAAGTGAGCAAAAAGGGTGGCGCATAAAGACAAATTGCATAAAGGATAAGGGCGGCAATGGGCGCAAGAAGACAGGAGCATGGAGCAAGGAGCCGGGAACAAACTGCAGCAAAGGACGCCTGTCCCTCCATACCAGTATGATGATTGGCACGGTGTTCGTGGATGAGTATCTGTGTGAATTGCCGGCAGAAGAGGCAAAAACGCTGAAAACGTACAACCAACGAGCCCCAAGATTTAGCGGCCGTTCCATTGTACAATTGGTGAGTCGTCAGTAAGCCAGGCTTGGAGTTGCACTTGCCAGTGCTGAACACTCTGTACAATTTAGTGGTAGAAATATCCAAACAAATGTCAAATTTAAATAAAGAATACAGCTTGAACAATAAGCTGAAATTTGAATTTACTTTTTTAAAATGTTGTCATATTAAATATAAATATTTCTTTATTTAGAAAAAAAACCAGCTGAATTTTAAAACTTATTTTTGTATTTTATATTAAATATATTTTGGCTAAATACAAAAATAATTTAATAATAAATTAGGATTAAGGATAAGGATAAAGAGACTAGTTTTATCAATAGCATTCGCAATACTCTACATTTTTTACAAATCTAATCGAAAACGATAAAGTCTTAGTCCCTGAAAAGGGGTAAAAAGGCCAAGTTAACAGCACTGCCCTGTTGTTTCAGCCATCCATTTCGAAATCCGCCGCGTAATTGACATTTGATTAACGCATAGCTCAGCCAGCCCTCCGCTGCTCCAGTTGCAGATAGAGACAATAGCGCAAAGGGCAACCGTTAATCACATTGGCAACCCGAAACCAGAAACCGACTCAGATAAATTGAAGGCCTCGCCTGAACATGAAAATCTTGTGGTGTACGAATCACACAATGCCGGAAAATTCAGTTACGTCGGTTACTTACATCACATGACACACGCCCACTCCCCCTCGTCCTCCTGGCCAAAGTCAAAATTTTAATGAGTTTAATGGCCCTGTGGCGTAACGATACGAAGCACACTAAATGGCATTTTAATGGCCGCAAATGTTTTTTAATTACATCAATGTCAGGGTGACACTTTTTATTGCATTACATTCAATAAATTTGTATGGCCATATAATGAGATATATATTTTTTAAGCGCCTTTCCTTCAACAGGAAGCCATAAAGAAAATTTATTGAAATGATGGATAATGGAAAGTTTAACAATTAGAATGAAAAGTGTTTAAAAATACTTTTTTTATTTACAAAAGGATGGTTTTTTTGTGGTTTTTCAAAATATATATTATATGTTGTATTAAACATTTACTAAAGAATACAATACTCCTTTTTTGTTAGTAAATACAACAGTAATAAAAATATCAATTAAGTATTAATAGTCAAAGAAAAAACTTATATTAAATTAATATTTGACTTTAAAATTCAACTTACAAATAAAAATCATAATAAATAAATAAGGTTCTAAGGTAAATAGGTTTGCAATGTTTATATAAAGCTCATTCATTACTTAAATTGTATACAAAACATAAAACCTATTTGCAAGCAGAAACCCCATAAAAACTGCACTGTTTTTTTGGATTCCATTTTTTCGCTTTCATGTTCTACTTCAAAAATTGTTGTTTTCAATTCCAGTACTTTCTTTTTTTCCATTTTGAAAATGTGTCGTTGCGTTGGCGCTTGCATATGGAAACATTTTCACTTTAACTCTGTTGATCTTGTGGCAAAACATGCCCACAAAAAAAAGGGGACAAAAAATGTGTAACTATTATTTATAGTTCAACAAAATGTCTGAGGGTGTGGCTGCCTTTTTGGCCCGACTTTTTTGGCTTATCTGCAGTCGGTGGTCAGCTGTGGGTGTAATAACAAACAACAACAGCAGGAAACGGGGTTTTTTCGGTGATGTCTGGGACTTCCAATGGGTCAGGACCGGCCGCTTGTCCATTCAGCCAAAAAATGGGAGCAATTTTTCAAAAGCGGAAACGTTTGTTTACTTGCCTCGACCAGAAACGGACCGGAAGAGCCAGCGCCAACCCATCTATATGTATATGTATACAGCCAATGCATCTGCCGGATCGGCCCCGACGAGTGAGTGTCTCCATGAATGTATCTGCTGCGATGCCAAAATTCAATGTGGTTTGCCCCGAAATGCGGTGAGTCGTCGTCTTCTTCTGTGTGCTGCGTCCTGGCCGTTCTTGTGTCCTGGCTGCATTAAAGGTCGATATTTAATTAAAAGTTGCAATTAGTAAATGGCACTTTTTTTCCCTCGCAGCTGACAAAAACTTTTGATATATTGTTCGCCATGGTCTGGTCTGTTGTAAATCAGGGGAGAGAAGAACCATTAAAGCATTATTCCAGCTGAGTTTGGTTTTGGCTTTGACTAAATAAATACTTAATTACGGTTTGGGATTCCCATATTCAATTTGTTTTTTGTGATTCGTTTCATTAATAAACCACAAGAGTAAATTATTAAAAACATAATTGAAATTTAATTACAAAGTAATTATTCAAACAAAGTTTGCCCCTTACAACCTAGTAAATCATATTGCTGTCAAAGAGAACAAAAAAAAAACCAGATGTAATAAACAATACATTTTTTATAAAAGCATAAAAGGCTTTCACCACATTCTAAAACTAACCACAAAATAAAAGCAATCTATGTAAAACAGTAAACAGCTGGCGCATATTTTTGTTAAAAATGCAAATAAAATCTCTTAAAACATATGCAGATTCTGTTGATATTTGGAAATATCCACCAACTCCAAATGCCAAACGGTTTTATATCTTATTTATTTGGTTTGCGGGGGGCGGCGAAAATGGATTGGCTTTATTGAAAATCGCTAAAATATTTTAAAAGAGTATTTGGAAAAGGTTTCTCCATTATTTTGTTTGGTAAATGCTTTCTATGGCATTTGAAAATACATTTAAAGCTGAAAACAAGCCCCCATTTTGGGCTTAAGTACCATAAACACTAAGAATCCTGTCGTTTTATGCATGTGGCTTGCATTTACAATAGTATATTTCTTGCTCTCTCCTCTCATTACAAGTCTGTTCACATTATTGTAAAGCTTTTCCGTACACGGACTACTAATTAACTCAATTTAAGGACAGGGACATTTCATTTAACTCTATAATAAAAGTCTAAATTGATAAGCAAAATGCATTTTCATTAAATATAAGGGATTCAATTAATTTCCATTGAGCCACAGATATATTCACAGAATAAAAATGCACAGTCTTATTTATTTCTCATTTTCAATTTTGAATTTATATTCAAAACAATATTTGCTGCATAATAAACAATTGCAATAAACAAAAATATATTTATCAGAACACTGGCATACAACAATGTCTGTATATGCTCAATCAATTTAATATTGTTATAATAAAAACCATTTAAGCTAAATAAAGCCCAATTTATTTTTCACAATGACCCTTTCAAACTCTTTTAATCAATAAATAAACCTTTAATTTATTTAATCCAACCAAAAACTACTCTTAATCTTTGAGTGTATGCGAAGCTCTACTATAATGTCTCTGTAATTTCCGTGACTTGTTAACTGAACAAAGACGATGTAACTTAAGCAGCTTGTCAAATAACCATTTACATACATATGAACACACACACTCATATGCCAACTGCCATTGCAACGCGTTGCAACATGAACAAACAAATCGCCCCGAAAAATATGCAATAGAAACGGAAACGGAAGCTAACAAGTGGAAAAGGAATAAAACAAAGCCAAGTCGAGAGAACAGAAAATTCTTGGGATAAATCAGAGAAAATTGTTTCTCTTACTGGATACTTGTATGTATATATATCAGCATGTATATGTATATATACTGCTGCGACAGACAGATTGATTGTTCATATTTGTTGCCAGACAACAGAAATTTTGTTTCCACTCGACTAAAAGGGAAGCGGAAATGCAGATTATTATCGAGCATAAGCACGAAAATATTTCTCTTTTTTTTCGTTTGGATATTCTTCAGATAAATGAAAGACTATAATTCATAATACCAAATGCTCAAAGCAAATATTACACAGAAACTGAGAGAAATAAATGAAAAGTACGACATCTGATTTGCTACTTTCAGAATTCAGAAAAGACTAGTTTTTGATTCAAGCAGGAAAAATCCTTCTGGAAATTAAAACGCATTAAAAACGTAGTACGAAACCCTTTTAATGAGAGAAAGGAGAATTTCCATTTAGTGACTCTTAATTTTATTTTTGCACATACAAAGGATGGATGGATAATCTGAAAGCCCAAAACACAAAAGCCCAGAATGTGTCCCTTGAAATATGCTTGACTTTTCCATTTTTTTTTTTCGCCCACAGAAAAACACAATGTTGTCAAAGGGTTCATTTCGCCATGGAAAAACTTTTTTCCGCACCGTCACAGTCGAGGGAGATTTAAACTGTCATTGGAGTGTGACGATGCGATCGCCATTGATTAAATTAAAAGGAAAAGAAGAAGTTAAACTAAAAGTCAGGGGGTCGTAGGATAATTTCTGGCGATCCACAGCACTTGACAGCTGTCCGGGTCAAGAGTTGGCAAAGTTTTCGGCTTTCGACTTTCGACTTTCGGCCAACTTGGCCACAAGGTAATCAATTTGTCATAAGACGTCAAGACTGTTGGCCGAAGACTGGGCTTTTGGGCACGTGCAATGGCCAAACTTGATTCGCAATGGGCTCCTTCGCTGGGCGTAAAAATAAAATTGAATTTTTATTTATTTTGGACCCAGTGAGGAGGGTTGGGGAAAAGGTAAGCGCTTATAAAATATTTAGTGACAAGCTCAGCACAAACATAAAAGTTGCCAAAGGCCTCCGCCAAACATTGTGTGTCGAAATAAGTGTATATGCCAGTGGGTCTGTATTGTGTGTGGGCACAAACAAGGGATGGCGAGTGTGTCAACACAATCAGCATAATAACTGAGGGTCGCCAGCCACCCAAGGGCTGCAATAAAAGTGGATTAAATGTAAACATGTGTGAGATTGCCTCGGCCCGGCATTTCCTTAAGCCTCCGGAGAGTACGGTATCCGGTAGCAACGGAACGGGTCCTCAGACGGATTGATCCCAATGCCATTGGCATTACCCGTGGCCAAGTCAATGCCTAATGACTTTGGTCACATGCCGAATTAGGCAGGACAAATGACAGCCGAGCCGAGCAATCTCGGGCCCCAAGTTTAAGTGCACATTTATCCCGGAATGGGTCAACCTTTCGCCCTCTTCGGACTTATTGTGCGCATAAATGGGCCTAGAGAAATGGCCCGGGTTAGGCTTGTGTATGTGTTGTTGCCAGCAAATTAAATGTGCCCGAAATAAATTATTTAAATCTTAATTTTGCCAACCGACGCATAAGAGCTCCTTGTAGGCGTGCGAAGATTAAAGAATTAAAATTGAGTTAAACAAATTGCTCAAAAGAAAATGGCTTTTGATTATTCTTGACGCCCTTTAATGGATTTATGCTGAAGGAATTTTATTATATTGATAAACCAGTATTTAAAGATATTTCCACCTTAACAATAAAGGTCAAATATAAGCGAAAAACCTCCAGGTATTTAAAGAAAACTGACAGTCGTGACCAATCGACAAGAAAAACCACAAATGAGTTCCTTGTGCGTGAGCCCCAATATTTATTGGGCCACATTTTTGGGGCAGACCACAGCGACCCCGGAACCCGGTAGCAGCCTTTTCAGTGATTAGATTTTCTCGATAATGCGCCACCGTGCGGGGCCCCAAGGTGAATTCCCCTTAATTTAATTAACACGCCCTTTTGTTTCCTTCCACCGGCCATCGTCCTTTCCTCCTTTGACTCGCTTCGACCGGTGGAAAAGTGAACAGCGAGGAACACAAAGGCAAAACCAAACAAAAGCTGCATTTGGGAAGCGAACCCACCGAATGCTCGTGGGGAAAATGTCGGTGGAAAATGCCAGGGTAGTCGAGACAATAAAACGCTTTTTTATGGTTCTTTTAAATGCTTCGCTCGAAGACATTAAAAAGTCTTCAAGTTCGGCGAAAAGTTCGCCGTACCCTAGCTTCCGTCTCCATTGTGCTCCATTGTTTTTCTGCCGGCGAAACGGAGTCGAAGTCGCCAGCCAGTGTGACTTGAACTCGTCATGAATAATGGTAATTATGGAATTGGTCTTTTGCCTCAGACACTCCATAATCCGAGGCGAGTGCAGTGAACTCGTGGTCGTCTGTACTACTTATATTTATTCCCCACAGCAAACAAAATGCCTGAAATCAGTTTAGCCACTCAATTGCTCACACCAAGAAAAAATTTCAAACTTCTCGAGCCCATCATCATCGCCTTCATCATTGGCGCCATTTTGTGGCGTTCCTTTGGTCCTTGGGCTCGCGGCGCTCGGCACTCGGCTGACAGCCGCCAGAAAACCCCGAGGAAATTGCATGAAAAGTTTTCCGCTTTTCTCCGCCGCTCACTTATTCATATACACATTTTAAGAATGTACAAAGGCCAGCTTCTTGTCCGCCTGTCTCATTCTTTCGGCGCGAAATGCATGTCAGAGCTGTCAGCAGACTTTCGCCGAGGGCCAAACTCGAGTGTTTTCCCACCACCGAAGTGAGAATTTAAGTTTTTAACGTTGAGTAAAATACGGGTATGTCTTGCAGAAATTAAATTTTCATTTGCTCTAATTGTTTCCGGCCGAAAAGTTTTGCTTTTCAGCCTGCAGGAGTAAGGGAATAACTTGGTCATCTGCAAGTTAAAGCGATAAATTTATATTTCTTTAAAACCAAACCGTGTTATCTTGAGCTTTATGATATTCTGCAATATAAATTATATTTAATAACCTCAAAATCGTATTTAATTACAAATATATATATATATATATATATATATATATCTACCGCAACAGCAGTTAGAAACCGACTAAAAGGAACCACAAAAACTCTATGCCAATCAATTTCCATATTTATTATAGGCTAAAGTGTGAACTTCTCTTTAAAATATGTAAGTAAATTTTCCATCCGCTCTAATATTTTATGGTAAAGCGTTTCAAGGCTTCGGTGTACCTTCTTTATTCTAAAAATTCCATCAACAGCTAGGTTATTAAAATTGTAAGCCATTTAATTCAAATCTGCACATACTTCTGTGGAATAATCATTAGCATATAAATTGTGAATATTTATATATACAAATGTTTGCTTTAGTTTAATAAACTCTTAAAATATTATCGTTATTTGGCTCTGTTTTCAGCCAGCAACAAAATAAGCTTTTGAAAAACAATTCACAAGAGTCTCGGCGAAAAAAAGATGTTTTATAAAAACAATTCCTTTCGCTTTTCTCTAAAAATCCCCGTGGTTCTCTAGTCGAGGGACTTGCAGTCACTATTGCAATTGTTTTGCAATTTTATTTCGGTTTCCTTGGCTCGTCTCTCAACTTTGGCTTAAGCTGATGGGGTATTATTTGTTAAAGCCCCAAAGATGACCCTGGTCTTTTGCCAGAGTTTACCATAAGTAAAATAAATAATTATCCTCTCCAATTTGCATGCGAATTTCACCAAGTTCCGGCACGAAACTTCCAAATAAATATTATCATAGCTAAGCAAATTTTTCCAGGGCTCGGAGCCAACTTTATTCCAAGCAATTGTGTAAATTGTCCATGCAGTTCTTTGCTAACCGCATAAAATGTATGCAAAAGTAATTTACAAGACAATTTCGTTGTCGGAAACTTTCGACTTGTCAGGCCAAGGCACCGAAATGGAATAAACTCAAGACTTAATTGCACATTAATATCAAAGGCAAACAAGTTGGGCTATATGCATATATCTGGCAGCTATTGTCTTTAATTAAACAGCGTAATTGTGACCACAAAACGGGGCTATGCACTCCACATTGATTTACTCAATGGCGGATTGTTAAACAAATCTAATCCCCTTCGATGACGAGGGTAGCGACAATAATTCGACACGATTTTAATTAAAACGAAAAGCACAACTCGAACCCTTCCACGCATCCCTTCTGGTCCTGGAATTTAGATGGCTCGGGGATTTTTGGCGGGGGCTGAGGCCGTTAGTCTGGCGGCGTACATTTTCGAGTTCAACGCAAATGCAATTTTGTGGCCAACACGATGTGCATTTGGCCAACACACAAGTCCGTCGGCACACTGCTGATGCCGTTCCGGTTGATGTTTGTTTATAGGCAACGCCTTTCATTAGTGGCCTGATGGCAGGAAAGGCCAGCAGCCAGTATTATGTCATTTGTAGCCCTCGGCATGACAGCGCCAAAATTTAATTCAATGAAGACCGTCTGTGAACTCAAACATCAGTCCTGTGCCAGCCAAATTTGGTATCAGTCGAAATGGAGAGGGAATAGCAGGGAGAATAAGTATATTGGAACCGGGATATCGAAGCATAGGATTTATCAACATTTTCAAGTACTTTTAGCAATTGTATTTTTGGAAATCTATTATATTTTCATTCGTAATTTTTTGCGTAGCCACATGACTTGTGGTTTTTTCACCATTGCTATCCAAGTGATATCAATAGTTCATCAAGAGATAGAAAGCTAAAAAAACGGAATCTCATAACTGCCATCGTATTGTTTCGACTTCAATGAGCCGTAGACTTCTCGCCCGATGAACTGCACACAAATATCCGTTGCCGCATTGGTTTTTCCCTTGAATAAAAACCTTGACAAACTGTCCTGCTATCCGCATTCATCCGGCTTGTCCATTCCGTCCAATCATTTATCTGTCTCTGCGATGGCTTTCCTCGTTTCAGGCAATTTAGCGTAAAAAAAGATTGCTTTCATGCACTTTTTCTATGATTCTTACTTTTTTCCACGGTCGTTCTTGGGTTTAAGTTAATATAAGGTTGCAAAAATGTTATATATAAATGTCACTTTCTGTTTGGTAAAATAAAAAATAGTTTTCTTTTACTAATTTTAATTTCAAATAATGTGTAAGCTATATATATTTATTCATTTAAAGGAGAGCATTGACTATTTGCCGTGTTAAAAACTAAACCCCAGCCTTTTACCACCACCATTTCAACTTGCCGTTTAATTGATTTCGATTGTTGCTTGTCCATGGATCGCATAGCAAACTCTCATTTCCATGCAACGTGGTTTTTTGTATTTTTTTCCCCCCCAGCAACGTCCAGCTGACAAAAACTCATAACTGTCATTGTTATTGCCGCCGACGAGGTCGCATTGTGTGCCAATACTTTGGCTCAAATGAGGCGTAGGCCTCGGTCCGCCTGATGAACCCCCCACAAATATATCCCGTGAAAATGCAACAAGAGAAAAAAAGAGAGTGAAAAACTTTTCCCTCCGGGGCCTACGAGTATCTGCCGTTTGTCGGAAAGCCCATTTATCAGTCTGTGTGAAGTCGTTGAACGAAACTGTTTTGCTGCTGAATGCAATTTAGCGTGAAATAATAGTTCTTCCTTCACTTTTTTTCTATGCAGCCCAACTTTATGACTGAAAGGGGAGTGAAGTCTAATATTTATGGCCGGATAATTGCGTCTAAAAAGAAGTTCTTAATCTGGAAAAAGTTTTAGCAGTTTTTTAATGAAGTATTTATTTAATTTCATAAAAATATTTAGTTTGTAATAATGTTTGTACTCCCTAATTGCGGCTGAAAAATACGTTTCAATCTGGAAAATCCCTCCTTGCCGTTGAAATGAGTCCAAGGGTAAGCCATCAGCTCACGGAATCCATCACAATGAAATCAGCCTAAGTAAAGGAAAGTGTTTTCTCCGGCTGCTAACCCCGAGAACAACAAAAAAAACCCAACAATAAGACCAAAAGCACACACACACAGAACACTCTACGAAATTGGCCTGACTAATAACATTATTGAGTAGAAATGGCTAAGAAAAAAGAAGGGACCAAAGGCAGAAGAGGTCCACAGCCCGAAGGCATTAGAAACCAATTTACTAGGAACGGAAGACGAAAAAAAAAACCATATAATCAAAATCAATTGTATTGCCTGCGCCTGCGAAACCATCGAAAGCTAAACTTTGCGGCTTAGCAACGTTTTTCGTTTCGTTCCCTTATCGTTGGCTTTAATACGATTTTAATTAGAAATGAAAACTTTGTTTGCCCTCCATTTGCCTCTGGAAATCAGTGCTTAATTGGAAGCACTTTTAACGCTTGACTTGGCCGGCCACAAAGGTTGCCCCCAGTGATCGCCCCCCGGCAGGCTGCCCCTTGATTTGCCCATTGAAGAAGCATCTGTCAAAATAAAATGCATTTAAATAGCCCAAGGGCTGGCAGGACATTAACAGCTCCAAATAGCCGCATCAGGAATCGGCTTTCGGACAAGTCCCTGCTCCTGTCAGGGCCAATGATGATGAGGGTTAAACCCTTTATCGACATAAAATTATAAAGACCAACGAGGCTGGCGCAAAAAATGGGAATAAATTGCTGTAAATATCAAACAACGACAGCAAACACATGTAATTTATTTATATGTTACATACACGCGCGTTCATATACATTTATTTATATATAAATATATTTTTTACAATTTTTTAAAATGGCCAGCAATGCAATTTCATCGTTGCCTCTTCATGATTGTCCAACGCCGGCGACATGTGCGGTTTATGAATGTCAGCCCAGGCACATACTACATATATCTGCATATAAGCCAATATATGCATATATCCCGCCGACTTTTCAACAACCAAAGAAAATAAACACAAACAACTGCAATTTTATGCAATTTTACCCTTGAAGTTGGCGCTTGTTCGTCCTTTTTTGCGCGTGTGTCCTCGTGTGCATTTGAAGTTTAATTTAAAAGTTTTTTCTACCCGCTCAGCCTCCGAGATGATGAGATAAATCTTGTTGATGTTTTCCTCTGTGGGCTGAACTTTAAATCAATATTTGCTGTGTAAATGGATGATTTTGTTAATTAACTTGGTGCTGATGCGAGTAAATATATCACAGAGTCGCGTAAGCCTTGCTTGTTTGTGTTCCTGAAGCGATTCGGGCATTGTTTCACCTGTCAATGGAAAGCCGAGGTATCGCATGCATTATGCAAATGAGCTGAGCACCTTGTGGCATTATAATGCCATCCATAAACATATTGGGGCTGGAGAAAGGCGCTGTGATACCTCTTGACACATTACACTGAAAAGGAACTTGGATATATGAATAGTCCTCAAAACACTATTCCCTTTGCTCAAGAATATAGTCTTAGAAAATTAATTAAAGCAATTTGAAATTCGCATTTAAATATTTTACAAAGAATTTAAAACAAACTTTAAACTTAATTTCGTTCAGTTTACAATTGCGGACTGTCAGCATGGTGCTTTGGCCCTTGGGCTGTCCTAATTAGCTGTCTAATTAAGCCAGTTAAATCGCTTGATTGGGAATGTATCAAATCCACCGCAGTTCAAATGCCAAATAGTAAGTCCTTAAATCATTCTCCCCTTGGGCCTCCTCAACTTGCACTCAAATGACTTCACATCGCTCTTTCACCCAGCACATTAACTGCTCAATTTAACTCTTCGAAATTCGAATGTTTCATAAAAAATGTGTCATTCCCCCCCATTCTTTATGATTGATGTGATACGGACGGGAATTGATGTCTTGTGACTGCAAATTATCTCCGCTTGATTGGTTGACCTTTTCTCCATTACTTTTCCCTTCACAAACATAAAAAAAAGGGAAAATCAAACTTCAATTTAATGGGTCTGCATTAAAGCTTTCAATGTTCGCACTTTGAAATAATGACTGCAATTACGGGGCAGACACTCAATTATAAATCCATTCATACGCAATAGTGTCAATATAATTTACAGCTTTGCCCAGGCTCCTGCATAAATAATTCCATTAATGAGTTGGCATAAATAACGTGGGACTTACTGCAAATTCTGTGATGGCATTAACTAAGAAAATAGGTGCAAATTTAAGGGTATTTAAAGCTATATTTTTATGATTTAGATAAGGAACATTCATTTGGTAGATACCCAAACAAGTTTGCATTTTATCATCAATAATCCCCTTAGTAATTCTTGTAAATTTAAGCAAATAAATAGTCCTAGTCATTACGTAATTGCTTTAAAATGCCTAAGTCGTAAGCAGTTCCCAGGCTGAATAATAAACGAAATGAAATTACAATCAATAATCCTTTATTACCATTCACCAGCCACCATTTGCACCTGTTTCGATGCAGTTTGCAATTGTAAATTGCCAGTTCGTATAAATTATTTATAAAATTAACGTTGCCTATTTAAAATGCAATTTAATTCCTCGCAAGGACAATGACAGAGCCCCGGACACGCAGCACCAAATACACACAAGGCAGCGCTGGACAAAAAAAAATATAAAAATAAAGGTAAGAGGGACTCAAAGAACAGGACCAAATTATACGGCATCCGAGGTCCAAACTGGTGCCCGGCGAACATTGCAACGAGAGTCGCATTGCAATTGAATTAATTAATTTTTAAATGCTTCCCTCGGTTTGCACACTTTTCCCAGTCTCTTACATGCAAATTTATTGGTTTTTTGCCCGACTGGATGTGCCGCACAAATTGAATAAAAATACAACACAAGTGGAAGCGTATAAGGAAAAGAAAAATGCCATTTTCCCCCTGTTCCAGATGCACTAACGAGACGGTCACGGGTGTAACCCCAATCCCAACTCCAAGTTTAAAGCCGAATTTGATATTATTCATTGTTTTGCTGGCTGGAAAATTGATGCATCTGAGTCCAGGCAATTGGCTTTAAGCCATAACAATTAAGCTGGAAATAACCGAAAATCGATCAAGGTAAATCACAAGTCTGGCCATGTAAATTCCATTTGGAGCGGAAATTATGTGGTCCTTTGCTCTCGTCTTCCATCTCTCTAAGGATTTGCTAGCTACCCTTCAATCTCCTGGCCTTTGACTTATTTATGATGCTGAGGAACAGCTTAACCTGAATCTCTGCAATGCCCAAGGAATTTAATCAACATTTTCCCCTTGACGCTGCTTGCTTCCATTTCAAATTCGAAATGTGTCAATAAAGTCTCTTTAATATTCATATTCGGCACTTAAAGAGAGTGTAAGAAAATCCATTGGATATCAAAAATACATGGATATTCTTTAATGACATCGAAGATGACTTTGACGTGATGCAAAAATTACCATATTTAATATTCTGTCACGTGTCCGAAATACGTGACACCATAAATGCAAAATAAATTGAATTTTAAAATAGACGAGGAGACGAACTTAAATTGAGTTCGCCAATCCAGCAGGACAATGAAGTTGGCCGACAGGAATTAATTAAATATATATTCGAACAAGAGCCTCATTTTCAGCTGCTTCGGTAGCAGTTCAAGCCGCTGTCAAAAACTGCAAGTGCAGTGCAGATAAACGAAGCTAATTAGCAAAAATGTGAAACTTTCCGGCAACGTTCGCAGGCTAAATAAACCGAACTTTGGGCCACGTTCCAGTGCAAACTTGGCCAAGGCTTCGTCCTACCAGCTACGCGAGTATTAGACAAAGATTGCCTGCCTCCGAAAAGGCTCCTCTCTCCCATTCATAATCATAATCACCGTCGACGTCGCAAAGGCACTTGTTAATTTCTGTTGGCAACTTGCGGAAAGTTCTTTGGGCCAGAAGGGAGATTATCTAAACGATGTTAATAAAATGTTTAATAAAGCCCTCAAAGACATGACCTATTCATGCATGGCCAGTCACTGGGGGCTCTAGAAGTGACACAGTGTTTACGGGTACTAGTATTAATATTTACCCGAGGATGCACTAATATTTACCTTGGCTTGCTATTCGAAACAGGCAATTTGGATTTTTTAGCCCGCTCTAATTATTGCCAAAACTTTGACTCTCTGCCAAGGGGAAAAGCTCATTAAAATCATCCAGGACTTGCATTAAGCGGACCTGCATTACCTTTTTTTCTATCTTTGCCCTCTCCTGTTGGCAAACTTTTTGTGCCAAACTTTCACACACCTTGTGACGTGGCAGAGATGCCACGACTGCTCAAGGATAAGGTAACAAAAAACCTGGACGACAGCAACGGCAAAAGACAAAAAAGGGGGACATTTTCACATGACTAAGGCCGTGGATGGATGCAAGTAGCAAGTAGCAGCTGTGCAAGTTTCTGTTGCGAAGGGCAAAAAGTTTCGAACGCAGTTTGATGTCTTTTCCAGCTGCGTTGCCACCTTGGATGTTTTCCAGCCAAAAGTGGGCTTCCAAGATTGGGTTACAATGTGCAATAGGTCGTGCCAATTTTGGGAGAAATATTAAAGGATCTTCATAAACAAATCACAATACGTACTTCAGTACAGGCCAAACTATTAAAAAATCTTGATAGCTTACCTATTTACATTTATTTTAATCCCACTTTCGATCTGCCAACACTGTTCTGGAGACATCTGGAGGCAGATTCCCTCACAGATGCTCTCTTACATTTTTGTGGCAGTTCCTTGGGCTGACAAATTCTCAAGGCAGTTGTAAAATTATGCTAATTTCCACAGCGGCAGCAGCAGCAGGCAGCAGAGTTTGAATTTTATAACAACAAAATAATAAAAATTTCATGGCCGCATTACGATTCAATTACGTACACCTCCAGCCCAAAAAAAAAAAAAAAAGCGTTGAAATTATGCAACATTCTGTTGGGCAAGAGCAGGTATTTTATTTTTATTTTTTGGCCACACTCCTTCGGTAAGTAAGTCCTCTTAAATGTACCGACTTTCTCCACTTCCCGTTGGCTCTTAGCGCGTAAGATGCGGAACGTGTCTCTCGCACGTGACAGTGCGGTCGGTCAGTGTAAGTCCAGCCAGAGTGGAGTGCATCTAAGCCTTAAAGCTGTCAATATGCTACGGGATTTTGTGGTTCAAGACATTTGTTTTTCCGTGGAAAGAGGATTAAACTAAAAGTCTAGTTTGAAACCTCTATTTCTTTACTTCTTAGCTGAACCTTAGCATCTCGATGGATCCTCAAACTTCGCCATTTCGTTGCAATATCGACTGCTTAAGCACAAAATTCCAAAGCAACAACCAAGCTGGTCGGCATTATTGTCGGATTTTTTCACCCTCTTCCTGTTGCCAGGCAAAAATTGCTTGTTGCAAGGGCTTTTTGCATTTTCATTAATTTATTGGGAAAACTCATCGCCTGCGACGAACTGGCAGTCCTTTCGAGTTTTCATCCAAACACCCAAAGTTCGGCAAGCAATACAATCAGGCGATTGCCCGACGCCAAGGAAATGTGCTTCCTTCTAGCCATTAGCATTAATATTTCAATGCCTTCAGGGGAATGTCCTTCGCCTCCCCGCTCCTTGCTCCTCGCTTTGCCGCCTCTCCAATCCCGAAGCTGAGCACAACAATTTTTGAGCTATGTGATGGCGTTTTTGGGTAGCGTAACAAGCTAAATTTCTGTACTTGTCAGCTGCTGCCAGATTTACGTGTTGTTATTGTGCCAGCAGCACCCAGGAATAGTGGCAGAAAAAAAATGTACTACTTGATCACTACAAGAAAATATTTACTTGTGGCTTAAATAGTAGTTATGGAAATATTTTAGAGCTTAAACGAAAGAAGGAGGAAACACCTTAATAGATTTGAAATCTCTTTCACATCATCTATGGGTTTAAATTGTAAAGCTTTATTTTTGGCTATTAAACCTTAGTCCTCTCTGTAAAAACCCTTAACCCTCTTGAATATATTTTATTATTATCTAAATTCATGTATTTTTGGCGAGTGTGCCAATGTCACCACCCTTCTTGGCTGCGGTACACCCCACACACACATACTCTCAACTTCTCGCCTGGACTTGTTTCATAAACAAGTTCTGTTCGGTTTGGTTTTCATTTTTTTCTCCCTCTGTTTGTTGGGCTGTGTCGCTCTTCAGAGCCCCCATTGAAGCTGGCCCGGGGTTCGGGGGTCTGGGTTATAAATTTACATGCATAGTTATAGTTCTTTTCCCGGCCCGAGGCCGTGGCAGTGGCACAGCTGATGAGAATTGCCAAGCTGCCTGTAAGGCTTCAAATGCAACTTGCTTCCGAATAGAGATGTTGCTGTTGTTGTTTTCCTACTGCCCCCTGAGTATGTAAGAAAAGTTTCACTGAATTTATTATGAGTGCTGTAGTTGCTGCTGCATAAATTATTGTTATTAATTTATAAAACTGTGCTGCCAGCTCTCAGTACGTACAATTGAAATATGTTCGCACTTGCCACTACAGTTCGTCCCGCTGTTTCTGGCATTTTCTGCACTTCCTTATTATATACTATGTTTTCCGGGTCTGCTTTAAGCTAAGCGCTTTATGACAAGCATTTGTCATTTGGTCAGAGGCAAAAAGGTTCACGGGGGTTCATTTCCGTTTCCGCTTTTGTGCTGCGTCACTTAATTGACATTCTATCTCCATTAGGACAACACGATTCACTTTGTCACGCGGAATAAGAACACACTGCGTATACGTAATAACGTATAAGCAACACAAATAGATTATTTTAATGGATTTATAACGGATTAAGGTAAGCTACTATAAACACCTAAGGCTACAAGAGCATTTTGCAAATAATATATTTAATAATTAAATTAAATTTAAACTCAGCAAGCTCAGGTGTGAGCATAATAAGTAAACGTTTTAGTTTATTTTGCTCTTCTAGAAGCCCCTAATGATTTTTAAACCAATTTAATTTTTAAATCAAGCTGTATTTGATGTATTTAACATAACAATTACATAATCCTGACTGAGCTCCAGCCACACACGTCGTATACTTAACGTAACCACTTTATTTAGCATGCAGAGCGATCAAGATGCCGTCACCTTAAGAAGTTTTTCCCTGATTAATTGAATGCCAAGCGATAAGCCTTAAGCGCGCTGCAACCAACACAATCTGGGCAAAGTGCAACCCCGTATCCCGTTGCTCGTGTTTACAGATTTTAATCTAAAGTGCGAACTCATTTTCCATTTTACACTCGAGCACACACACAGACCCCGGTTACATGCATGTAAAATGCAGCTAGCTGACTTGTAAAAGCGATGAGGACATTAAAAGTGCTACAGCAACGGTCTGGCTACCGTGCGTGACATTAACTTGGCCCCTGGCCCCTGGCCCCGGCAATGTTGTCTAGACCTAGAGAATGGCAAATGGTCCTTGCTATTTGCAAATTTGCATAATAATCCCGGCTGTGAGAAATTGGAGTGCTTGCCGGCTCTTCCACCAATCAATTAAGAATTAATTACTTTGCTATAGGCCACAGCAAAGTCAAAGAGCAACTTTCTCATTTCCGGCTTAAAAACTATCCGTTTTTCCGTTTTTGCAAAGACCGAAAGGTAGCAAAAGACTTTTTTTCTATTACAAAATGACATCAATATCCGTTGTGAGAGCCTTGGTAAAAATCCAACTTTTAATAGAGAAATAATTTCAATGCTTTTATATCAATTTCCTGTGATTTTACTTCCAATAAATCAACAGCAGTTTCCTAACCATCTCAGGTGGTGGCAACAGGAAATTAAAAACGAAATGAATCAAGAAAAGCCAACATGACATTTACCCTTAAGCTTAATGCTGCAAGTAAAACAATATTTATTCAAATGAAATTATTAATCACTGATTCTTTTTCTATCCAATCTAAAATCAATGCTGTGGAATCCACGTTTTTTTTGGTTTTGCTTCCTCTTTAAATGCCCCGCAGCAGACATGAACATTAATCTTTAACGAACTGGGTTTTTTCTCAACTATTTTCTGCTTTTTTATTAGCCCCGCCGAAAGCAAACAAATGGGTAACATAATTAACAGCGTAAACGAAAGAGAAATAACAAAAAACTGTGGCAAATTAAAAATTGAAGTGTGTCGGGGGCAAGGAGCCACCCCAACTGGAGCCGGCCGTAAAAAGAGGCGCCCCGAGCTGCACACGGCTCTGGCGCATATATAAAATTCCCTCACAATGTTGCAGCAACACACACACACCCAGCACACAACTGGGCAAATAATAATTTGCATGTTAAGCTGCGCCGAAAATAAAGTGCAAAAGAATTTGCAGTTCGCATAAAATAGTCATAAACGGAATTCGCTCAGCCTTCTCATGCCGCCGCTGCAGAAAGAGGGAGGCTACAAAGTAGCGCATCGGTAATTTCATTTTCTATTTACATACAAACAGGCATAAACATATATACATTATATATATATATAAATATACACACTGAGGCAAGCGGAGGCACACGCATGCACAAATTAAAAATGCATTAAAGCCAAATTGCAGTGCAGCCCATTCGCATATGCCGCAGAAACAGTGCCTGTGGGTAATGTAAGGCCACTGAAATAGGAAGGAAAATATAAATTTTAAACAGTTTTTTAGACTGTTCAATTTATATTTAATATTTAAATTATATAAGGAAGATACAAATATGTCAAAAACTGAATGAATATGTACATATATAATGTACAACTTATGTATATTATTTATTTATTATTTTTTTTTTTTTTTTTGAGAATATATATTTTATTTTATAATATCATTCTTCTTCGTTTGCCTGACAAATGAACAACATATCAGAGTTGCAGCCGTCGACCCACATGCCTCCATCATTAATGGTCACACAGCGCTGAGTTTCGTGAGCGTAATCTGGTTCTCCTGGCTTCCACTTCAAAAACGCTGCTGGTTTTCCCGAAGTATTGGAGACGAACTTCCCCTTTTCAGCCCGATCGTTTATATCAACTCTGTAGCTGATATCTGACTTTAGTTTAGAAACGATCGCATTAAATTCACTGCCATCTTCGATGGATGCCAAGTGACCGCTCATCTCACTACAAGTACGTATAGCCGATGTCCAATTCCTCTTAAGATTTTGCTCCACGTAAAAGTGCTTAGAACCAATCTGGTTGAAATTTTGGAGAACTATCTTCTTTTCGATGTTGGAAAGTGTCTTTTGCAGGGCTAACAATTTGTTGTCTAAGGCAGTTTGTTGACTCTTCATACTCTCCAGCTGTCCCTCAATTCTATTTAATTTCGCTTCAGTTTCGTTCACAATGACAGCATCACGAGTATTCCACTGCTGCTGGTGAACGGAAATGTGATCCATGATTGGCTTCAAAGCGGTTAGACAGAATTTTCCGCATTGATTTAAAGGATCCTGCAGTAGGCAAACCGTAGACGCAGCATCACTGGATCCCGCGGCAATTCCACATGAAGCAGAGACCATAATGGCAAAAAATAAAAAAGTTAAAGACTTCATTACACTGGGAGTATATAACCGCTGACAACGAATGTTTATAATAAACTGATTCATGAAGAACTAAGCTGAAGCAAAGTCAAGCACTGAGCTCTTACTGATAAGCTCGATTTATTTCACAATAAAGATTTGTTTTTATATTTATACTCTATCAAGTAAGTAGCATAAGAAAATACTTAAAGTATTTAATTTAAATTAAATTTGAAAGAGGACATGGGAACTATTTTAAGTTGACTTAAGATTATAGCTATTTAAGGTATATTTTTAATATTCTTATAATATAATAAGAAGAATCATTTTAATCTTGTTAAGCAGTTTATTACTTATTATTATTGTTAATATATAACCAGAGGATTTGTTACTGAAAGAGTATATAAAAAATTTATAATTCTGTTGTTTGTCACATTTGATAAAAAGTTTTTTTTTTTTTTTGGTTTTTGTTTTGTATTCCGGATGTTGCTCAGAGAGACTTGTTCTTTACTTCTTATTCAAAATACTTTTAACTTATTTAATTAAATTCAAATAATCAAACAAACTGAAATATTATCAACAGCTTTTACCGAATTTCATTTAGAAATGTATTTAAATATTTATAAATATTATATTTTATTTAAGAAGATGTCTCCGAAGTCAGCTGAAAGGCATTTAATTTTGTGACGTACTGTTTGCCGGCGAGATGTCATTAAGCTGCCAGCCCCAAAAAAGTTTTTACAACTCTCTTGATATACATGGGGATATAAGGACATGTAAAATGTACACAGTCTACGCCTTGTGTCTTAAGAGTAGAGTGACTGCCATTAACCAAAGCCCCATCTGAGGTATAAAGGCTGGAGATTTTAAATGAGTATGGTATTAATTCATTAATATTAATTTCAGAGTTTAGTATTCGTGGTAAGCACATGATTAAGATAAATCCTTGAATGGCCAATTAGTTTTAGGAGGAAGCTATTGAGAATCTAGATAGTACAAATATATTGTGTTTAAAAATTACACTGTCATTCAAAGAAATATATTTTACCCTTTTATAATTTGGTCAAAAATTGAAATTTTTATTTACAATGGTTTAGTTACAGTTTTAATTTTACAGAAATTTTTGGGACATGTCTCACGGCAGCAGCAATTAACACCACACTTTAAGTTCTGAGCCTCGCAAGTTTTTTGGTTCATGTCGAATGGTATCAAACCTGTAAAAAAAACAATACAGAAAACAGATGGATATAACACATTGAATATAGACTCACGTGCAAGGCCCTTCGCTAGCCTTTTTGCATTCTTGCTGCGCAGCTCGCAGCTTGAGATCTTCGTAAAGTAGAAGGCCGCGTTGCCGGCGGCACCGCAGTGGGTGTCCAGGAGACATCTTCCTGTTACTTTGCTACTGCAGCATCCCGGTGGCTCCAGTGCCGCATAGCTGCAGTGCGGTCCACAGCAAGCGTTATCTCTGGGCGGCAGTTTCGGCTCCGTAATATGCGGATCGACGCATTTACTTAGACCCACAAAGGGAACGCAGATTTTAACAGAAACTGGTGGTGGTAGGCAGGCCAAAACCGATACCAGCAGGCAGGCGAGGACTTGGGATATCAACAGAATTCGTACGGCGGCCATGTTGCTAGCAGAGCACTCAGACGATCCCTGCTAAACAGCCTGCTTTTATACCCTGCCCACGGCCCATATCTCTCGTGTGTGTACACAACTGTTGAAAGGAGCTGTTTCATTTAAAAATTAAAAATAACCCACTTGTCGGCTAGGAAAGACTATAAAAGGGCTGAGTGCCCCACCACACCATCTGATAAGTATCCGACATGGCTGCCAAGATCCTCCTGACTCTGCTGCTCCTTTGCGTTGCCTTCGAGTTGGGCTCGCAGTGCCAAACTAACACCAACACTGTAAATGGCTGCGACGTGGTCGTGAACACGAGTCCTTGCTGCAAGGGCAAGAAACTAGAACACCAGTGCGTCTGCGATTTTACCTGCTCGGAGTGGGACAAGCCCTGCAACTGGGTACTCACCTGTCCGGAAGAGATCGAGAACATTAACAATTTCCGTCGCGCTAAGAACAAGCTAAGTACGTAAACTAAACTTTAAACAAAAAAAAATTAACTCTGACCGCAAAACATAAATTTTTTCTTACAGTTGTCTTCAGACTGCCAAGTCGTACCCACAAGGAGTGTCTGCAGATTAATATTAACACACATAAACACCCCAACTGTTGCAACAAGTTTTGCGCCAAAAATACAGAAGATGTTTGTTTTTAAATAAATAAAGAAATGATAAAACTACAAATGTATACTTTGGGGATTATGTTTATGAAACGCGGCTGACTTTTCCAACTTTGAGTTTTAACACACATACGAAAACTATACATACACTCATAAAAATCGTTACCTAAAATGACCTTAAAAAAGTCAGTTTATCTTGAAATTTTTCCCTTAAAACGGAGTCAAAGGAATGTCGCCCTTAGAAGAGGGGAAAATTTTTTCTTAATCTAAATGTAAGAATAAATGTAGAAATTATTTGAAAATCTGTTCTTAAATTAAAGATGAATTTTCTTACATTTTTAAAGATTTCCTTAATTTAGCTGCTTATTGACCGTTTTGTAAATTTAAGGGCTATCTAAAAGAATTAAGCTTAAGGGTAAATAACTATGTTATGTACATACAATAGCTTCTACTTAATAGTACAAACATGTACACAGGCATATGTACTAGCCACTCTTTATACCAATGGTAACCATCAGGAATTTCAGGGATATTATTATTAGAACTATAAGAATTAGAGCTATAAGAATTATATGTGCTCAAGTGTAAGGCTTTTTTAAAACCAATTTTTATTTTTAATGAAGCATTTACCAGCAAAACAAGTTCGCCCTTCAATAAGGAAGGCTTGGATTTTATTATTAAATTTATCGATTGACATTATGGAATTATACCCCTGCATTTGTAATTGTTCTTGTTATTTTGTTGTTTGTTTATAATTCTAAAATTATACAACATATCGTATGTCTGATCACCTTTACACAGATGTTATTGATTAACTTCTGCTGTGCCAAAAATATCTGTTTCGTAGCCTTCAAAAGTATAACGATCTTTAATCTTTTGTTTACCCATTTATTTATTTTTTATGAATCTGAAATATTTACAAATATTTATTTATATATTATTTGAACACATTGGTTCTCTTAAGTTAGAAGTTATGATCTCATGAATGTATACAATTATTTTTTTTCCGTTTACTATGGAGGACTTTCTCTCTAAAAAAATAAATAACTAATATTTTCAATGACTTTCAATTTCTAATTTTCTAAAATGACTGCATCTCCTTATCCCTATTTAAGGGGGGGGTAAGGTTAATTCGGTGCAAAAATTCACACTTTTCACAAAAATGTTGTGGCGAAACGGCTTAAGTTAGCTTAACGAATTAAATACCTTTTAATAACACAATATTTGAACAGTTTTTGATAAATTTTGTATTGAAAAATATTAAGAGGTAGAGGAGTTATAGGGAATCTCACGAGTGGCCTCTAAAAAAAGTTGGTTTGCGGTGTACATCCTAACTGTCCACAGAATCATCCGATCTACAAAAATTATACCTCATTCGTTAAAGGATAAGTGTCCCGAGGTATTCACGAAGAGTTTTTATTTTTAAAATTTTTTCCCTATTTTTTATCAAAATTTGAAGTCAAAACCCCGATTTTTGACCAAAAAATTAAGGTAATTTGTTAAATAAAAAATATAAGAAAATTAAAAATTAAAAAAAGCTCGACGTGAATACCTGTAGAATTATCTAAAGAAGTTATGTTCCAAATTTCAAACCGATTGGTTCAGTAGATTTTGAGTTATCGTGTACACCGATTTTCAAAATGGCATTTTTCAGGAGAGCGCTTTAAACTTTGTCATTCTCATGCATTGAACACCAACCGACCTTCGTTCAACTCCGCATAACTTCGTCAATTTTACTTTGATCGATGTAAAACTTGGACACAATATTCTTAAGATGTTGAACTTTAAAAATAAAAAATAAAAAAAAATTTAAGAAAAAAAAAATTAAATACCTTACCCCCCCCTTAATAGGCCATCTAAATCATCATTGAGACTGTTCTCGAATGCCCTGACATAGTTTCTGCTCATCTATTCGAATTTCCATATTCCGTTTTCCGCATTTCTCGTCAATAACTCATGGGTGTCAAACAGGCAGGCAAACACAAATTAATTTCTCCTGTCAACGGCTAGACAAAGCCTTCCGATGACTAGGCAATTCTGGGGCCATGAATTAGCCTCAGCACCGCCACCATTCCCCCCAGCATGTCCTTGACAGTGGTAGGATACGGGGAAAATTATCAGCTCATTTGTCAGTCGGCGACGAGAGGTGGAAAATAAATTACGCGACACTTTAGCCACCAAGCCTTGTAAGTTGACAATTCTGTTTGGTTGAAGAGTGTGTTGTGTGTTGCTGGGAGGTGTGTATGAGTGTCGCCAAAGTTGACAGCTGGGCGGTGGGCGTTTGGTCGGTGGGCGGTAAATTGCCTACATCCACCCAAAGTCACGCACTCCGGCAACAAGACGTGTTCAGTCTGTCGGTGGAGATTGTGTGCCAGTTTGTCTGTCTGTTTGTTTGTTTATTCCGCGCGGCTTTTGTTTGACACAAGCCATTTGTCAACTCATTATTAGCCTTCGCCGTCGGTCCTCGGCAAGTGGCGCTAATTGAAAACGTGTTTCAATGCCAATCCCCTTTAAGTTTGGCGCCGCTTTTGTTTGTTAATTTATCCGCTTTCCTCTTTCGGCTGTCACATTGCTGACCGATGGCAAAGTGCAGAGACATGCATTGCCACTCCCCGGCATTGGCACTAATTAAACCGCATCGGGCTCCTGTCAGCAGGCCGGGCAGCCGAATCCTTTTATCAGGGTTATACAAAAAAAAATCAGTCAGGTAGTGAGAAAAAATAATTTTAAAATACCGTAAGGCATAAATGCTCTACGAGTAAATGCTTTCTTGTTATTTAATTGTTTTTTCATATCAATATTATTATATCTGGGTATTAATTCAATCGAAACATTATTATTTACATATTTTATTAGATTGAAATTATATCCAGGGCTTTATTTATGTGCATTTTAATATTAATAAAAGGATTTATATTTATTAAGCTACCTAAAAAGTACAACAAATTGCTGTAAAAACTATATTTTGTTAAGAAAAAATCACAATTTCACCCATCCTATATGTAAGAGTATGAAAAATCAATTACCAGTTAAGTGAAGTTTAATGAATTTCAATGAATAGCTTTCTTATTTTTCAGCAATCCAGCTTGTCAGATGGATTTTGGTTATTGCGGGTGCGGTTTTTATGCTTTTTTTCTCGGAATACCCACAGAGATAATAAGGCGATGGAGAGGAGTGCAATCCCATTTAAAATGCATACCATAACCGGCTGACCTCGGGCAAAGTTCAGAGGCCACTAAGCCGGGCCTTGAGCTACGTGCTGTTGTTCAGCTCGGTCGTAAAATCTGTGCACACATAAAACTTAAGCAAACACACAGCTTGAGCTCCTTTATTTTCGTGTATGTGGCCCCGATTCTCCTTTTTTTTTTCTTTTTGGTTATAAAACTTCCAGTCGAAATAAAAGGGTCAACATTGTGATTTTATGTGGGATGGCATCAGCAGCAGTAGCAGCAATAGCAGCAGGAGCATTTCCGCTTCCGCTCTTGGCCGACCGAACTACAACTTACTTAGCGCACACACAAAGTGAAGTGTAACACGATATGTTGACATGTGTGAGTGTGCGTAATTCAATAGCAAGTCGGAGTGTTTGAAGTGCCCTGGTGCGTAAAGATGTTGGGTCCAAACGCACACACACGGGCCCACCACTTCCGCCACCGTCGGCCATCTTTCAACTTCGCTCTTAGTGTCAGTCATGGTGGATTAAGCAGTTGAAATTGGATTAGAAGGAGAGTTCCCTCCAGCCTTCAATTTGCATGTGCTGGTAATGCCGCTATCTGAGCCAACCAACGCTGACATGTCACTCCGAAGGATTATGCACCAGTAACCCCCACACCTCTCCAGTCGTCCTTTGCAACTGCATCTTGCGATTGCTTAAGGTAAATGAGAACCGTTCTGGCAGCTGGCAAATACATTAATGCCACCTCTTAAGTTCAAATTCAATAAATTATGGCATTCGTGCGAATGTATCGTACACAGAGAAAAACTTAACGTTGCACTAGAGAGCTTCTGGAATATATGTGATCCCACTTTTTCTACAGCAACGCTCATCGATTTGTCTTCTTATGGGTAACAAGTGCGAGCAGCATAAATTCCATTCAAGATGTTGCCACAGCGACCGCAGAAATAAAAGTAATGGAGGTAAGTAAAACTTGGGCGATGTGATTTGGCCAAAGGTAGCTGCCGAGATGGCTCCGAAATCACAAGTATCGTGAAAGCATTTAAAAAGTTCCCGAGCCAAAACATTTAACTTTTTGACCAGAGTAAAACAAAGGCAAGGCAAAGTTGCCAAAACTAAATTGTTCAAAGGAGTGCAAGTATCGGTGGCCGCAGGAGAACAAACATTAGGTTAGACAATAGACTGGTAATTGAAGTATCTGATCTGGGAGGTCCTTGAGGGTACTTTCTGAGGGAAATAACTAGCTTCATGTGCATAAAATTAATTAAATAAATGATAAGTGTTAGAATGAATAGTTCAAATGGTCAGAAATTATGAAAAAGAATATGAAATAGCATATAAAGTGAGTTAAAAATTATTATGCATTAAATAATTAAAGCACTCTTTAAGTCCCTACAAGAAAAGGTATATATTTTGCTTTTATAGACACAACTGTTATTTTAGACAAATATAAAATGTAACAACAGATCGAATACCAATTTAAAATAATATTTTTCTTTATTTAAATTTAATCAACAACGTAGAATATTACATTACTATAATGATAACTTAAATGAAGAATTAAAAAATAATATTTTTGGGATCCGAGTTCGTCATCAAAGTTTAAACAAACTTCTTAAGAAAGTAAATCTTACTATCTTTTAAGAAACATTAAGTATTTAGTTAAAAGACATTTCAAGAAGGCCTTTTGATTTATTTCAAAGAAAAACCTCTAAAAGATCTTGAACAACAAACCCCAAGCCACCACTAGTAGCTGCAATTTCGCACACATATTCGTCATCACAACTTTGCCTACGCTTAGTTCCCAGCTAGTTTTGCAGCTGTTTCCATCCAGCCTGCTAATTGGCGTAGAGACAAAAAGCTTACGGCTAACTTACACTTGAAACACACAGAATTTCATTAATTTAAGAGTCGACCGAGCGACTGCACTTAATCCACACGAGAGAGTAGAGTGGGCTGGGAGTACCCCCGAAGGCCGGGCATATTTTATAAATGAATTAAAATTCTCGACAAACATTTAAACTTGCCAAGCGGGCAGCAGAAAGTCGGAACGAAACGAGGCTAGAATTTTGGTAGAAATATAAAATTTAAGCCACTACTTAAAACTTTTGCCTTTGCGCATCGAAAGTTGGCCCGGCCGGAGCATCAAATTCACAGTGACCTCAGAAATGTTTGGCCAAGGGCTGAGGTGTGTTTGTGTGAGCCTTAAATACTGCTGACCGCCCAACGCAAAGTTAGGGAACTCAATAAAAATATTAAATTGATTTCGCTAATTTGTAGTGTGAACTTTATACCGGCTCAGACATTATTTTCGCTTTTAAATGGGGATTTTTTATAGCCTCAAGCTCGAAAATTTGCCAGACTTTTAGCCCGACACCCGCCCACGCTCATAAGCATTTTTCACACAGAAAAGGAAGACAAACAAGGGCAAAAACAGAAAAGAAACAAAACCATTGCCAGACATTTGACAAGGCAGCTGAGTAAACAAAGATATCAGTTACCATGGGACGTTCTGGGCCCTGAGATAAACTAGGGGGTAATTTACCAGGCCCCCTCCCACAGCTCCCAGCACTCCCACACCCACACCCACACACACACGCATCAAGCAGATGAGTTCTCATTTGTATGGCATACTTTCAGGTGTCGCCCAGCATATGAGTCCGTGGTAATTAAAGCCCAGCCATGGCGGACTCCTGTTAACATGACAAGCGATTTGTTACAACGCCACGAACGTGGGATGGCATGGCAAGGAGTTGGTAAGCTGCGAAAAGGTCTGACCACAAAGGGAGCAGCTCGTTGGGAGTTTAAAAAAAATGCATAGCAAAGCCAAGAGACCAAGTAAACACCAGGAATACTTCGCGAAATTAAATGTAATTTTATATTATAAAAAAAGAATCCCTTTTTATAATTAATTAAAACTACCTTATTGGTTGTGGAAGCTGTGTTAGTTCCACAGCTGATCTCTGTTAGGGCTTCCAACATGTTTGACTGAATCAACTTGAGTTTGGAGTTCTCGAAAAAATTCCCTTTATAACAGAGCTCTGTTAAACGAAGCCTATAGAACCGCACTTAACATAGCTGCCGAAATTGGTCCAGTTCTTCAGTTCGTCGAGGATTCTGTAAGTGTGCGGTTCAGGGAGCGGATGTGGCAGAGCTAAAGTTCGGTTCAGAGAGCAAGTTTAATATTCAAAAATACTGTGCTATGCGGTGCTTAAAATAAACCACAAGTAAATAAAAGATAATCAAATATTAAAAAATATTCAAAATAATTAGCAACCATACAAAAAAGTGTCTATTTTATATACAAAGTGCAAGCTGAAGATCAATTAAAGAAAATAATCAAAAGCTATCGAGTCCTATAATCAGTTCCCTCCATTTTCGAAATGGAAAGTGTGTCACGCTAAGAAATAAAGAAGACTGCTTGGAAATACCACACCCAATGCCTCACGCAACCCATTCAAGGCTATTTGTATTTATTGAAAAATATATCGAACACAGCTGTCAGCGCCCCACGATTTCTTAACAAAAAATCAATAAATATGAATTTAAATTGCCGAAAGTGTTCGTCGGGCGGTGGGCGTAAATAAGTAATATCGCATATGGTTCCAGGCGACTGGCTGCTGCTCCAGTAAGTATGCAACGTTCGATTAACTTGTAATTTCAGTGAAACACACTCACTCACACACTCGTAAGGGTTCGCTTAAAATTCAAGCGATAAAAAAATATACGAAAATTGGCAAACGCAGCACTGCCCTACGAAAAATCATGTATAATTTATGCGTTCCCGTAACCGTTACCCCCCGGTAATGACGATAATGTCGATATATGTATAGTCCGGCTACGTCCCCCAACAGTTTGTTTACTGTTTTCGGCTCGGTTTCCGGACTTTATTAACCCATTGCGCATTGGCCATTGCAGTTGGCTTAAATGCGCTCATTTCCGTGCATCTCGGACATCGGCTGCCATTTACTTATGCCTGTTAAACAATAATGCATTTTCGATTAATGCATCGGGACGGAACTGTGTGCGTAAATTCGTTTGGGGAGTTAAGTCTGGGCAACTGCAACTGCAGTTGTGCTGCGGAGAATCATTAATTGATGAAACACATCTGAAGCGGATACATCCTGTAATTAAGTTTCGATCTACAAGCCACACATACGCAGGGCTTAAAAATATTCTGTGAATGTAATTATATCGTTTTTATCGCTGCAAAATAGTAAATCAAAAAGTAAAGACTTCTTTTGATGTTGTAAAAATTTATGAATAAAATAAGAATAATAGTAAAGCAGATTCCTATCAAGTTTTAAAATATATTAACCTGCTATAAAATTGTTTGATGATAATATCATTGCAATTCACATACCAAAGAGTGAATTTTAAACTCGTTGGTTCAGTAGGTTATTCGAAAAAGTCCAAAGAATTTGCTTCTAATAAAATATATACATTTTTAGAAGCATTACCCAAAAAAGTTTTAAAAATGATTAATAATTTGTAACTATTTACCGGACAAAAACCAATATGATATGTAAAGATGTTTGTTTAAAAATATTTAAATATAATACAATATTTTTTATCAATTTAAATATTATTTATCTCAAACCTTTCACTATTACAGATATTTTTTTAAGTCCCCATCCGATAAATCTCACCCTTTCCATGTCATTAGGACCTAAATCCCTGCATTTTTTTAACCCCAGCAAATGTCACCTATCGAAGCGAACCCTTCCCAGCTGCATTTGCATAAACACATCACTGAAGAAAAGCCAGCGAAAAACCCCATCGTCAATTTGTCAATTGTCTTGGCAGTGCAGTTGGCAACATTTTGCACATTTTGCCGAAAAAGATTGATGATGATGCCCAAATACTTTCAGACTTTGAGCCGATTTTCTTTATTTTTTGTTCCTCTTGACTTTACAGCTGCCATAAAAATGTGAAGAACAGATAAAATCAAAGAAAACAAAAAAGAAAAATTTGCATGGCTTAGGTTTATTGCGGTTGCCTGGTCGATGCGGTGATTGTAATAAATTGTCTGATAAAACAATTCAAAAGTCATTAAATAGGCTTCCTTGTCGCCGGTATTGCATTAATTTTGGGCTTGCCTTTAATGGTAACGAAGCAACGAGGGGATCTGGCATCTCTCACAATTTAGGGCTGACCCAAATGCATTTTTTATGGTCCAACATCGAAAGTCAAAGTAATTTAATTTCGGTTTCTCTCTCTCTTGCGCCACTTTTATGACACACAGAGCCATGTCGTTGACAGTTTTCCTGTCGCTTTTTTATTTCTTTTTTTTTTTCGTTAGATTTTTTTCTTACTTTTTAAGCTGTTCCTAGTGAAAATCGTCGGCCAGGCAGAAAAGTTGACACTCAAGCTGAAAAATGAGGGGGGAGAAATCAAGTGAAGAGTGCTTTTTTAACTTTGCCTTCGTTAAAACCTTACAAATGGCGCCAAGTTAACAAGCCCAAAGACAATGTCAATGCAATTTGAAAAGACTTTTATTAGCGCACGTTTCCGCGCTTTCAGTCCGCAGACAAAAGCGTGAAAAATGCTAATTAAATCTAATGTAAATAATGATTGCTAAGCGCCAAGAAAATGGTAGAAAAGTTCTATTTAATTTAAACACTTTGACGCTAAGTCCAAAGTGGTTCTGTGGGAAAAAATACCGCGAACTCAAAGCATGGAATAAATTAAGTGGGTGAAGAAAAAAATATATATTAAGTTTTAATTGATCAACTGCAATTTCCATTTATTTATATATTTAGTGGAAAAAGTAAAGTTAGTTGGTTTGCTTGGCAAAAATTTAATTAATTTAGTATACAAATAATCTCGTTCCATTCGTCAAGTGCTAAATAATCAAATAATCAAATGTGAGTAAATGTTTTTAATCGTATGATTCGATAATCCTATTAAAAGCACTCGTTACACATTTTAATTCCGCAGCTTCACACATTCAATGTTATAAAAACCTTCAGTGCAAATAAAATATTTTGCTTAAATAGATAAAAGCAGCATTAACTGTGGAAAAATCCGCTTCTCGCGCTTTGCAATAATGTGATAAATATGAAAAATCAATGGCCTTTTTTTTCTACCCAAAGTAAAAAGCATTTTCCAAATACAAAAACTACAACATAATTGATTTTAAATCCCATGAAACATGTTTTATGAAAGCAAAACTGCATAAAACAAAGCGAAACAAAGTGAAAGTCAACAAACTGCAAGCCGATCAAATCAAATGTTAATGGAAAATGAAAGAGAAATATAATTAATTTAGAATACGGAAATTTAATGAAACATTTAACGAATGTATGCGCAGTGCTACAGTTACATTTAAAGTAGACTTATATATATATATATATATATATAAATATATATAGGTATATATATATAAATATATAACATACAGAACCCCCCTAAAAAGTATATATTAACTAAGTCAAACTTCAAGTTATTTGCTCCAGATATTTCTATAAAAATTCCTAAAAGCAGGAAATTTCTAAAAAAAAAACTCCATTTCACAGGACTCTTGCGGTTCTTCTCCTAGCTGAACATGCTTAACCAAAATTTGTTGCCGGCTTGTTGTTAGCTGATTGTAGTTGTTTGTTTGCCCAGCGAGCTTGTTGCCACCGCTTGTTGACAACGGCGACAACGACATCAGTTTATTTTTATCAGTTTTATGCTAATAGATTCAAAGACACTTGCAGCAGCTGCTCCTTGGGGTTGGAAGAAGACAAGGACCAGGAGCAGGAGCCAGGCCAAGACCGACACTTATTTGGAGTGTAGCCAAAGTTGAGATTGGCGTAAATATATGCAAAGCATTCTCGAGTTTAGCATTCAAGTCTTTGCAATCAAGTTGCAAATATTCCAAATTATTGGCGATAATGTTTAGCTCTTGGTCAGCGTAAAATTCCTTCTTGACTAAAACTAAATATCTATTAAAATTCCTTGAAATGCACTTAAACCACAAGCAGAAGGCAAAATGCTTCCATCAACGGCTGCATTCTCCCCTAATGACATTATTAATTATTAAACCAACAAGGATCGAGAGCCAAGGGACAAACACGAACAGCAGGAGCAATCAAGAATTTCTGTGGTCATGCCACAGTGTCATCGAGAGGAAATTATGGTTGGAAAATTACCCTTTGTTACAAGATATATTGCAGTTTTCACTGGGGGACTGAGAGAAAAGCATGAAGAAAAATTCCATAAAAATTCTACTTGACTTAATATTCATTCCGGAGGAGCAAGGGCATTAAGATATTTACAATCAATGCAGAGACTTCTTGGAATAACTTTATCGTGCCCAATATAATTGATTGATTTTTTTTCTTCCGCACATCCTTCGCTTTATTTCTGTGCTCTTGAGCGGAAAAGTGTAGACAAGGGCATCGGTAATGGGCATTGAAACGAAATAAAATGTGTCAGCCATATTGATATTTTTTGCGTTATTCCCCCGCCAATCTGTTGTTGCCGGGATACTTGGCCAACAAAGCAAGAACGAAATCGAACGAATCTGGGGGTTGTCAATATTAAAATTGAAAATATTTCATTTGGCAACCTTCTGCATAGATCTGGGCCTGCAGTCTGGCGACATGATTGGAATTATAATAAGCTTCTGTCCAAAGCAACCAGCAAAAAAAAAAAATAAGCAAAAATGGTAAAAAGATTTATTCCATTCCATTCTCCTTTTTTTTTTTTTTTTGTCTATCGGACATGGTGGGCGTGGCCGGCATAACTTGTAGTTAAGTGTGCACAAGTTTGGGCCCCACACAATCATATATCATAAGTTTTGTGTGTGCCCCGCCTTTGTTACGCTCACTTGAGCATGGTAATATGTATTCTGCTGCTCCAAAATGTATGTAAATATATTTGCCGGCTACACATCCTCATCCGCTGGTATCTGACCAGTTCCTCCTCCTCTTGGGGCCTTTTCTTTTGGCACATTTCCCCTACAATTCCTATTTTACAACTGTTGACTGGATTATGCAGATATCAGAAAATATTCGTTTTTACATTCAAAATAAGAACAGTGTGTAACGAGCAACTGCAACATCTGTTTGCTTGGAAAACTATGTTATATTATCTCACTTAAGTGGCTACTAAAACTTATTTCTTTATGGAATTATCCCATGATCCCCTTTCCCGTCGAATCTCTAGTGCTAAGCTGCTAAACTGACCGATTCAATCAAATATAAACTCGCAACAGATATATGTATGTTATTTATTTTATTTGAAACACTAATCCTGTAATCGCTTTTTGTTGTCAAAATATAAATGCAGATTGTACGCAAAAATAATTTATTATGCATGGCTTGTGTTATGAACGAAAGTGCAAAAAGGCAGTGTCCTCGTTGTAACAAACTCACATACATATATATGGTTGCCTTAATTGGCAATTTGGAAGTGACGCAATATTTTGGGTTACATTGTATTGTTTTGTATAAAAAAAGGGAGCACTGAACAGGCAGAGTCAAGGGTTTTATTTGTGGCCAACTTTATTTTTCTTTCTATCTGTAGAAGCTCCAAATGTAACTGTTGAATTTTCGCTAGACAAAAGGCAAAGAAGGCATTAACTAAATCATATATTCCTGCTCATTTTCATATTGATTTGGTCAGGTGTAAGGCAACACTTCCTGTGTTATGGCATTCCTTTTAGCCTTCACTCAAAGCTCTTTCCGGATTCCTGTGTCTGCATATTTTTTATATGAATTGTTGATTTCATCCATATATGTTCTCTGCTACCGCGGCATCGTTATCTTTTGTGCGTGGTTAATCTCCATTAAGGCCAACTGCCGACGTTTCCTTATAGCCTTCTTCGATTTTTCCGCTTTCGAAACAATCGCGAACGTGTTGTGTAATGCGAAAAAGAGTTTTCCAGGTTGATATTAGTGTATTGTAATTCTCTCAGGAGGTTACATGTACATATATGTGTAAATTTAATATTTATTAACTTATTTTTATATTTTTCATAGCCTTTAAATTTATATTTAAAATCTTATAAAAATCATAAAAATAAAGAAAATACTTACATTAAAAGCACAAACGATATCTGATTACTTGAATCCAACCATTAACCCTCAGCTCAACTATATATAAACAGGCAATTCCCTTTCCCAATCGCTCCACAGGAAGTTGTATTTATTGCTAACCTTGAACCAATCCATCCATACATCAGTTGTGCGATTCTTTGTTCCCTGGCCCTTAACGCATCTGCAGTGATTTAATGACTCCTATCGACCCGAGTGTTGGGCAACGCCTCCCTCTTCCTGGTTACGCCCTTATTGATGATACGCACATGTCTATGGGCTGATGAGTCGCAAGTGGCCCCAAAGGGATAATAACCCTAACCATAACCTAACTCACGCACACGCGGAATGGCAGACACGCTGTGATTTAAGCACCCGGCCGCCTGCCCGGACCACGCGGCGTATGAGTAATGGGCTGCGATTGACCGCAACGTTGACTTGTTGACGCCGCGTGAGCCAAGTGAGCCATAAAACGTCGCAGTTTTTCACAGATTTGATTTTTGATTTGCTCTTTCTTCTTTTTTGCTTTGGGAAAGCCCATAAGCCGACTGCATAAAGTGTAGAAATTGGAAAAGGCGGGGTGGAAAACGAAATGAATTTGAAACTGATCCAGCTTTCAGGACATGGGAGTCCGCTGGTCATTTCTAGTTGTACACAAGCAAAAAATCATATGAAATTAGGAAGAATATAATAATTATATAAAATAAATATTTCTAAAATATATTTGGAGAGGTTTTTGGGTCTTTGAAGCTTGTTAAAATTTATTTTGTAACCTTTTCTATTGTTTAAAAATATATATATATGCCTAAAAAAATACATCTGACAAATACTCTGCTTTAAATATATTTAAGAAATATATATGCTAACTAGTAATAGCAATATCTTTGCAACTTTCTCTCCCTGCAGGTAACATCTAATCCCCAAGTTAATTAACATTTGATTGGACGTGCCTGGCCATGGGGAAGGCCAACTTGCCACCTGCCCGTTGCGTGCTCATGCATTAAACAGACAGCGGAACCAAGGAGGTGGAAGTTGACCCCCAGAAAATCCCACCCAGCACAAACACACACATACCCACCCACCTACCCACTTACACCCCACACACATGACCGCGTCACGAGCGGCGAAACGAACGTGACACATGGCGATGTACTTTTATGCCAGCAAGATATCAGCCATCGCCTGCGGAACGCGCTGCAAGCAGACCGTGCTTCAAAAGTCGCGCGGTCAACGTGATCGGGATAAATGCCGCCATGGAGGGCACCACCACCACCACCATAACCAGCAACAGAGCCAGCACCATCGGCGACATCATCGACGGCGGTGTCATCTTAGCAGCGGCAGTAGCTCCGACAGCGAATCTGCGGATGACTGCTGCCTGGAAATGGGTGAAACGGGAGCAGCTCACGCGACAGAGACAGCCGGAGAAGTGGTATCCGGTGGCATATTCTCGCTGGATCCGGGAAATCTCACAGCGGAGACAGCTCTTCTGGGCGGGATACGCTACCGGCGGCGGCATAGCGCCGAGCAGCTGAGTGCTTACGACTTGGAAATGGGGTTTCAGCAAATCGAGGTGAGTGGCACATTGCTAATTAAAATTTAAAACTATTTAAAGATATCAAATAAAATGAATAAGTAACAATAAAATAACTAAAATAAACAAATTATATCTATGAAAAATCAAAGCTTCAGGATAAACTAAAGATATGCTTAAAAGTACCATTAAAATGAATAACTAAAATATTAAATCTTACATCTTACTAGTAAGAATAACCTTTAAATATATTTAAAAATAAATTAATTTTGGCTTTGTTTTGCAGCTTGGCACCACAAAATCGAATGGAGCGACCAACGACGATGTCGTCCAGTACGATGTGCCCAAAAATCCGCATAAGCGCAGCCAATGTGATATTAATTTTGAGGTAAGCACTTTGGTAATTAAGTGCCACTGTTTGCCCTGTGTGCCTATTTAATAATTATTTTCTATTGGCAATGTTTCCAGCCAACATTCTATTTAGCCATGTAAATTGGTTTCATTTTAGTTTCCACTTTGGTGTTTGCTCTACAAACGCTACAAATTGTATAAAAAGTAAACCATTATTTGACTTTGTTTGCATATGGTTTGCGTTATCTGTTTTTACAGAGTTCGGTTTTGGGCTCCGGTGGCATTATGTACATAAATGGTAGAGCAGTTTCTGGGCCATTGGAATCCCTCGTCGAAGCTCTTTTGCCCAAGAATGTCATCGATTTAGATAAGGTAAGTTTGGGTTTTAGGAAAACAGCAATTTAAACAAATAACTAAGAAAACTGCAAAAGCTTGTGTCAGAATATTTATAATATTTTTCGCAGTATATTTAACGTTGAATGAAATTTATGTGCAAAAGAAAATAAATAATATATATTTATATAAATAATACATATTTTTGCATTTCAAATTAGCTTTCCCATTTAGTTTTGCATTTGGCCAAGGTAATAAAATGAATGTTAAATTCGTTTCGGTTTGCCATTTTTCAATTTCTAAATAAAGCAATAATAATTGAGGTAGTATTTGAGAACAGAAAAATAAAATAGACATTCATAAATATTCAGGATTATCCAGAATTTAAATTGTGTTTGTTAAATGCTGTTAGATTAAATAAATATTCATAGAATTAAACATCAATTAGTCAAAAGCAAAGGTATAAACACTTTAAAGACTAAACTTCTTTGTGGCTGTATTTCCCCTTTAAGTCAAATTGCCAGATCACTTTTTTGGCCACCCTTTAATCGCATTTATATGCGAATCCCCTCTTGCATATACCAAATGGAATACAAATCAGTTCTTACTTAGTGGCAGGACACTTAAAGACTTGAACGCTTGCCAACTTGAGGTTGCTGGCACGAGCCAAAAACCACAAACCAAAAGGCAGCCGTCCCAGAGTCTGTCCTTTGGCCAGGCCAGAACCCGAGGAGGACCCAAGCCCAAGGGACAAAACAAAACAAGTGGGACCAAAGGCCAGTAAACAAGGACAATCTGGTGTGTGAGAGGCGAGCATTCGGAGGCCACAGGCAGCAAGTGCAAAAATAATTAATTCGTTGCAAACAAATCCAGAGATTAGCGCTAATTTGATAGAGCTGATGTGCGATGCCCTCGGCCAGAGGGAAAGCTGGAAAAGCCCAACACAAACAACAACAAAACTAAGATAATTGCTGGCATCTTCTAGCTTGGAGAGCTATGCACTGAGGGAAATACATTACAAATAAATAAACTATTACTATAAAGTTTTCAAATTGAAGAAGAGAAGATTCTGCTTACAGTATTAGGAAATAATAATAATATAATAATTATTAAGCTGTTTCTTGTGGAATATTTTATTGTATGTGCAAATGTATTATTTGTCTCTAATAAATACTGAAAAGATATAGTTTAATATATTCTTGGAGCACCCTAGCTTAATTTTCTCAGTGTTTAGAGTGTCATTTGCCAGCCATGACAACAGCATTTTATTATGCTGGTGGAATAGCATTCGAGTTTCCCACTAATCCAGTCTTATATTTGTTTATTTCACGATTGCAGGAATTTGTTTTCTCGTTTTTATTATCGTCACGCTTATTCCTGCGGCCCCACGAGCTGCTGGGCAAACTATTGCATTCGGTACCTGATGGCGGTTGCTTGGAATCCTTGGTCGCCCTGCTGGCCGAGTGGACGATGAAGTTCCCCTACGACTATCGGGATGAGCGGATGATGAGCCATGTCAAACATATCGTTGCCAGGTGAGGAGAGAAAATGCCAAGGAATTTTCCTGGAAAATTGCCTATATGTACCGCCCTGCATTGCCCTTTCGGCTTAACGCAAATTGCACCCAATCAACTCTTGAACTCTTCAAACTCTTCTACTCTCGTCGCCAGATGTTCCAATTCGCATTTGGAAGCCGTTGTCTCCCAAACACTGAGTGCCTTACTAAAACGTTTGACTGATTTAGAGAGACATGAGGCGGACCTACGAGCCTGCCAGACCAACGACAAGGTGAGTGGAGCGCCGGAGCACCTGGATCAGTGTTGTCAACTTGGGTTTTTTAAGAGGTACTCGGCAGAGGTCTTGAAATTTATATAAGAAAGTTGGTTACGTTTAAAACAGATTTAATAGGAGTTAAATTAAATTTAATTTTACTTGAAATATATTGAAAAATATTGGTATAAAATTTTTGTTCTCATTTCTTTGTAAATAAATAAAAAACCAAACATAAATATTCAGAATCATATTTGTATAAATATATATTTTATTTTTATGTTTCAAAATGTAGCAAGTAATATTTTTAAGATGATTGGAGCTTTTGGCTTTGAAAATTTTTTAAAATTTAAGCTGGCAACACTGATTGAGATGGATGAAAACTGCCTAATGTCCTTCTCCATCTATTGTCTTGTTTTCCTCGATTTTCCCATTTACCATTTCCACTGCCTTTTTGGGGATTTTCTGTGTAGTCTGTAGTAGAGACTCCACTCAACTGTCCAACGGCCACGCAATACGCACAAATCGTTTGTCGGCTGGAAAAGAAACTGGCCAAGCACGTCGGCGGCGAGGAGTTCCTTCAGTGCAGCAGCATGATTCTGCTCGACAAACAGGTGAGCACTGAGAAAAAAATATTGCAAAAATCCCCTTTTTAAGCTAGCTGCGATTTTATAAACTAAACATATTTATGCTTAAAACTTGTTAGAATAGAGTAATTATTATATAAATTCAAAACTGTAAGCAAATTGTAGGCACATTTAATTAATTTAGATCCCCACCAGATCCTGCTGCTCAAATGAACACCCCACGAAGAAAATTTCAGACTTAACCAACTAAATGAAATTATATTCTTCAAGTTAAATGCTCGCTAAATTGCAAATGTTTCCCTCTGCATAAGTCAACATTCGCCATAAGAACAATCTGCAGTTTTGCATAAATTACACGAAGAGCACTCTCAGGCCCAAACAATCGTACACACACACACATGCACACTTGCAGGCGCCTACAAGGACATGCAATTAAAATGACGACAAGCAGCTTCATTAACAATGCCCCCTTCTTCTACCCCGTGAAGCGTCTCATTTCAACAACATCTCTCTGCCATTTCCTCTTCTCCATTTTTTTTTTTTGAATGCAGAAAAAATGGGACCAACCCTCCACGTCGGGCGGACCGCCAGGCGCCCAGGATCCAAAGAAGACATGCAACCTGGAAACGTATCTGGATTGGTCGGCACGTCTCCGTCTTTTTGTCTGCAATGAGATACTGCAGGTGAGTGGACGAGCTCATAACCATTTTGGGGGTCAGCAGGCATTCTCCACTCTGGTGCACTCAGCCTCACTGCACTCCATTCCAAGTGAGTCCGGCTTCCAAGTTAAACGGAGCGCACGAGTCCTTAGACCCAGTGGATTGAATTAAAATTCCCATGCATGTTGAATATGCAGGGAGAGCACGTCCAGCGATATCCTGGCAGGTCTTACAGCAACGGGTAGCAAAATAGAGAACTTGATAGAGCATTTCCGGAACCGGAAATCATCAGAAAATTAAGTAATTCTTTTGTCAAGCATAATCTATTGTCCCCCAATTGAAGTTATTGTTATAAATTCTCTCATAAAAAATCGTATAATTGCTTATGTTATATAGCAATCCTATTATTCCGACCACAACTGTATGGTAGGGCCAGGCCTGCACGCTCTCAAGATGGCATATAATTTATGCCGTTCGTAACTGTCTCATTGACAGTTTGCCAGTTGGCCGTGTAAGCGACTCGTTAAAACTTTGGCCAAGTCACGTGGGTCCAGCCCAGGTCCGAGTGCCAGTCCATACTCCTCCTTCCCCTACTACTACGTCTAACTAACTTCCGTAATCAAATAAATCTTTCATTTTCCCACTGCCTGTAACATCATTGTCTTATTCTCCTGCATATCCAGAGCGGTGGCATCGAGGGACGCAGCCGGACTGTGGAGCTCTGGAGCGGCGTGGCCCAGTATTGCCTGCTTGTGGGGAATTACAATAGTGCCACGGCCATTTTGGAGTCTCTGGAATCCCCAGCGATAGCGAGGCTAAAAGTTACGGTGAGTTCCCGAGTTCACTGACAACTATCCAAAAACTATCCCAAATAATGGCAATTAAATTTGCATAAAGCTGTAATTAATTACAGCCCCAAACACATGGATGATATATGCCATTATAAATCAGGCGAAAGAATATCTAATTTATTTTGGTTTAATTTATCTCAACAAAAACAAACTAATTCATTGACAAATTTATTACTGCGGAAAATAATTTGTTGGTTATAATTAAACAGCCAACGGGGTTGGTTTAAAGGAAATGAACCTACCGCTTTGGGTTTAGTTAAAATTAGGGAAATTCACTTAAACAAAGCCAAAGTATTTACCTTACTTTAATAAAAGAAATTACTAATAAATTTATAAATTAAATTAAAATAATCCTTAAAGTAGAAACTAAGTCAAACATTTTAACACGTAAATCCTGCAAAAATCAGATTCTTTGTTTTTATACTAAAAATCGAAAGAAAAACTTAATTACGCGCAATTTCAACTTAAGACTCTGAAAATAATGACAGACATGGAACGTGCTACTCCATAAATTTTGGGAAATAAATGCTGCAAATTAAATAGACAACAACTTTATAGGCAAATTACGTGGTAAGGCAGCCAAATGGGTTTTCGTTCATAATTTCCCTCCAGCAAATAGCGTTGCGAAACTTTAATTGGAGTTGAACAACACAACGGAGGTCTCCAGCCAGGAAAGGCCACTAAACCAAATGGAATATAATTTCGCAGACAGACAGACAGACATCAATTCCAATGACATCTTCTTATATAGAAAAGCAAACATTTCAAAGAGAATTTCCATAAACTAGGAGAGATCTGAAACTTAAGCTTAGCTATAGTTATCGTAAGCAAAAGTACCAGTATAATCATTTGCTCAAAGAATACAATGAAACGGGCAAGGAAAATAAAATTGCTCCTTTTGCCAGTAAGGAGTATGTGCCTGCGAGTGTGTTTGTGGGAGTGCAAGCGTATATGTGCACTGTAATTGCACGCTGTAAAAAGTTAGAAAGCAGCGCCTTGAGGCCATTTTCATTCATGCTCAGACAGAAATAAAATTGTACAACTAAAGACGAAGTGGAAAATACTCTAAATTAAATATTTAAAACAAAAACAAGAAGATTTTATTAAAATTAAATAAATTAAATGTGTTAAACTAATATTAAAAAATAATATCATTCTGGCCCTATGCCAATTTATAAGTATTTTTATATTACATTTCGTAAATTCCCAAAGCCAAACTCATTTATATTTAACTAAAACTTGTTTATATCCTAATTTTTGTTTTTATATTTTATATATATATTTTTATAATCAACAAACCTATTCAGTAATTTTAAATACCCCAAAAGAAGCATTCTCTCTCCCATCATCTTGTCTAAAAGAGCTTCTGGCTCAAGGAAACTGTGTCTATCTCTCTTGTTCCCCGCTGCGTTTATCCTTTTTGCCTGGCTCTTCATTTGTGTGTGAACTCGAGAAAAATCTTTTCGCCACAACGCCGGACCCAATGCCTAGGATATTTGTACGTGTCAGCAGATATTTATGCAGCCTAATGCATTTCGGCGTAAAGGAGCTTAAAAGATTTAGGGCCATGTTCGAGTTTGGTCTGTCGGTTGCCAGTTAAATATTGAACCCACTAATGGCAGAGCTCTGACAAATGCTATTTGTTTTGAACGTAATTGAATACATATATATATTGGAATAGAATATTCCACCCTTAGATTTTCACCATTAAAGTGCAAGTTTTGAATAATCATTCAGTACTGTTATTTTTGTGCCACGTTATCATAACAACGAAAGTTTTTCCACAGACTTTTTGTTTACACAAAGGCTACCAACTCGCAGCGAAAAATAGGGGAGATGACCACGCCCAAGCAACCACATTTTCGCTGCAGTTGGCCCAATTCCATCAAGTTTATATATTTACTCAGTTATTTGGCACATCGCCCGCACCTTTGGCCCTTTCAGTCCCCCTCAATGGACCGCAGCGTGTTGCCGTGCATTCAGCAGCAAATGAAGCTAGTTTTCATTAAAAAAACTTTTTAATTAGTTAATGGATTTCGCATTTTCCCCTTAACTATATATATTCTTTTCGGCTTTCCTTTACTGCCGCCTCCGTTTAACACTAGACTTGGCATTCTGTTTTGCCATTTATAATGAAAAAATCGAGTTAAAAGTTACTTATTGTTACCCTTTAATGCTTTAAATGCTTCGGCTTATGTTTTATTCATCATAGAGTGGAATATTTTGTGAAAGTTTTTCCCCTTTCCCGGGAAATTCTGATTTTAAACACAAAAAAATTATGCTCCATTAATCAGTATAAATGTAAGAAAAAAGCTTTTAATAAAAGCCGATTCGGATTGGGATTAAATTTTATAAAAAAGCCGTAGAAATCTTATTAAATCATAATATGTGTTGATGGCAAGTATTTTAAAAAGCTAGTTTAATGTGTTATTCAACTTTCCTGTGCTGATTTTTAATTCTTACTCTCGCTATAAATTCTGCAATGCTTTGTACATTTCGGTGGACAATGGGCGCTGAAAAGTATGCAGCGAGAAATGAAAAAAGGAATCCCCTTTTTTGCCGAATAAAAATGAAAAGGAATTGCATAAATTTACAGAACTATGCATAGTTGTGTGGGCAAGAGTGGGCGTGTCACAATGCATTGTATATCAGCAAGGAGAGATATATAGATGCAAAAAATATGTATATATTTCTATAGTTACTGGTGAAATGTTTATGAGTGCGCATGGAAATGATGGCAATAAATGTGACTGAGTGTGCGTGGTTCACAAAAAACTCCGAAACTCAAACAGCTTTAAATTATCCGCCACATAAATAGGTATACAAAAACGTTTTTATGCATTTGTTTCCTTAACGAGCCACCATCGCCAAATCTTGGTATCCTCTTGTCAGCAACAAAAAGAATGTTTTTCAATGCAAACCCTGAAATAATAAATTGCCAAGATCCCTTAAGATGCTGTCCCCTTTTTCAATGCGATTCCACACTCAGTTTAATGCTTGTAAAATCCCCGAAAAAGCATTTCCCTGATGCCCCTTAGAAATCCTAATTAATATGTTATCAGACGAAGGCCAAATGTCGCCCATAAAATTCGATCTAAAGCTTTTTGGCGCAAATTACAAGCATAAAACTCACACAGACGGACAGAACAAACAAAACCATAAACTTTTACAACCGAAAAAACGAAAAAAAAAAACAAAGAGAAACAAAAAACGGAAACAGAACCCAAGCACATGATAGAAATGAAATCATGGGTGTGGGAGGGGCACACAGCATCAAGATTACAACTCCGAATGATGCTCATTTATGGATTTCGATTTGATTACAGTGGAGCAAATTGCAAGTGACGTGTCAACAATTGGACTGCATGCAGCGCCATGCCGAGGGCCATGGACATTTATGGCAGAAGCAGGCCATCGTCCTAAATGAGCAGCAGCAGCAGCAGGACGGGCATCATCTCAAGACTGATAAGCAAGTGGCCAAGGAGAAGTCCAAGGGAGGAGGAGGAGGAGGAGCAGCTGCCACATCATCAATGGCCATTGCAGTCCCCGCCGACTCGGATGAGAGGCCATCGACAAGTGGGCGAGTGGAGGTGGCTGGCACAACAGGCACTTCCGGTACGAATGTACATATTTCTGACACTGAAATAAATTATCGAACCTCTACTTAAATATTATATATATCTTTAAAGATTGTTTACCTTAAATTCAAGATTTTAGTTAAGTGAACTTCAGTTTAGAACTTATTATTTATACAGAAACTCTTTTATTTTATTCTTTTGTATATTTAACCTTCGTTATTGTTACTTTATAATAGCTAATTTTAATACATATATTTTCCTCTCTGCAGCAGTTGCAACAATAGAAACAGCTTCAGTGCCTGTGGCTGTGGCTGGCAGCAACATTGTGGAGGCTGCAGAAGCAACAGCTACATCAGACCCAACAGCAACCACACCATTAGCTGCGACGGGAAAGCCAAATGATTGGGTTGTTATTCCAGTGTTTGCGGATATTGTTAAACTGGCATTGGGCGAACGTGAGAATTGTTTGCAGCGGTAAGTTCAATTTGGCCGGACTGATTGATGTGGCATCATCACAACGCCGGCGAACCAAATCCGGCGCACCATAAATCCGCCTGGCCAAGGGGTCGTATGATTAATATATTGCTCATTCGCATCCGACAAACAATTGGGTTTTGCACTTCAGCACTCGTTTCATTTATCTCCCGAACGTGTATTTGTACTCTCATTTATATTTATTTACGCTTTAAATTTAATTAACCGCAGAGTGGCAAAATAAATGACTATGGGCCAAGCGGCAAGACTGGAAATCATTTTAACGGAAATTCATAAAAAAGACCATAAATAGCTTTTCCTCTCTTTTCCATTTATATTATTTATTTTTATTTTTTATAAAACCAATTGAAACAGAACGCGTTGAAGAGTAAAATCAGCGGAAATAAATTTGTTTTCTGTTTCTAAAGTATTTAAATTGACCCTCAACGATGATGAAATTGAACAAAAACATTTATTTAAATGAGATATCGCAGTTTAAGCTGTTAGCTTAAGTGTTGTATTTTATATTATTATCAAGGGTTTAATAATAATTAATATTATGTATAACACTTGATGATAATAAAGATTAATAAACTTAATATAATTCAACCGACTCAACATACTGTATTTATTTCTTTAAGTTTTACAAAAAATATGTTCAGTTCAAAATATTTAAAATTCTTCTTATAAACTGTGGTCTATAAAATGTAAATAAATATATATAAATAATACAACATACAGAAAAACAATGCTAATATTTAATGTAAACATTTTAAATTTCATTTTTCCACCGTTGCATGTTTCGGTTAATTATTCACTCGGATTATTCCCCCCTTCAGCTCATTTTCCATAAAATGCATTATTTAGAACCGTAAAACATATAAAGCCTAATTCAGGTCCCTAAACGACCTCGTTAAAACCCTTTGTTGTTCTTGTTGGTCTAGAGTCCCAACATATGCATAGCTCCCTTTGGGCCAAGCGATATCGTGCTGAAACAAACAATAAAGTATGCACCACCGACCACTGGTGGTCTCAATTGACCTCATTAGACACAAACGCACCAGTACATCGAGGAAAATGCGTATATATATTCATACTGTATATGCAGACGGGGTAATTTATTCTCAAATATAATCAAAACGCAGAATTGGCAGAAGGAAAGAAATAAAAATGAAATAAACCCACCATTCTCGTTCAGCAGTTTTCAATGTCGCATCGAGTTTTGCAATGAAATGAAGCGCAGAAGCGTAAATCGACTTTTCAATGCGCTAATTAAAAGAGCCACTGCAGGATTAAATTCAGTGACGCCTTTGAGCCCCTTTACACTGAAGAAAATGGGATGAAAATCAAGTTTATAAAATATAAATAAATATTTTTTAAAATATTTAACTAAAAATACCTTAAATAATGAATAGAAGCAAACAAAATGGGATGATATTTCAATACCAAAATTTATTTTTTGATTCCTTATATATTGTTTTCTTAAGTAAAAAAATAGACGATCTTCATCTTAAAAACAAAATTATAGTATTAATTATATATAAAAATATGATATATCTTAATTTGTTATTTAACATTTTTATTTTGATGTGTACAATCTCTCCTTTAAGCCTCTTTTGCTTCTGATTTTTTATTTTCAAACACAACCATTTCCATTTTTGCATTGCAAATACAAACCATGGCCAAACATACTTTTCTCGCTATTTACCATCCCGTTTTGCCAGTCGAACTTATTTTCCTTCCTTTTCTCTCGATTCTCCCTCTCTCTCTCTCTATTTTGCACTTTTTGCAGCTTAGCAAATGGCCACATCAATATGGCGGCCTTCGATCGGATGGCGGCCATTGTTGGGGCCTTCACCAAGCACATGCAGGCGATGAAGGCGGCCCAGGCGCCATCTAGCGGCGAGTACGAGCACTTCTGCTGGCACATGCAGCAAACGACGAAACTTGGCGAGGCGGGTAAGTAATATTCGCCAAAAGTCCAAAACTTTACCCCTTTTACAGCGCCAGTTTCCTTCTGATTGTGGGCAAAGTGTGTCTGTGTGTGAGTGTGCGTGTATTTGTTGTTCAACACCCTTCCACTTCACGTATTTTATCGCCTTTTTGCACATTTTTCACTGGCATTGCAGGGCCTTGTAGGGTTTCGATGCCCTGAAATATAAGGTATGGGTATCGAAAAGGGTAGCTTTGTAAGGTTTAAAGAGTTGGAATTGAGGGGAAATTTGTTTATGTATTTTTTAAACTACAAGGACATATGCATTAATTTTTAAATATCCTTTGAAATAGTATTTAATTTATGTTTTCAATTGATAAAAATGTATAAGCGATTCCAACTTAGCCTACTCTTCTGTATTACCCAAATAATTAAGAAAAATATTCATCAGCTACCTTGGCTGTTCCGCCTAATTTTCAGAGTATCCTTCGACTTCAACTTCCTCAAAGTTTATCCACATTTTCTTCCATCCATTTGTTTTTCTTTGCTTTGTGTAAACTTGAACTGCAGCATGGCTGCGACTTTAAGTGGACTAAGGAGAAATTTACACGGAAGTACTATATTCCTATATATATATTCAAGTTCCCTTTTGGTGGCAAGTTAGTTAAATTGTTTTAATGCCTGCGGGAAAAATTAAATGCATTCGCGGCTGCACTGGCACAGCACACAATGTGAGAGTCGTTTCAGTGGAACGACAATTAAAAAGGCAAACAAGGGAAATATGAACCCGAAACCAGAGACCCAAACCACATTTGCTGAAATGGTGTGTTTGCCTTTTGTTGGTATTTACTTTCAACCAATGTTGGGATTATCCAGTCTGATTGTAATATTTGGTGATGTTTGTTTAGGTCTTTATGTCCAAATTCAGCAGTATTTTTAGTACTTTCAACACTATAATTTGCATCTTTCTGATCCTTTTTATTTGAACCCCTGCCTAAGCAAATTTACACAAATTTAATTGAGTTAATTACCACAATAAGACCATAAGCAGACACCTTATGGCAAATAGTTCATGAACTTGAATAAAACCAAGAGGCTATCCCATTTCTATATTTCCCTGTAGTAACTATAGTAACCCTCTTTCTCTGCTTTTATAACAAGTTTTTCCGGGCTGTTGCTTTTAAGCAGCCTTTGTTTTTATTACTGATGATGACAAACTATGGATGGAGGCAGCTTTGTATGGGGATTTAGTGGAGAACATTGTTCGTTATTTATGCTGAATTAAATGGTGGAAAACTGAAAAATAAATAAAATCATAAAAAACAGCTTGGAGAGATGTTTTACCTATAAAAAAATGTATTTCGGCCACAAACTTTTTCAACTTTTTAGTAAGTTGACTATTTTGCATATTTGATTGTGTGTCTTTAAATTGCAAGGTAAAAAGCTGTAAAAAATGGCATATAAATAGAAAGACTCGAAGGAAAAATAAGAAATACATTACAAAAATAAACTAAAGATGACTACTTCGCATTTAGAAATATAAATTGTATATAAAATTAGTTGAAAACCAGCTGGCTCTTGAATTTTTGATTAAATTCCCCAAGAAAAATACTAGAAACCGACAACAAAAACCTCAATTAATCCGCACATCCATCGCCTTGAAGATGAGAAAGGCTTTGGCTAGCTCAGTAAATATAAACTGAGAAACTTCCCATATCCCCAAGCCTCAGAAAGCACAACAAAGATATAAAACAGCTTCTGCCAAAAAGGATACAAAACAACGTGGCAAGCTGCACTTGCAGCGCCAACAACAATCGCAACAAGGTGCACCACGTGTTGTCAGAGAGTGTAAAAAGTTTTTCTCGAGCGTTCTCCGGGTTTTCCTCCCTTTTTTTTTGTAAATCCTTCTTGGATCTGTCAGCAATGCCCGGCAAGTTGATATATTTTTCACGGAATGTGCACATGACAAAAAAAACTTGAAAAAAAGAAACTATTCTGGCGGAAGGAGGCAGACCATGTTGCATGAAAGCGAGCAAAGACATCAAACAGCAACAAGAAAGTGCAGAAATGAAAGGCGACAAATGGTGTTGCCAAGTTAGCTTTTTTATTTTTAAGTGTAGTAACGAAATTTATTAGATTTTTAATACATTTTTGAAGATTGTGGGCAATTTTTTGAAAGAAGAAAACCAAATAATACAAAATAATAGAAAAACGCAAACTAACTTCCTCTTTATTTTTGTGTGCAAATACATATATTTAAATTTTTAAATTTTCGAAGAAATCAAATTTTGTATTTATTGTTATATATTCCTTATTTCTTGAATTGAAAAAAACCCTATAGATATTTATTTCAAGCAATTATTTATAAACTGTTTTTTGCCAGCACAGACCCCAACACAAACTCAAACCCAAAACACACACACGCGCATGGTAGGATCCACGAACTCATTATAAACCGAGGCAACGTAAAGCAACTTTTGAAGGCTTTTGCCACTGGCGAAAACAACAACACAAATACCAACAAAAGCGCAGAAGGGAAGTTGTCTTTGGGTGTTGCGGCAAAACGCATCTTGACAGAAGCGGAAGTTGAGCAAAAAATAAACCCCTCACCGAACCGAGAATGGAAACTTATGGTGGAGAGGATTTTTATGTGTTTGGAAATTCAACAGCCTGAGCCTCCAGCAGGAAAACTTTATCGGAGAACGCTTCATGTCATGCATAATAGGGGAAGGTAAATGAGATTTGGTGGAAAAAACACAAAGCGAAGGTTAACACGTAGAGAGAGTAAACTTTTTGAGGTGAAAGATGTTTGGGAACATTATTACATAATTATATTACAAGTTTAAAATTTTTGGGAAAATCCCTAATATTAAATGCTGTAACCCGTTATTGATCTTCTTCACAGCTCACAACTTTTGCATATTCTATTTAGTTGGAATATTTTAATTACCAACCCAAAAGCCATTTCTGTTTAAACTTGGCTTGCATAAACACCAAGTCTTGGCATTAAAATCCATTTGCATTCGGTCTGTTTACAGCATTAGGAAACTCAAACCGAGTTGAAAGTCCGACTTGTTATTGTGGTTATATTTGTTTTTGATGCCGCCGCATCGATGTCAAACTTGTTTTCCAGGCTGTCCTGCCCAAGAAATGCCATCATGCTTTTTTTTTGTCCTGAAGTTGCAGTGGGTTTCCCATTCTTTTTCAGTTGTTTAGCTAAGTCAAGCGAACATCTTCTAAATCAGTTTCCTTTCCAAAAACTCAAACGAAAAAACTGTCCACCAAGTCGAAAAGTTGAGCCAAACTTTAAGCCGACGTCAGCAACGTAAATGCAAACGAAGTTCCCCAGGGAGAACAAAAAAAAAATGGGAGACTAAAAGTTATTTCCAAGTTTGATGCACTTTCGAAAACTGTATAAATATATGTTTGGCTTTCTATTCTTCCTATACTTTTTTCTAGTTATTCCCACACACTTTGGTAAGCTGAATGCGTTTTTCATTGAGAAATTCATACTGACCAAAAGAAAATGCTTTCATTCTGCCATTTAAAAGTTCGTGTTAATGAAATGAACATTGGGAAAAGGGAGACTGAGGTCAGAGGACAGTTATTTATCAAGTTTTCTGCACAGACACTGCCACACCCTGTGACATAATCTAATCAAAAGAAAATTATTCACTATCTAAAAATCTTTAAAATAAGTGTAAGCTATAAAAGAAGTCAAAACTAAAGTATATGTCCCTGGGAAAAGAACTTTAATAAACTCTCCGCCAAATTACATGACTTTAATCAACTTGCCGAGTCTCCAAGTCTTGTTGGCTTTATAATCGCCCGTTGTTTCCGTTTTCTTATCCTTTCTTTATTATCCCTTGGTCCTGGTGAACCACTTGTATAGTATTTGAGTTGATTTAAGCCTTTCGTGTTTCCATTTCCTCCTTGCCACTAAACAAGTTCTTATTTGCTCGGTTTTTCTTTTTTTTTCTGCCCTTAATCTTTAGAGCCGCATTCTTGAAAGTTTTACCTGACATAAAAAAAGGACGAATAGCAACATCCTGACCTTTATTGTCCAGAGCGGTGAACTATATACACTGTTCCCATCCCTTCTGTTTTCCACTCGCTTCTGCTGGTAAATATGTTGAACACGCCTGGAATTTTTTAATAACAAACCCCTTAATGTGGAGGTAATTGTCTGCCGGCTGGTTTACTCTGTTAAGACCTCGAGGGAACAAGGATTGCGGATTTAAGTTGCCTGAAATGCCAGTGGAATGCATTGTTTGGTTGGGTTGCAAAATCCGTTTAGGATGTATAAAGTCATAATGAAATATTTAAAAGCTTCCAAAGAGGAAGAAATGTAATACAAGCATTGCTTAATAGGTTTAAGCTAATTTCTTATTGTTTAAATATATTATTTTTATTTATTCTGTTGACATTTTAATTAATTATTTATACTGGCTTGATTTTGAGAATTCATTTTTGAAAACAAAGATATTCTAAAACGGAAAACAATGGAAATTTAAACAAACAATTTAGCAGTGACGATGCCAAAGCATTCTTTAAGAATCGCATCAAAGGATCACAAAGGCCTTTAATTGTTTTCTCCCGCTAGAGTTTCTCTAGTCCCATATTTATTTTTATTTATTTTGCTTTGCAAATCTAACCTCACACACACACTCTCTGTGGGCCATGGAGACATGAGCATTGTTATGTCAGGGACCCACTCGAGATTCTCTCCTTCTGCCAGTATGTGATATGACTGGTAAAAGGAGAAAACGAAGCGAAAAAGGGAGGTATAACACAAAGGGAGGGGAAGCAAGGGACAAGCGTTGCACCAAAAAAGGAGCCCCCATCCTCTTGAATGTCTGGCAGGTCCTTTGACTGCAGCTCCCTGTCATCCTGCCCCGCAAATTGTCATCCAAGATATGCCTATTTGATGCGGCACGTCTGCCTGGAAAATATGAAAATGGGACTGAGAAAAGGCATCTCACAAATGCCAAAGTACAACGTACAGAAATTGCATTTAGATGTGCGAAGAAAATTGCCAAGAATAATATTTGCCAGCCGGGGAATTCGAATATCTATATAAATATATTTTCAACCATAAAATGGATTTTCAGGTCCCTTCCTCCTCTCCTCCCCTTCACCCGGATAAATAATAATCCCACACAGCAAGTGTCAAAAGTCAAGACCTAAGAATTTCCATTCGTGTTAAATTAATTGTTAATTGCCATCAGCAAAGCCAACTTCATTGGAAAACAGTCGAAATGCCACAGAAATAGGCCAGCAAGTTTGGAGGAATTTCCCACAAGCATTCCTTATACTAGGCAAACATCACTAGAGTCCTTGCACAGGAATTTGAATTTAACTAATTTATATATATTTGCCATGGTGTCCTAGGATATGCCGTTTCAATTGTGCTCATTAGGCTTTAGATATGGTAATTAGGCCTGGGCCAATGATTGGAGACAAAACCAGATACATGAACTATTCAGTAAGGGGATGCAATGGGAATCCTTTGCTAAAACATAATTATCCTTGGTTCGATGGCAGGGCAAAGTCATTCACTAAATCCCATCAGCCGGATTGGAAATCGTTGTTGGAAGCTATTGTGGACCCTTTGTTTGTCTGGGAAATTAAATTATAAATTGCAGGCCATGTCGAGTTATCTGTACTTAAGCCAGATGGTATTTTCTAAAGGGAATTGGGAACTGGTAGTTAATAGATATAAGTAGGTGAAGATTTAATGTCTTTAGTACTTAAGATATTAATTTCTCAAGGCTATATTTATAGCCTTGAGAACGTTACGTAAAGAAGGCCTTTTATAACTAAGGATTTTAAAATCCCTATTTAAGATTTAGCAATATAAATGAATATTCTAAATGTACACTATTCATTGATTTTCTTCCTAAAAATAACTACCACGAAAAACAAACCAGCCATAGCTTAAAATCACTGCCATTGAACAGTAAAAATTGTTCAGATTTATATCGTTTTAGTCACTGTCAGCTGGGAGCTTGACAGGCCGACATTCCAGATAAATACATATAGATAGGAGGAAAAACTGCAGTTAGTAACTGTCCTACCCCACCTCCACCATGCTCAGTTTTCCAACCGGGAAATTCACATCCTAAGCCGACTGACAGCAGCACGTTATTGGCATTCAGTTGTGGGTAGATTTCATCTTCTTTCGTGCATCACTCGAACAGCAGACATTCTCTGGGGTCTAGGGCGTAGAAAAATGACCATAGACTGTCCTTGTTATCTATCACCTGTCCCGTGTGTCCGGTCTGTCGGTCCTTCGGTTGGAGTCAAAACAATTTTACAGTAGTTACAGCTGTCGGCTATTGTTTGGTCTCTAAAGCTGGAGGCAAGTAATTGATGCCTCACTGAGCCAGGAAATATATCTTGGACGCCAAGAAGAAAACATTTCTCATGACTCTAAAGGCCGTGCATTTATTATTCCAATTCAAGTGCATGATGTGGAGATATTTACCTGCTCTGTAAGGAAATTTATCATAATAAAACATCATTCGGTTTATGGAGGAAATAAAATGTACCTTTTAAATGATTAATTTAATAGATGTAAGACATATGGATTTAACCCCTTAAATTGGGAAGTTTTTTACCAGAGAGCTGTACTAAATGTTGGCGATTTTCATTTTTAATTAAAGACCCATCAAATGTCTAACCAAAAATCAGAATTGCAATCAGCTTGAGGTTAGTTTTCTCACTTGTCCCCAAGATAAGCCCTCATAGTTTTCGATTTTCTATTTTTCCCACTGAATCCGGCCTGTTAACCGCTCGTTAGACACCATGGGTGGGCTGATATATACCATGTTTACGCCATGCTGAAGAGAAGCCCGACCTAACCCAACCAAAAACCCAGCCGAACCGAACCGAGTCGCCTCACAAATCTTCAGTTGGCCCTGCCAGGGGAAAATATTTACACGCCACACACACTCACACACACGACTCCATTAAAACTAAACAAGGGCGAGGAAAGAAAGGACTCAGTCCTTAGTCCTGGGACAAAAAAAAAGAAATGAGAAAAAGTTGATACCTAGCAGAGAGAGGGAGCCATGGTTTTCGCCATGTTTCCATAACCAACGGCAACATTTCTTCATGCGAGGGCGGTGGCAGTGGCTCTCGGTCCTCCACTTGGAAAATTTTCATTCCGTGTTCCGTGTGGATGTTTTGTAAATTTTTTTTTTCTGCTCAAGCATACGGAGTATGTGAACACAAATCCTATAAACACACACAAAACTGTTAAGAGGACTGTGCGGGGTGCCTTTTTCGAGGACTAAGATAGAGGATGCCGGGCATGCCACATTTTGCGGCAAGTCAAGCGCACATCTGTTGGCCGAAAGCGCTGACCAAACGAGGCTGCTCACCAAACATTGTAAAATTTTAATGGGACCATGGTGTGAATTGGACACCATCGCCTCCACCAACGAATCTGGAAGAGAGGAGAGAGGAGAAGCATGTGTAGAAAAATGCGCCTTTTTTCTTACAACTTTATTAAATTTCCTTCTATTAAAATGCAAGTGGACTGCCCCACAAAAAAAAAACATGAAAATAGAGCAAAAATGAACCCGCCGCACTTGTCAGCTCTTGACCAGAAGTTAACCCAGTCCAAAATGAGTTCCAGTTCAAGCTGTTCCAGTTTAAACTGATTTTGAGACCGGCCCTTGGAAAGGTACTCAAGAATATGCATTTCAAATTGGAAAGGATAAATAAATGTGTAAATGAGATGTGGTCTAGGAATTATGATTAACAAAATTATGGAAATACTATTATTTATTAATTATATTTACCTCTGATATACTAAAAGTTTTCACTTCTTTTTAAAAAACTTGCATTAATTAAACTGATAATAGAACATTTTCCCGGGAATTGTTTTTCACATTCGTGATCATGAATTTTAAATATTCTTACATTCTGGCTTCATAAGTTTTAAGTGAATGCGCAAAGTTTGGTTCGTCACTCCGAGTGCGTGCTAAAAATAAGTAAGCAAAAAACAGGCGAAGAACCCTCAAGGCCTGCCATCGAGCACGTGCCGGACTGGACGACAAAAAAAAATATGGGGAAGCCTTAAAGTCGACATTAAAAATACCCTTTGTAGGGATTTTTATAAGGATTCACAGCATACATTTATAAATATTTAACGCCACACAACTATGTACAAATAAATCCTGACAACCTCATTTATAAGTAAATAATTATCAATATCTTAAGACATTTAAAATAAAATCTAAAGTCTTTTTTTCCCTCATGCCATATACCTTGAATTTCACTAACATATTAATCAATTCATATATAAAGGCCGCCTTGAATTTAAAAAATTTCAAAAGTATTTTCATTATTCTAAGTGAAACTTCCGCGAAAGACAAGGCCTCCTTCGAAAGCGTAAAAATCAAACATTTTAGCACGCATCACTGAGATTTTTTCGGACCATTTGAATTGTGTGTGTGTGCGGGTTTGAGTAAATGTGTGTTTTGGGTCAAGTCCTTGAGTCCTGTCTACGCTTGAGTGTCATTTTCAATCAAGTGGACAGAGCAACTTAAATAATAGTTTTGTTATTTTTTTTCTTGATTTTGAGTCCGTTTGTTTCTTTGATTGTGTTTTCTATTTTTTTTGTCCAAAACATGTTGATTATTTCATGAAACTTAAGTTGTTTGTTTTCCCGTTTCAGAACTAATGATGGCTTCATTCGACTGCGAGGAACCTAACAATGCTGAGAAGCTTATGTACGATTTAAACTAGGTTACTTACCATAGAATATATGTAGGCTAAACTGAATAATATACCAACTAAGGATGCATTTAATGTTAACTACAAACAAATTTGTAAATACATACTAAAGTAGGTATTGCACTCGGAGACATTAAATAGCAAAAGATAAGTAGCTAACAAAAAACAAATTAACTGTATAAACTATTAAAATTAAGTAATACTTGTGTATATGGAAACTAATTGAATAAATATGATCATGTTTGGCATACATTGCTTTAAAATGTGACTTTTAAATTAATAATAAAAGAAAAACAATAAAAGGTAAATACAGCAGTTTCAAGTTCGATATACTTTCGAAGGCCAACCATCAGACAAGGGCACGTGCCCAGCAGGAGTTGATCAATAACATCTGTGCAAAGGTGGTCGAACGTGAAAAATATTGGATAATTTTGGACTTTGGTAAACAATGGAGGATGTGAACTGCTGCTAAAGTAAATAAGAAATTTATACGGGTCAACGTATCTTATCTAATCTAATAGTAGCATCAGGATATGTAAGTTTGAATATCCTTGCAAAGGTATGTCTCAAATTATTTTAACTATATATATTCTGGATTAGCATCAAACGATCAAAAGATACTTTTATTTTTTTAATATTGATAAGCTTCAGACTGCAACGTATGTAGGTTTCTTTCTTATTTTAAATATTTTCATATGACGAACTTTATTTGTCAGTATTATTACTTTCAAAATAAAACATCAAACATAACAATTTTTCAGCTGTACAAAAATGTATGTTTAATGGATAAAATCTATGAATTTTTAGTTTATATAAAAACATTTATTAATAATTTTACAAACCACGACGAAAGTGAATACTCACATACATAAAAATTATTATTATATGGAGAAAAAGGTTAAGGAAATTCAAAAATAAAATAATAAATTTCACGTATAAGTAAAGACAAACCAAAGGACCTTAGTCTCCAGCATTTTATCCCCTATTACTATTTTCAGGGCGCGTTACTTCGGAGCTCAACAGCTCGTGTCACTAGGAAAACTAGGAAACTAGTCAGTAACTGCCATTCTAGCTTACCAAAATGACACGGACTGGTACTGAGAGGACGTGCTGACTACCACCAAAAACGAGTGCGTGGATCAAAACGGAGATCAGCTCTAATTGGAGGTTACCAAGGAGGCATCTCACCACCTAAGCTTTTCAGTATTGTATAATAGATTCGGATTTAATATCATGATCTGAGTAAAAATAGGATTCAAAGTTGATCACCAAACAGCCAAGAAAATTGTGACATATCACGCCCCTCTTCCCAGTTTTAAAATCAAGCATTTGTCTTTTAAAACATCTTTAGTATGTATTTATTTAGAAGCAAGCATCAACAGCAATAGTATTATTACGACAGAACTGTTCGCAACAGTTATCCCCGTGCTTTGATCTATAATTGATCTCCAGACACTCCTTATGGGTGCGATTGGGCAATCTGAAAACAACTTTAGGAAAATTTGTATGCTATCGGTCAGAGGGAGTCAAATGTTTCGTAAGCTTAGACCACATACTTAGCTTGTTCTTAGCCCGACGATAATCGTTGATGTTCTCGATCTCCTCCGGACAGGTGACAACCCAGTTGCAGGGCCTTGGCCACTTCGTGCAGGTAAAATCGCAGACACACTGCTGACTTATGTTCTTGCCCACGCAAGAAGGACTCGTGTTGACGACCACTTTGCAGACACTATTGGGACATGTGCACTGGGAGCTCAGCTCGAAGGCAATGTAAAGAAGCAGCAGAATCAGCAGAATCTTAGCAGCCATGTCGGACACTTCTCAGATGAAGTCTGATGGGAATCCGGGCCTTTTATAGTCTTCCCTGTCTCAAAAGTGGGTTATTTTTAATCTTTAGTTTAACTGTTTTTTCAACAGTTGTGTACATAAACGCGAGATATGGGAGTTGGGCAGACTATAAAAGCCGGCCGATCTGACTAGATCGTCCGAGTGCTCTGCAAGCGACATGTCGGCCATACGGATTCTGTTGATATCTCATCTCCTCGCCGGGCTTTTGGTCTCAAGTCCGGCTTGCGATTCTGTTGAATATTGCGTGCCCTTTATGGGCGAGAATTGCTGCATCAAATCAGACTACACAGAGCCAGATCTGCCACCCATAGATAACGATTGTTGTGGACCTCATTGTAGATATACAGCCTTGAATGGTGGAACAGAATCCAATAGTGACGTAATAAGAGGGCGCTGTCTCCTGGACCCCCACTGCAAGGGCAACATTAGGTTCACTTATGTGATGATGTCCGACCTTGCTCTGCAACAAGCTAATGCCGTAAGGGCTTCTAATGGTGAAGCACGTGAGTATCTTACATTTTAGAGGTAACTGTATCTAGTATTTATCCGAATATTTATTTACTCAGGTCTCTTATCATTCCCTTGGACCGAAGCCACTTGTGTGGCTCAGAACACCAAATGTGGCATTAATTGCTGCTGCCGTGAGACCTGTCCAACAAAGTTTTGTGTAATTCAAAATGGAACTACATGTCCATAAATAAAATATTATTCCGTGACATTTAATTATTCATTTAAAGTTGTATTTTATAACTACAGAGGGGTGTATTTTATAAGTAAAGTTTATTTATAATGTGATCGCTAATATCAGTAGCTGATATACTAATATTGAGAATTGGTAAATCTCAATCTTCAATTCGCAATTTAATTATAAACTTTCTCACTGGTTTAATTTTATTAGCATATTTCAGTTTTTAATTTTATTCAATCTATGGCGTTTCCCAGTTGTGGGAGATCGCTCAGCAGATCAAACAGAAGGACTTGGCACCCATTCTGGTCATAAGTGAGACTCAACAGGCATCCCGAGCAACATAACTTGTTGTTGCCTTGTCTTAAACCGTTGCCAAAATTGAAAGGAAAATTATTTTACCCCAGTCCATTCTGATCGACTCGCGGCCATATTGCTTTCTTCCAAAAAGAACATCACCTTGATCGCCGCGTAAATTTTCAAAAGTGGATATTAAATGTTTACTAAATAATACTAGCAAAAATAAAAAAGAAACACTCGCGTATTCGCAGCCGGTAGGATTCGAACCTACGCTCCCAGAGGGAATCTGATTTCTAGTCAGACGCCTTAACCGCTCGGCCACGACTGCTTACGATTCTGCAGCCTAATATACAAATATTAAAAACAAAATCACTTTCTTTTTATAATACCTCTTAAATGGTCAAGCCAACAACAAAATATATCAAGATATTACGGAATTTATAGATAGGATTTCCTCTTCAATACGGTTTTCTAATACCCTTTAAAACATATTAAGAATAACCTTAAATTTATATGTTGCTATTAAAAAAATAAGCAGATTGTTTTTATAAATATTATAAATTATTTTTCCTAATTTTATATAATAAATAAAAAATACAAAACCAAAAATCCAAAAAATTACAATATTACTAAAAATCAATAACTACAGTACATACATAATATGTATATTTTGTCTTCGTAGGCTCATTGGGATCAAAAATATTACATTTTTTAAATTTTTGTATCGCAACAAATAAAAAGTAGTTGGGATGTCCATAATTTTTTATTAATATTTCGTTCATTTCTACACTATATCCAACTAATTAATTTTTTAATGAATATATATAGTATATACAAATTAAATTAGAGTAATCATCTGACCGACTAGTCCCACTCCCATTACCCCTAATTATAGATCTTAGAAAGTAACTTGGATGAACTTAAAAAAGACAAATATAATAAAAAGGAACCTATCCTGTTCGCAGCCGGTAGGATTCGAACCTACGCTCCCAGAGGGAATCTGATTTCTAGTCAGACGCCTTAACCGCTCGGCCACGACTGCTTATGGCCTAGGTATATTAAATTAAAAAAAAACTTTTGGCTTTCTAAAGACTTTAGCGGTCAAGCCAACAACAAAAGATAACAAAAGATATTGACAGTGATTAAAGAATATATAGATTACGCTTTAAATCAATTAATTTTTTTAAGTGGTTTAGGCGGTTTTTACTGCTCTTTAAATATATTTAGAAGGCTATTAAATTGTAGTTGTTTTAGGAAAAAATAAAAACTTTATCTTAAACTATTATTATCCTATCTGTTGGGTGTTGTATTTACAAGTTGTAAGTTTATTATCACTTTAACTCAGTTTTTCTATTTTAAATACGAATTTGTAACATGAGATTGGAAATAACATTTAATTTACTTTGTGAAATAAAAACAAAAAATGTACAATCCCAGTTTGAATAGACTAGCCAAATCATAAAAGAAAAGATTAAAAAAAAAAGAGATTATGTAATTAAAAACTAAAAAGAATATTTAAAAAAAGAACTCGATAATTTTCGCAGTCGGTAGGATTCGAACCTACGCTCCCAGAGGGAATCTGATTTCTAGTCAGACGCCTTAACCGCTCGGCCACGACTGCTTATAACGGACTTTGTGCCAAATCCCGTGTTGTGCTTCGTGTAAAAGATACGTAAAATGAAAACGATAGCTCGAATTTTATGTTATCGAATACTTAGAGCGAAAGAAAAAATACTGAAACCTGAAAGTACTGTAAATTTGGCGAAGAACCCAGAAAATAATTAATCAAATAAATTTTTAGTCAACTGGTATTTATTTATTCGTTTAAATATACACTTAAAATACATTTACAAATACATTTATAAATATATTTCCGTACTTTTACTATATATCTGTAAACAAATCGCGTATTCGTCGTGACTATCAAATTGGTAAACATCAGAAAAAGTACAAAAAATCGTAGCCATCGTTGGGCAAATTTCTGTTGGTTTCTTTATGATTTCCTTGAAATGCATCGTAGTACAAAATGAATCATTAAAATCATATACAAACTTACAAAACGAATTCTACAATAAGGCATTCTTTCAGTTTGCTTTTATAATATGGTATAGTGCGGCAGGGGACTTACAATTTATAATAACTTCGTATATTGTGTGCGGTGTCTTGTGTACATTATTTCACTTATAAAGAAATTTACATAACTTTAAAGGGGGTTAGATCACAAATTAAGATGCATATAAATAGGAATTTGCTTAGACATAAGTACATGGATACATGTTATTCGCGTAACTAACTAAATGACAAGTATAACTGGATACATTGTATGTTTGGCTCATCAAGACGTTTAGAAAAAAGCATAAAAACCATTGTCGAAAACACTACATACATATATCTTTGTTTTAAATGCACTTTGCAAAAGTATACATCAATTTTTGTTGGATTCCTGCATTCGTGACTGATAATTTTTACTTGCTTCACATCAATATTATATGTTTTAATCTATATGTATGGTGTAGTTCGGGCTCCATTCCTACATTCCATCGAGGACACACATTCCAATTTCGACACAAAAGCATTTACTAGTCCTGTGATTTTGGGGTTATTTTCCGAACAAAACAAAGGCTTACGAAGCCACCTTGCCCACATCGGTGTGCATCATGACAAGAGATCCAACCATGGCCACCAGAGTGCGGTCCAGCCAAGTCACCGGGTTAGGATACAAGAAACCGCCCTCGAAGAAGCCCAGATGACCACCATGGGCAACCTCCACATAGGCCGTATTTTGACGAGTAGCTGAAAAAAAAAATTTAATTACTAAATGTTATAAAATTAGTAAAATTAAAAAAAAAAAATATGAAACTCATTATTCGCAGTCGGTAGGATTCGAACCTACGCTCCCAGAGGGAATCTGATTTCTAGTCAGACGCCTTAACCGCTCGGCCACGACTGCTTCTTGATCTGCTTGGTCAAAATGGCAACTAGTGCCGATTGGAAGGCAAGCAAAGCCAACACTGGCATTCAGTCGCTTTACAACACTATTAAACTCATTTTTAAAATTCAAGCGCAAAAAAAATACATCTATTGAAGTTATTTTAACAAACAAGGGGGGTTAATTTTTAAGAAGTATTAATTTCGTCAAGTTAAATTGATTGCAAAATAAGAATATATAAAAATACATGCGTTAAATTATGTTCAAATATACAAAAATGCATAAAATTCCCGTTTCTCCTTTACTCACTTGCAAATTCCTTGATGGGCAGTAGCAAATCCTCATGAATCAGGGGATCATCCTTGGCATTAATAAAGATCATGGGCTTCTTAATGGTATCAAAATAGAACAACGACGAGCTCCACTTGTACAGCTCCTGAGTTGAGGAGAAGTTATAGACACGCCTTGTGTAAGCCTCATCCAATTCCGGTAGTGTGGCAGCGGCGATAATCTCGCGCTCGTTTAGATTGTGTCGGGTCTTCACTTCGTCCGACAGCAGAACGTGACGATGTCTTAGGATAATGCTCTTTACGTTCTCGGTCATGATGTACAGGTAGAAGCGTCGGAAGTTCTGCCAGTTAAGCAGCCACTTGGTGCCCCTAAAAAAGGTTTATAATCAAATTATCCCATAAATAAAACCTTTTCCTTTGACACTCACTCGACGGCATTGTAGCCTTGGCATATGGATATCCCTCCGATGACGCTGTTGGGCTTTGTCTTCTGGTCCTCTCCCATGTATTTGGTCACCAAATTACCGCCCAGACTGAAACCAACCGCCACAATACGACTTTGACGGTACTTCTGATGCAAGTGCTCCACCATGGCAGCAAAATCCTCGGTGTGGCCATAGGTGAAAATCCGTGTCGAGGTCACCTGGACACTTCGCAGGGCTCCAATGTGATTTAGCACCGCACAACGGTATCCATTGCATTGGGCCAAATGGACAAAGGTGCGAATATACACCGATTCGGAGCTGTTGGCAATGCCCGGACAAATGGCCACTGTGATGTCATCTGGCAGGAGCATACGAAATGTTTAATAATTTTAATGGATTCCGGATATCTGATGGCACTTACCTTCTTGTTCGTTGATGGGCTGGTACAAGTCGTAGGTTAAGGTGGAGCCATCAAGCAGCGACAGGTAGACGCGCTCGCCCAGAGGCCAAGGACACCTCACACGGCCCACAATGCTGTGCAAAACGGTCTGAACATGACCGCTGAAGCCCCAAAGACGTGGTGGAATGTAACTGCAAGTATTTTAATTAAATAAATAGTATTAGAGGATATTATTATGCTATAAATGCTATACAATTAACCAAACAACATACAAACAAAACTTTGACCTGCAACTCTTATCACCCCTGGCATTACTAAAGGCTTTTAAGAAATTAAATATTTCATAACATGTCTTAATTTATGTTATCAACAAATAAATTATCAGTCATCAATATAAAGTTTATTTTATAAACAAACGCGATGGTTACCCTATACCCGAGAGCGTCACAACTTCACGCTTGGGCACTTTGCTCACACAAGCATCGGTGGTTCAGTGGTAGAATGCTCGCCTGCCACGCGGGCGGCCCGGGTTCGATTCCCGGCCGATGCAACCCTGTTTTTTTATTTTTGTTTTAAATATTTTTCGTAATGTTTATTTGTCCTTGACATTGCAATTTGAATTATGGCAGATAATAAATGCATACAATTGCTTCCAGTTCGTTAGCAGGCAATTTGCCAAATTTCAGCAAATATAGTTCGTACAAATTGAAATTTGATTTGCGTTCAAGTTATTTTTTCAAAAGCCAAAGAGAATATAAGTAAAATACACACATAAAGCAATTCGGAGAACCGCATTAGAACCAATTGAACCTAATTGAGCAGGCGAACAACACCGGTATTAGATGGAGAAAGTGGGGTACACTGAGAAAAAATCAGGAAATAAAAGTGAGGCCTTTTATTATTATTAAAAGTACTCTTTTTTCAAAGACTTTGATTATAATAAAAATAAAATGAATTCATTAAATTGAGTTTTTGTAAATTTTTAAAAATAAAAAACCTAAGAAGCTTATTTAAAAAACTACAGGACCTTCGAAAAATGAATAAACTTTTTTGATATAAGATTCGTACTAATTCAATCTTTTTGTTGTCAAATATTCTCAATTGTATCTAAATTTAGCTAAATTAGTTTCTTTCTGTGTCTAGAAATCATGTCAGGCGTGCAAAAACGTGCCAAAAATTTGTGTATTTATTATGTGTGCCCAGTAACAGTGGCCATTCAATTAGAATCAATCAGAAATGAAATCGTGGAAGCCCGGCAGCTTGGGAACTTACACAAGTGCTAGCTTGAGCGTGCACCTGATACATTTTTAATCATTCCCCACAAAACATGAATTCCCGAACATCAATCAATATGCCATAAATATTTAAGAGCTAAAAATTTAAATTAATGCGTAAATAATGAAAGTGCTGACATACATATTAAACTTTAGCTTTCTGCGTTGTAAAAGGTAAATTTTCTCTCCCCTAAAAAAAACATCTGGCATTTATTTTCAAGCCCTTTCCAGAAAAATTTCACAATTTAGCGACAGCAATAAACTTGTCAAGACTGCGAAAAAATAAGCAAATGAGTCATCGTTGCAGTTTCAATGTCACACCCCTTTTGGCAGAGTGATAGCTCAAACAGTTTAGAAACTGCCTTACATTACACTTTCGCGTTCTGGTCGTTACTTGATCTTTATATAACGTTATATCATTGTTGCAATAAAATCTGTCACCACAAAGTTGAAGGCTTGATTATATTTATACCTCTAGGTTTAGACCCTAGAACGCAGCTTTTTAGTAATTAAAATTTTAACACAAAAGTTTAGAAAGAATAAATACCCATTCAAGCTTTCTACCTGAGCACATCTCATCTTTTAACCGGTTTTATATTTTTTCCGAGAAGAAAGAGCAGGTGAGAGGGGTGTCTCAACCAGCAAAATGTGTGACGCTTACGCAATCTTTGTTGTTAAACAAAAGCGGCAGCCGACTGACTGGGCAAAGCGCCAAAACAGAAGAGAAAAAACATTCACAGGTGGCGTGTATGCCGGCATTTGAATGCGAAATGCCAAAAAGAAACCGGGCAAACATTTTGCCGGCACTTTTCATTATCAACCCCAACATTTAAACATATACATAACTTATGTATGTACATATATCTTGGGGGAACTCCCACGCTATAATTGGGGTGACTGTCAAGTTTTGTGGCCCAAACTTGGTTGCTAGGCGTTAGTAGCTCTCTTTATATTCCTAGGCTACTGCGTAATTATGGGGCGAACTTTGCTCTGACAGTTTTTATTGTTCCTTCTTATCGCCAGTCCAGCCAGACCAACAGACACACAGAAAAAGCACATAAATTGAAAAATAAACCCAAAGAAAAAGATTAAACGGAATTCCATTTACTTTTGCGGTTGTCCAGCAAAAAAAAAAAAAAAAAGAAATGCCGAAAGCATTCACAGATTTTCGCCAATAAAAAAACAAACGAAAATTTTCCAGGCGTGTGGCTACAGCCAAGGGAAAAGTTTGATATAGAAATAAATTCAAGAAATAACTGGAGAGTTCCAAATTTATAAAGCTAACAAATATTAACAACTCAGATTAAAAAATTATTAATACTTAATTAATGTTTGATAACCTGATAACCCTTATAATGCAATTAATTTAAAGCAATTTTCTGAGTCCGATAACCTATGTTAACTCAAATACTCTTCAAATATTTTAAACCAATGATCACAGAGGTTTCCGTCTTGTGAGTCAAGAGTTTTATGACTTATTCGATAACGAAAACCTCAGTCGGAGACGGATACTATGTATGGTTATGTGTTTGTTCCTGAAGGTATTGGAAAGCTGATAACAAAAAATAAAACTTATAAAATTGCAATTAATCAATTTGAGCTGCACTTTTATTTTATTGTCCTGATAATCTTAACTGATAGAGTAAAAAGTTTGATGAATTTGTGAATTATTTAGACCTCAGCGGACATCAATTCTATTGACTAATTGCTAATGATTCACTCGGGCAGCTGATGACTCTGGTCGAAACAATACTATTTTTTTCCATATGCATGTTAAATTGGCCATTTGTGGTAATTCGAGTTAATTGCAGATTTATTTATCAACAACAATGGGATGCAAGCCGACTGGATAATTATGTTTGCCGGGCGTAACTAAGATTTTGGCGCGGCTGTGATGCTATGGCTCTATTGCCAGCTCAAGTGGGATGATGGCGTGTGTGGGTATACTACAGTGGAGGTCAGGAGAATAGTTCTAAAGAAGAAACTGAGTATTCACAAGTCAATTTTTACTTTTACCTAATTTTGCATTGATGATTGATTGATGTCATTAAATTTTAGCATTTACCATAAATAATTTATGACTTTAAAGAGTAGTATCTATAAATCTGCCCGCAATTGTTATCTCACTCTAATGGATTACAAGGTTTGTGGCAATTTACCAGAACATGCTATTATTGTGGCCACACCTGTGGATGGATATTTATGTTATGATTGTCTGTCTGACCCAAAAAGCTAAACGGAAAAGGACGACGCGGCAAGGCTATGGAAAATTACCGAAATTAAGTTGAGCTTAGATTATCTAAATCCTGAATAATTAACTAATGCATTTAAATAGATTAATCTTGTTAGTTTTTATTTTTCACTTTTTCAAGATTTTTGCGAATATGCGTATGCGCCATTACTTCGACCGACCACACCTGTGGGCGGATATTTATGCTACGATTTTGGGGCGTGGGTTGGGGTGCGTCGTATAAGGAAGTCATCCGATTTACTTACGGCTCTCGCAGTACTGGTGCAATTTTATAGAGACAGTCGAGGAATTGTGCGTCCAGGCACCAGACACTCGGCTTCAGCGGCTGGCTGTGCACGTTGAGTATCCGGAAAAGGATGCAGACAATAACGGCGACCAGCGTCAGGAAGGCGGTGGACATTTCGCCGATTTTCTGCCCAGGATCCAAGGAAGTCGGCAGCTGGCCTGCCTTATCATCAATCAGTCGCCACTTATCCTTTACTTTCTCCGCCCCGTTTGCTGTTTTTTCTGGGTTTGTTCGTTTTTAAGTCTGCCTTCTATGGATTCGTTCGTATTCTATCGTGTGGTAAATTATATGTGAACACTTCACGGAAACCGAATTTTGTTTAAAATTGTGCGACAGAACTAGCTTGCGCCAGCTGAGTTTTTTCTTTTCTTTTTCAATTTGGATTCCGATTGGACCGTGTTACAGAACCGGAAAAATACCCTAAAAACATGGCATCGACAGCTGGTCACACTAAAAGTGCTGAAGTATTTTTTATTCATTATTCTCTTTTCGTTGAAAGCTTTCCATAATTTGATTTTCCTAGTAAAAAGAACAGATAACCAGTTAATATGAACGTTTTAAAATGACGGAAAATTATAAGAATATAATCCTTTGACTTTGGAAAAATGTAAGTCTGTAAAAGCAGTGTGACCGTAGCTAAGGGTCATTTTATTGGAATTTCTTTTAAGCGGTTAATTTGAATATTGAATTTTATTATAAAAAATATATATTTTTCATTTTTAATTTTAGATTTTAGCCTTAATTCAATAAAGGATATTTTTTAAAGTGTTTATTAACTCCTTATTTTTTCTTGAAGAATATAAATAGTTTGAAAATAACACAAATTCGAAGCAAATTAAAAGTGGTAACAAAAATATTAAGAAACCTTAAGAGTAAAATCCTTTTTTAAACCAAAACCCAACGAAAATGAGAAATTTTAGCCCTGTAGATAATCCATCAAGAAGGGCTTATCATCCGCAGCATATGGCGTCAATGGAACATCATAGGGTAGTGGGAAAGCGGGTACACCATCGCGATTATTTCCCAAGGGAAATGTGTCCTCGCCAGTCTGTTAAAAAATACATCAAATCTAATTAAATATTACAATTAAAAGTAAACCGAACTCACCACAAATCTGGGCAGAAAGAGGACACCAGCTTCATAGTTGGCGATCCTGAGGCAGGGCTGAATATTGGAGTTTTTGTTGAAGCAGCCCCAAGCAGCTTTAGAGAGATTCGCGGAGGTCAACACGAACCAATAGACGGATTGATCCTCTAGATTATAGCGTGTATAGCTTTTAATGTGTGGCATGGCCCTAGAACGATGACGATCACTGGATTTCCATTGCTGCAGATGCTCTTTAAGCCACGGCTGCTTGTCATTGGTATTCTTTCCATAGGGCAGGCATCCGCCGCCCAGCATTCCATCATGACTGCCCGAGACATTCCCATAACTGGGATAAATCATCTTAAAGGCCGGCATCTGGCGCAATTTACCCAACGGTGTGGAATCCTTCTTAAGACTATTGATAAAGTCCTGCTGAATCCAGGCCTGAACATTCGCACCCAGACTGCCGATGCTAGAACTCTGGCAGACCACAGGTATGCGATCATTGATCGGGGCCGCATGTTTAGCCAGCAGCGCTCCTAGGCGCGCATGGCCCCACGGATGACCGCGCACGGTACTCTCGCGATGGCCTCCAGGCACAGAACCCAAGAAGAAAACGTTGATTGCGCTGAAATCGCTCTTCCGGATTCGCGCTATCCAAGGCTGCAGCTGGGTAATCTTGTACTCCACCAGATATAGCATCAAGTCCTGCTTGAATCCCGTTTCGCTTTCACCTGCTCCGGTATCAGCATCTTCTGGCAGTGCCGGCAGCTTTGGACTCATCCACACACCCTGGGTGCGATTGTGCCAGTCGTCCTCGTACAGATTCGCCGTGGAGATGACCACACGCAAGGAGCCATCACTGTAGGCAAGCAGCATCATTTTGGTGTGCGAGGTGGCAAAGGGCGTGGGCATTTTTACCCCGATAGCCGTGACCTGCGGTTTGAATTTGCCGATGCTGAGAAGTTCGGGAGATTCATCGCCATAGAGGACCAATAGGGGTTTGTCGCTGCAAAGGAAATGTTATTTTCAACCAAAAGTGCGAGAAGGAGACGTTGTATTTACTCACAGTATCCCCGCAAAATAATAGTGTCCCAGTAGCCAGCCAATGTCCACCATAAAGTTGATTTGAACTGTGCTCTCGATCTCGCCCAGACTTTCATCAAGGATTTCCTGGAGTGTCACACTTAGCGGCTCCGAGTGTGTGGGCTTTGAGTCCGTAATCGCTGTCAGGAACATGTTGTAGGGAGCAGCCCGCTCCAGTTTCTTGGCCATTCCACCCTTTTCCACCACCACGGGAATGTAATCTCGGATGTTTCGCTCATTTAGCTTTTGTTTTTTGGCCAAATTGGAGGTGTCTCTGGGGGCAGACGAGGAACTGGCAGCCTGGGAAGTTGAGGAACCCGTGGGATTTGTGCTCGAAGATCCAGAGCTGGACGGTCCCCGGCTAGTTGGAGCAGCAGCTGGTGGATTTGCACCAGAAACATTCGCCTGCTTCTCCGCTTTGGCACCTTCTTTCGGAAAGAGTTTCTCGAGCAACTTCAATTGCGTTTCAATCAGGTCACTCGAGTACTTGGCAGGTATGTCATAGTCTCCCGATGCATTTCCCTTTCGATAAATAGCATCCACTACAGGAAACAAGGAATAAAATTAAGTTTTTTTGGTTTGTTTTAAGTTTTTGCTTGCTCACAGTGCTCATGGGAAAACTCGCCGAAATGGATTGGGTTCTTCCTGTAACATTTCTCGCCATACGGGCACTCCTTCATGATGTATATATATTGTAATAGGTTGATTTCAAATAGCCTGAATTGAATAAACAAATTAAATTAACAAAACAATTTCGCAAATGGCAAAAACAATGCGCGCTTAGTAGTGCGACCGTAGATTTCTAAGATAAAAAAAGGTTTTACACTTGTTTGGTACCTGGGCACACTTAAATCGACATCGCGATATAAATATTTATTAAAAAAATATATCGATATATGGTAACCACTAAACATGTATTTAAAAAATAAATTATGAAAATACAAAATAAAAATAAAATGTTGAATAAAAAATATAGGAAAAAATACATAAATGCATAGAAAATTTAAGGGAAGATTGTAGAATTAAATTAAATTAAAAATATTAATTAAATAATTATACGGTATGTTTAAGACAAGTCGGTTGTGGTTCCGCTTGTTTTAATAAATCTGTATAATATATATAAATAAAAAATAAAAAAATAAATAAATACAATTCGAAATATCGATATTTGGGCAAACAAAAAATCACTATACGAATACATCATTCGTTGAAAAAAATATCGATATATTGATATTTTTATATATATTTTTCATCCCTAGTATGTGCATTTCGTGATAAACATTTTTGAAAAAAACAGAATTTATGGACATTTGCGGTGCCCGAACACAGCCAAAATGACAAAATAAACCCTCAGGGAGTGCTCACCTCCACGCGTAAGTAGTTCGCAACGAGTTTTCACCGATTTTTCCCTGAAGAAAAGACACTTTTTGAGTGCAATTACGTTTGGTGAAAAGAGGAGAAAAAAAATGTTTCCTTGTATTTGTGCTACGCTGCTGCTGCTTCTTCTTCGCTGCGACCGCCACACAATTGTTGTTGTTTTTGTTGTGGCGGTGGGGCAAAAGTGATGTTGTTGTTCTCTGCAGGGACGATCACAGTTTTATTCTCAGCCTCAGATTTATGCTGCAATATATGTTCATATACATATGTATATGTATGTGTGTGTTTGTGCTGGTGGCCTATGTGTATTGTGTATGTATAAGTGTGTGCGCGCCATTAATTGAACAAAAAAAAAAAAGGAAAAAGTGGCATTGCTTATAAATACACACAATAAAATTATACATTTTATTATGTTTTGAAAATACTTCAAATGCGCACACGCACACTCATGCACAGCAGCAAATCTTCCAATTTCCACTTGAGCCTCTGCCGCTGCCAACGTCGCTGCCAGTAGCACAGGTGCGGAGGCGCGGGTATTGGTTTCAAGTGCAGAACCAAACAAATATACAAATGGGAAATGAAAACAAATAACAATCAAAATACGGTGCACATTTCGGTGAATAATCCAGTTGGAGGAGAACTTTGCTCTCTTTTTCTCACCTTTATGACTCAGCGTCTCGCCTACGCGCATCGTTTGATAATTGGAGCTTCTCTCTCTCTTCACTCCGTATCTGACTTTCTCGCTCTCAGCCCCCTTTCAAACGGTAAATAATAAACAGCACGCCCGGCTGGGCAAATCTTATCAGAAATTTCACCGCCCGCTCTGAGATGCAAAATTTCCAATTGGGCGAAAAAGGTGGCGAAACGGAAATAGTTTGATTTGCTTTTTTTTTTTCTTGTTAAAGATGCTTCAGTTTTAATTTTAAATAATATAATGTTTAAAAAATAAGTAAAAAAGTTAATCACTAAATAATAAATAGATATTCTATTCACTTTGAATTTCCACCTTTTTTTTGTATTACTTTTCTAATAAAATATTAATAAAAATTCCCACTTTTCACTTTCATGTCGCAATTTGTCGAAATATTTATATTTATTTTAAGTTGTTTAACTATTTACTTAGACTTTTTGTTGAGTTCTTGCTGCTCACGTGTGTGTATATTAGTGTGCTTATCTACGCTACGCTGTTTTTGCTGCGCTTCTATTTTATTATTATTTTTTGTTATCAGCAGCAGAGGCAGTGGCAGCGGCAGAGGGAAAATCAGAAGGAGCCGTGTGCAAGCAATTGAAATGGCATTTTCAGTGGCAGAAAGGGGCGTCGCAGCAGCACCAGAGTTGTTAAGATTTTAGCTTTGAAACAAATATGTTTTTATATTTTAGCATACATTTTTAAAATAATAATAGTATGTTTTTCCAGGCATAGTGAACAGAGTTCTTAATTTATTAATTTTGCTAGATTTGACGGGAAAACAGCCACTGTGACAGCCCCCTGCAGTTAGTTGCAGCAGCAAATATTTTCCTTTGTCGAAGGTAACTGAAGCGAAGCGCGACACAAGACGAGAAGATTTGCTTGCAATGTGTGTGCACTCAATTCCACTTGGCGAACACCGCTCGGACATGTGGGTGGGTTTTTGATTTTTCTAGTGGTTCCGATCTGGGTTCTGTTTGGTTTGGTTTTATTCCCTTTTTGTGCGGTTTGTTTCTGTGTTTTGATACAGTGAACACAGGCGAAATGCGAAAAAGATTTAGATTTTGAATATTAAATTAAATTGTTATTTTAATTTATTGGATACCTTAAAAATATATACACATATTCTATTTGCAATCCTATCGCTTACAGATTGATTACAAGCTTGAAATCACCCTAGAATCTTTTTGATAGCAACTAAAATCTTTTTTTAAAGCTTAATCATTTTGAAATTTTCAAGCTAATCTGATTGGTGACTTAACTACGCTATCTTCTGTGGGGTTTACCAGTCTGATTTCAGTCGCGGTGTAAATTCCCGAGGCAAGATCATAAATCATTTTGTAAAAACGCCGCAAGAAGTTCCCAATAAAAGTAATGGCTAGTCTGAAGTTACGCCCCCGATCCATAGGTTTCTCTCGGTTCTGACACCCACACATCAGAGGCTCCACTCACAAAGGCAGTAGGTTTTGTGCTTAATGTCTTAACAGCTATTCTAATTTATGTTGCATATTGTTTAGTTAAAAAATATACCTTTAACTTCAAGAGAACCCCTCAACTTACATTTTCCGCCCAGGGAATTGATTGGCAATTCAAATTTGCCAGCCCGAAAATTAAGTGCGCAAAGTCAATATTTCAATTTAGGCATAAACCAAGAAAAAAACTGCATTTCATATGGGCACTTTGCATATGACGGTGGTGGCTTTGGCTCCAAGTAACTGGCTGTTTTGGTGGCTTTGGTTGGCTCAGCCTACGCACCGCCGAAAAAGTTGCAAATGCAAACGCAAATTTAACGGCGGCCGCCTCTTGAAATGAGCTTCAAATGGTTTGTCTAACAAACTGCTGCGTTTTGCTGGCTTGCCAAATAATTATGTTATTAATTGGATTTATGCGCAGTTTGTGCAACATGCAAATTTTCATGTCCGTAACTCGAAAAAATAATAAAAAGCAAAATCAAAAGTGATCAAGTCATTATAACTCCCCCCCGGTTACCTCTTTACCTTCACCCGTCGTAAAATATAATTTGTGTTACGAAAATATAGTTATAAAAGAAGTAAACGTTTTTTTTTTTATATGAATAGCGTTAAACGTGGTTAATTATATTTTTTAATAAAGAATAATGTACTGCAATTATAATTGGGATGGTTTTATATGGTATATAAAAATATTTATAGTTTACTAATTTAGTCAAAGATTTTGAATTCGTTAACGTATTTACGTTTTATTATATGCAATAATAAATTACAAAAATATTCTAGCTAAGGGTCTAGACTTAATTAAACAGGTCCAATAAATAACACTTTTATTTGAATTTTTTCACAATATTTTCCTACTCCCTACAACTCCGAAACGGACTGTACAAATCTCCTAACCGCTTATCGCCGTCAACTAATTTTAGATCTATCGAAAGCGTGATTTACGCTTTTCAGTTTTCAGTATTCCGCATTTTTTTTTCCCCCTCAGTCAGTGCCAGTGGGCGGCCCCTTCTTGTTATTTTTTGATATCCATATAAATATTTTTGTTCCCCATCCGCTGTTTCCCCTCAAAGTCCTCATGTTCTTGATCTTCTTGTCGCGATAATCCGTCCGCGCAATGGTAATAAAACGACAACAAATAACGAAACCGTAACGAAGAAAAAAAAAAATTGTCAACACGAATTTGAACTTATTTTTAGACCCTGGCGCAATAGGATTTTCTCTTTTATTGTTATAATACCGACAACAACTTTATTAAGAAGTGCTTGGAAACAGATTCTTATCAGCGGTTGGCTTTTGGCCTTAAAAAATCCCAAACTCTAAGGCTTTTTAATCACAGATCAAAAGGAGTCGCTGTTAGTGGGTATCGAAGAGAAAGATACTCTTTAATTTATGGAAATTTAGAGAAAATAACTCCCTAAAAACCCTATTTAATTTAATCTAAATATTTATGTCTGTTTTTCGACTCAATTAATATAGTGAGAAAATAATTTTCTCTCTAGTTTTCAACTAATTGACACGTGCCAGTGTAAACCCTTTCTTAAAATATTAATCCATTGGCTTCCCGGCTCGTTAAAGTGCCACATTCAGTGCGCGAAATTGAAGCAAATGGCAGCTAAAGGAGACAAACTGCACCAAAAACTTATGAAAACGCAACTTTAAACTGTAATAAAGTGGGAAATTACAGCGCATAAATCTCTGTCGCTGAACTGTCAGTGAGCCCGGCGACTGGGAATTGCAGGGGACTTTGTGGGGCTCCGATCGGAACGGGGTGGAGCGAAGAAGTCAACAGGCAACAGGCAGGCGGCAGTGGAGCCAACACCCACGCAAGACGAGCTCGTCTTGAATGAAATTAGCCCGTAACTAGAGTTTACAGTTTAGCAGCTACTGGCTATCGTCGTCGTCCGATCGCGCTTGAATACCAAGTATTCTGGGTCTTAGCCACACACATTGAGCCTGGCCAAGACTGCTGTTTGGTTATGCGACTCTTGTCCATGATCGGCGCTTCATTGCCCATATAATGCTAATAATTATTGCATTTAAAATCTAATAAATTTTTGCATTGACAACGCGGAGTTCGATGGAGAGTCCGTGTGGTGGGGTGGATTGGGTTCGGATTTTTAGATGGGCATAAAAAGAAAACAATTCCCAGCCGCTCCTATTTTAATGGTGCAGATACATATCTATCACAAGGGATTGGAAAAATCCCCGTGGAAGTCACCAACACTTTGATACTTCTTGGTAAAATTGTTTATGAGATACTGAAGATATAATAAATTTATTAGCTTGTTTTTATTAAAATAAAGACTTACGTTTATACAAAAAGGAGATAAAGAAAAGAAAAATACCACTAAAATGGCAATTCCTGGGATTGATTAAGGGCCTGAAGTCCTTGATAATTTCAATAAATACTAAAAACCATACAGGAACAACTTTATCTTTTGATAAAAATATCTTTAAGAAGTCTAAACCATGTTTAACTCGTCTCTTAAACTTCAGAAAGGTTAAAAAATATCATTTTGTATTTCCCCAGACTTCTTTAATTATTTATCTAGTTTGCCAAGTGTTCCATCATATCCTGTTCAATGATTTTACAGATAATCAATTGGATATTATTGATCTCCGCCTCTTTAATCGTTCTCTCTTATGTACTTCTTATAGCTTCTTCTGGCGCTTAGTCTCTAGTGACAGCAGAGCGCTTTCCAGCTTTTGACCATAATTGTTGGGCTTGTCATTGTTTTGTTGTTGCATTGCCAACCTTAAAGTGCAGCCCGGGTATTCTGTTCGGCGCCTGTGTGTGTGAGTGCGTGTTAAATACATGTAATTAGCCATGTTTGTGCCATTTAATCCACTCGATTGGTGGAGTTCTCGCTCTCCCTGCTAACTCCACTGCATTTTTTTTTTTCGCTTACTCGAGCGGCGACGCTTTTCTAAGAATTCTTTTACGTTTTGTTTTGGCGCACGCATTAGGCGCCACACAGCAGCAGCACGTTTAACCCGCAGGACATGGGCAGCAAGGGTTAAGCGGACGGGACGAAGGCTATGACGGTGGCGGGTAAAGGGACTTGGGATGGGGCACAGTGGCAATCTCGGGGAGCTGTGGCGCATACTCCACATATTTATGGCTATTTAAGCGAACCGAACGAATCGTGGATGCCGATGACGATGACGAACTTGCTGTTGCAGGCTTTCCTGCACGTTGCCGGCTACAGATGAGGTCAAAAAAATAGTGATTTAAAATTATTAATAAATAAATAAATTGAAAATAGGTAAGATTAGGTACTTCTTCAACTAAACATACTGAAGTCAAAGGTATATTTTAATTAGGAATTTTTTTAAATTTGGTATATATTTTTTTAAATCTTTAAGAAACTAATCAAGGATGTCGCTTAAAAAGGGTCTTCCCTATGACAAAAATCATCTAGCAAATTATGAAGCCCCAAATTAAATTTCAAAACTAAAACTTTATTGAAAAACCTTTACTATTTTAATGAAAACTGCCTGGTGCTCCCAATACTTTGGCACTGCTTCTGCTGCTGTGGTCCAGCAGTACCTGGCATTGATTGGCAGTTGAACACGCAACAATTGTTGCATGTACAGGCGTCGGCAATGACGGTGAGACGACAACAAAACCACAACAATACTGGGACACATAACAAAGTCGAGGACTGCGGCTTCTGGCAGTTTACTTTGTCACATGTTTAACCATTACTTTGTAAGCAGCTTTAATTGGCTTGCTCTCGAGTTCTCGTCAAAATTTGTCAAGTTCTATTGGGGAAGTTTGGTTTTTATGTACTTATTTAGTTGAGTTTTTAAAGTAAATATAGTTTAAAATGTAGAATTCAAAGGCATGGGGGAAAGTCTAAAGTCTTTCTCTCTCTTAGTGCTTCTTCTTAATTATTTGTAAAAGCTTTTAATCAATACTTTCCGCACAAAAGTTAAAAGTATGCCTCCGACCACCCACCACTTGCTCCCATTTCCAGCTCTTGGTTGGCAATGCGGTGGTGTCTCCGTGTTGACAGCTCAATTACTCACATGACAAAGCCTGCGTGCCCCTGTGCAATTATCGCGGCAATTATTTGCAATTACAATTGAGTTAATTTACTCAAAGGAAGGATTTTTCCTGTGGCAGCGCATATTTTCCTTTGACGTTTGCACTTTGGCACGTGCAAGGGTAAAATAAAAATTTCTAGGGCTCCGTATGTGTGTTTATGCAATTTGCGCTTATACTTTTTTATTGTTTCAGCCGGGTCTACATAATTATAGCATATATGCAGAAGGTTTTCTCTTAGTTTTTTGTTAGTTTTTAGTTTTTGCTTGTGTTTTCAAGGGGCGCGCGAGCTACATGACTATTTTCGACGATTTTTACGACGACTGTGTAATGTTACCCATGTTGGCAATAAATTCGCGTTTAGTAGTGTTAAACACGCAATAAAAACATAGTGGGTGGAGCGATTGTACATAAACATGGACGCATTTTAAACATATTTACAGTTGAGGTTAAAATATTAGGGATGAACCTAATACGTACTAGTTATTGAACTGAGAAGAAAGTGTTTCGAGTTTTTAATAATAATTATAAATTAAATAATGAATTATAAGTTCACCTAAACTAAGAATACTTTTTATATTATTTTACCGTATATCTCAGAATGAATCTTCCATCTTTCTTTATAGAAATAATTGCAACATTTTTAACTATGACTGTGCTTTATTCGTATGTTTCCTGGTCGATTTCGCAAAAACTGCACTTACAATTTCCAGCACGCCCCATCAGCTGTTTTACTGCTTCCGCCCCTTTCTTGAAATGCTTGGCATTTACGCAGGGAAATTCGATTTGTTTTCGGCTCCCTTGCATTCCGAATTCGATTCCTCCTCACTAGTCCCACGCACGAAAAATATCGTTGACGCTGCCTCTCCTCCTTAAAGTCTAACCTCGGCCGCGCCGCCCTCCTTCTAATTTCCCTCGTTCACTTGTTGTGGTTGCCGTGGTGGGGTGTTTACATTTTGATTGAGATTGTGGGTTGACGCCACCACTACCACTATAAATTAGGTAAACTTAAAAAAATAATTAAAACTTTCTTAAAGAATGCAATATTTTAATCTTGGAAAATTCTGAAATTATTAAAAATTATTTTAAAAGAATTTAAATGCTTTAAAAGGTGGATGCTAAATGAGTATGAAATTGTTTAATCTTATCACTCATTACTCACCATTTATGCCAACTAAAACACGTTGAGAATTATAAAGAAAAGAAGTACTTACAGGAATGACACCTGCGGCTGTCTACGGTTCTTGTGTGTTTTATCATTATAGTCTTCTTTAGGGTCAGCTAAAAAGGGAAGCTATTAAGATATTTTTGCAAATTTTATATAGAATTCTTAACCATTTAGTTTTTCTTTCTCTGTGGCTGCAGCACACAAACACGTTTGCGTTCACGTGCAGGCGCCCCTAACTGCAGATAGGGCATTTGATTTGTTTAAAACAAACTTTTGCTGCCTGCCTGCCTTGCCTAGTGGTGGTGTGCACTTGGCTGCCTGCACAATGCACTCAATCACAAAAAAAAAAGCAAGAATACGTCACTCAACAGTCGCACGGAATCAGGGCTGCGGTAGAGAACTGAAATCTTTAAATTTATGAAATACAAAACCATAAGTTGATCTCTAGGAATCATTCCTTAAGGCACCTATAATTAAGGAAAATGTGACTTAATCAATAATATTTAAAACTTAATAATACAAGTTGTTAAATAATGTTAATGTTTAATTATGCCTAATAGTTAATGGTTAAAAAGGAACTGCAGTGCCACTCGCTGCTATCCCTGGCAAACCCACTCAGATACACACACACTGGCACTCATACTACACAGCGAATGCAGTTGGGCCTCCGTTCAGTTCGTCAGTCAGCCAGTTCGTCACTCACTCATTCAGCCAGGCATTCAGTCAGTCATCGCTCGGTGGATTCAGTTGGCCGTTCAATTCGTTCGGCATTCATTGTCGATCGCTCGCGTCGTGCAGTTGGTTTCGCGCTCGCTCTCCATCGCGACCCTTTCTCGTTTTCTCTGGGGATTTTGCGTAATTTCCCGCAAAAATACTGCCGAGCAGCCTCAATAAATTAAATTATTATTATTGAAGTGAACATCGCGAAATGAAAAGATAACAATTGAATTAAAAATCGGAAATGTAACTGCAGGAGCAGCGAAAAATAAAGGGAATCGATCGATCGACGATCGCCGTCGTGGAGGGTCGCATTTGCATACGAATAATATTTTGATGCTGATTTTGATCGCGTGTGTGTGTGTGTGTGTGTGTAATAAAAATAAATAAAATAATATCTGCAATCTCAACATGTGTACGTTTGTTTTGCCTTAGTGTTCCCTAGCCCTTTTCCCCTGCTCTCGATTTTTCAGTTTTCCCTCAAATTGAAACTTTTGCTTCGTTCTTTATCTTTTAGCTGTTGTGTGTGTGTGCATTGTTTGTTTATTTTTAAACATGGGTCCAAGTCGTCCCGACTATTTCTCTTTCATTTTCTGGTACTCTTTCGTTTTGGGTTCTTTTTATCCCCCTTTTTTTTTTTGCTCGCTTTCAATGGCAGCGGAAGTGCCAGTGGCAGTGCTTCTGTGTGTACATGCAACATTTTCCCAAGTACCTACCTTTATTTTTACCTGGCTCCCATGATTTACGCGTTATTGTCACTGCCGCATTTATGATTGATTATCGATTGGAATTATATGATACGCATGCGCGAATGCGTGCCTGCCATAAAAGTCCCTTAAAAAGACCTCAGTCTCGGTCCTCTCGGTTCTTCTCCACTTGAGTTATGATCGCTGGATGGGCTGATCGTCAGTGCACTGAACACAAATTATTAACTAAAGTAGTTAAAGTAGATCGTGATTAAGGTCTTTTAGATACTTATAAAAACGTTTTAAAACATTATCGTTTAAAGTTACTAAATGTTCCTAAGATTAATAAGTCTAAGTAAAATGTAAATTTAAATAGAAATGTAGAGATTTCCACAAGCACTATATTATACTTGATACTTTACCTTTATGGTAAAAAATAATGATGATCTATTTTTTCAAGTGCACTTTTCTTGGGATAAAAAACAAACAGAGAATGCGCTAGTTTTGGGTGGGGCAAGAAGGCAAAAATTGTACAGGGACTTCGAGGAGGTAGATACGTGATTCTGAGCGCGGGTAATACGTAATTGCGAATTACGATTATTGATCTTTAATTGATTGGGGGAATGTCCCCCATGCGACGTGTAGAAACCAACTGACAATGGATCATAAAATCATAAATGCATCGTAAATAAGTGAAATTATATTGAAATCGTAAATGCTAAACTCTTTTGTTGTCAGACTATTTAAAGTTTTATTTGGATAATATAATAATAGTTTTTTATTAAACAAATTTTTTAGACATTTATTATACATTTTCTTATGGTTTTTATTGGTACTTTTTCCAAATTAACAATTATAATTAATAACAATCCCATTACAATATACTTCAAATTAGTTTTTAAAGAATTCTGAATATATAAAAAGAGAAACCACAATTGAATTCCACAAGAGAGACCACAATTGCCACCTTTAAAAACACACAACATTGGTCAGCTGGACAAATATTCCACTCCTTCCAAGATACTCTCTATCTAACGTAACCCTCGCGATAAGTCTGCTCGGACACCCAGCCAAGTGTCACTTGCTTATCTCGAACTCTACAAATAACAAGAAATTCGGTTATTCTACTCACTTCCTTGTGTACAAATATTTACTTTAAGGATTAAGCATATGAAAGGATTATTTTAAAGATTAAAATGCTAGGTTTTCTATTTAAATAAAATATAAAAATATATTCTCAAACCATAAACACTTGATACAACCGTCTCACTATGGAAATTTAAATTTTTATTTAGAGTATTTTTTCGGGTTTACACCAAAGGCTATGCACATTTAGCGCCTCAGGCTTTGGGTGACTTTGAGCAATTAAAAAAGTGGGTTTTCCAGCCTCCTTCTATCAGCATCAAACAACAAATTGTCAGGCTAGAAAAACAAAAAAAAAAAAAAGAATTACAAAACAAAACTCGGGCAACGCCCCAAAGTATTAGGCCTGAGTTGATCGAAATTAATTCACGCAACGGCTAATTTGGCCAGAAAAATGCGCCACTTGGTCTGTCTGTCCATCGAACTGGTGGAGAGGTGTTTTCTTGTTGTCCCAGAGCGCTGCTGCACTTGTTGATTTATAGTCGGCATTTAATTGCTTTTGAAATTGGATTTACCTGCCTGCCAGCCTGCCTGCCTGCCTGCTGCCCCACCGAAAGTGGTGCGAAAAGGGGTGGTCAGTCAGTCGGTGGTGCTGGTGGTTCGCCTTGTGTGGTTTTCTTACGATTTTAGTGCTCCAGCCTGCACAAATTAATGGCTACTACAAATTTTCATTCAATTAGACTTTGTCACTTTTTAAATTTAATTACAAAAATATTTTTTCACACCTTGCGCGCAGAAATATGAGATTGCAAACGTGCGCCTCGTTGCTCAAAACCACACAGGGGCGATGCTGTGGAGAAGTTCTTCAGAAAAGCTGTTAACATTGAAATGTCATAATTCAAATTGAATTGTAGTCTTTACCGTTAGACCCAGTGTGACGTGTGTGTGTGTGTATCAAGGGTGGAAAAGCCCAGGGAGCTGTGGAAAAGGGGGCTGAGAGACAGACCCACATCCACATTTGCGGTGCGCTGACAAGTTGTAAACCATTTGGTTATCATTTGCGCTAATTATGAGCTGCAGCTCTCGTCACTCGTTTCCAAACAGTGAAGCTGCACTTGGGTTGAACACAGAAAATATTAAATAAATGGACACAATATAGACTTCCATAAAATTAGAACAGAGCTTCCTAACACTTCTGGATTTCATTAAATGCAAATATTGTACCTATGTATATAATAAGCTTACACAAATAATAAAAAGGGTTATTTATTTTAGATTATTTGCAATCCCACAAATGGGTTTTCTGTACATTCCATACAATTATTATTGGATCAGCTTTTTTAAATTGCTTTTAGAAAATTAAAATGCATTGAAATTGGCTAAATATTTTTAAATTCTATTAAAATGTATAACTAAAATATCAATTTATTTGTATTTCTTGATTGTTAAACATAATTTAACTTTAATTTCGTTATTAAAAAATAGTTTAAACGTTTTCTCATTAAAAGTTGATACCTAATCATATCACCATCACTTCCTCACAATTTTCTTGTGTAAATCTAACAGTTTGAATTCATAATAATTGAAAATAAAGAAAATTGTTATAGAAAATGTACATAGTTTTATAAGAATTCTTGTTATTTGTCAGGTAAATCATCGCTTCTTTTGAATCGTAAATAGTTTTCACTTCGAAGAATTCGCAAACCTCCCCAAAAAAGTCCCCCCAACAATAGAGTCTCAACAAATGACGTCAGCAGCGATAGGCGATCATCAACAATAACAATATTGAGAAGATAAAAATAATTTTCCAACGAAATCGAATTTTGATTAATCAGCCCAACAATTCAACTAAATGAAATAATAATAATAATAATAATTCTCATTGAGAAAATGTTGCAGGCAATTTGTATGCAAATGGCCGCTGACATTGAAAGTGGGAGGAGTTCGTTCATGACAAGAACCTCCCAGCGGCTTCATTCACAAGTCAAAAAATAAAATGATGCATTTGTAGTACCTCCTCTTTAGACTGTTTTATCTCTCCCTAGTCTAAACACTCGAAGAAAAGTTGTAATAAATTAAAAAGTTAGCTTTATATAAGTGACTTGACTTAATTAAGACTTTTCCGAGGCAATTTCCCTCAGTGCCTTGGCGATTTAGCATGCGTAGCATTGTGGGCGTTGCTGAAGCCAATCTAAGCTCAATCCGTTTGTGTTTATTTATTATTTATATGTGCTTTTTACTTACTCATTTTACAGACTATCCGCCCGCTGATAGTTATACCGGTTATCGGGTAACTCCACCCCAAATCAACGGCAGCAACAGCAACAACATTAACAACAACAATAGCAGCAGCCATCACATCAACATCAACAATAACAACAACAACAACAACATCTGCAGCAGCAGCAGTAGCAGCAACAACAGTTTAACAGCAATCAACAGCGGCAACAGAATGGACACCGACGATGTGGAATCAAATACCAGCAGCGCCATGTCCACACTGGGCTCACTCTTCTCCTTCACATCGCCGGCGGTAAAGAAGCTGCTGGGCTGGAAGCAGGGCGACGAGGAGGAGAAATGGGCAGAGAAGGCTGTCGACAGTCTAGTAAAGAAGCTGAAGAAGCGCAAGGGAGCCATCGAGGAGCTAGAGCGGGCGCTGTCATGTCCCGGACAGCCCTCGAAGTGTGTTACCATTCCGCGCTCTCTAGACGGAAGATTACAGGTGGGTTTATCACATGGGAAATTGTTAAGGATTTACTTTACTCCTGTATTTTCTTTATATCTTCACTAAGGTCTCTCATCGCAAAGGTTTACCGCATGTCATCTACTGCCGCGTTTGGCGCTGGCCTGACCTGCAGTCACATCACGAACTGAAACCCCTGGAGCTCTGCCAGTATCCGTTTAGCGCCAAGCAGAAGGAGGTCTGCATCAATCCGTATCACTACAAGCGTGTGGAAAGTCCGGTTCTACCGCCAGTTCTTGTGCCACGGCACTCGGAATTTGCACCCGGACACTCGATGCTGCAGTTTCCCCACGTCCCGGAGCCGAGTATGCCGCACAATGTCAGCTACTCGAACAGTGGCTTCAACTCGCACAGCTTAAGCACCAGCAACACATCGGTGGGCAGTCCCAGTTCCGTGAACTCCAATCCCAATTCACCGTTTGACAGTTTGGCGGGAACGCCGCCACCTGCCTACAGTCCGTCAGAGGACGGCAATTCGAACAATCCGAATGATGGGGGACAGTTACTGGATGCTCCCATGGGTGATGTGGCCCAGGTTAGCTATGCAGAGCCCGCCTTTTGGGCCTCGATTGCTTACTACGAGCTAAACTGCCGGGTGGGCGAGGTATTCCACTGCAACAACAACTCGGTGATTGTGGATGGCTTTACGAATCCGTCGAATAACTCGGATCGCTGCTGCCTCGGCCAGTTGAGCAATGTGAACAGGAACAGCACCATCGAGAATACACGCCGGCATATAGGTGAGTGAAATTGTTGATGATTTGTAATTTTAATGGTCTTAAATTAGAATATGAAAAGTAAAGTAAGGTCTTATCGCAGATAAACGAGAGTAGATCAAGTTTTATTTACGATAAAGTTTTAAAAACTGTTACCTTTTCAAATATAACCAAATGCTTAATTAAATACTTTTTATTTCATTCTTCCCCACAGGCAAAGGGGTTCATCTCTATTATGTCACTGGCGAAGTCTATGCCGAATGCCTCTCGGACTCTGCTATTTTCGTTCAGTCCCGAAACTGCAACTACCATCACGGATTCCACCCAAGCACCGTATGCAAGATACCGCCGGGCTGCTCACTGAAGATCTTCAACAACCAGGAATTTGCTCAGCTGCTGTCGCAGTCGGTGAACAGTGGATTCGAGGCCGTCTATGAGCTAACCAAGATGTGCACGATCCGGATGTCGTTTGTGAAGGGCTGGGGGGCGGAATATCATCGCCAGGATGTGACATCGACGCCCTGCTGGATCGAGATCCATCTTCATGGGCCGCTCCAGTGGCTTGACAAAGTGCTCACGCAAATGGGCTCACCGCATAATGCAATTAGTTCGGTATCCTAAGCTTAAGATAAGGAGAGGTCCCCAAAACAACAATACAAAAACCAGTAGCTAAATGAGTATGTGTGAAAGCCAAGTGTGTAAAAGACGTAGAAAACACAGGACAAAAGAGCAAAGGAAGCAAAGCCTAGGTTTAGTTACGACGACGAAGAAGAGTTCTGCAGATTTAAATACATAGATGTACGCAAGCAAGCTGCTACTACAAACACCACCCGCCCTTTGCCCATATTTTATAGTTTATATATCGTATGATTTTCTATGCGAATGTCATTCCTAATGCTAAAATAAAGTTATGAAACTGAAACAAACAACAACCGCAAGCTAAGAAACCAACTACAAAATGGTATAACTATTTACAAATGATCTACACGCTATAATAATAATAATAATAATGATCTATATGCCCATTGGCAAAGTGTTGTTGTTCCAAGAAGTCTATTTCAAGTGCTAACTATGTGTCATGGCAAAACTGCTTTAAATATACAACAAAAAACTAAAAAAAAAAAAATACACATTTAATTAATCCTACCTACTTTAAATACCTAAGCAACCAGAACTTTAAAATGCAATACGTTTCTTAAAATGATTATTATGTTTTTCTCATTTTCTCCCCGTTTGCCTTTGATCAACGAATTCAATGTTCAAAAAGTTGATTTAAATTTATGTTTTAACTAATTTTAAGTTGAAAAAATAAAATTACAAAAAAGAGACAATGTAAAAGTGGAAAATGTATCGTTTAATTAAATAATTTTCCCGAAACCATGATCTTTTGTTAAGTTAAGTAGGACCAGGAAAAAAAACCAAGCTCCTTTTTTACATATATATAAAAATACATGTATAATTTTTTTTTTTAATCATCGTACACTATAATTTTCATAGTCTTATAATTTCTCTTTAATTTTCTGTTTAAAGTTAAACAATACGTGTGCCGAAACATCAATAGTTGATAAACAAAAAAAGAAACCACAACAAAGGAAAATTTTTTCAATAAAACGTTTTTGACTTATGAGTTTTCTTTATTTTTTCAAACATATAATAAATTAATGTAAATTTAGCTGTAAATTAGAGGCTTTGGCAAGAGACACGGCCTTCACTAATGTAATAATTGTGCCTATTCAATGTTTTACGTGCGCCTTTAGTGCTTTTGTATGATCAACGACAAGGGTTAAAGACCTTCAACATATAAAAATACTCAATTTAGCGAAAGAAAATGATGAAACTATAATGTTTGCCTTAAAGTTTACAAAGTTTGAGCCACAGTCCCACACACAATATGCTATATATTGCCTTAAACAACACGCCTTGCATGCCATTTAATGTTTAACGTAATCTTGTAATGATACAAAATATATAAATTACGAATATAAATAAAGAAATAACTTCAGAGGGAATGGTTTTCTTATATTGGGTCAATTTGAAATGTATATCAAGAGGAAAACTTTGATATAAATGTAATATAAATCGAAAAATGAAATATGCCAAACATTTAATTTAACTTTTTTAGTAGAGTTTTCTCAGAAAACTTTTCTGATGTGTTAATCAATAACGAAAAAGTTCTTAATCCAAATTGTATTACCTTTTCTTTTTTATTTCACTTGTATTTTGCGATCTATTCTAAATCTTTCGAAATATTCACAAATTTTTGAATTATTTAGTTATTCCATACATAAATTTTCAATATTTATCAAGTTCGTTTTACTTAATAATTAAATTTTTTATTTCTCAAAAACCTGTAAAATGTTTGCTTGTTTCTTTAGGATTCCTTAAAATATTTAATATTATATTTTGTATTTACACAATTTTAAACTGATAACAGTCCTATCGATACGCGCATCGATAGTATAAGACGAGTTGGCATCTCCATTTATCGGCATACCGAAAACAAGTTGGCAGCCATATGTTGTTTTTTTCCTCATCAACATGAGCGCTGTGAACGATCCCCTGGAATTATTGTCGAATAAGGGCAACCGTACGCCCACTTTCCTCGGCCCACTATGGAATCCGGTGACCTGCGGTCTTGCCGGAGTGGGCGTGGCCATTTTCGTCAACTGGGGCTTCCGTAGACCCGTGCTTTCCGGTGAGTTTTCCCTGCGTTCCAATGTGACGTAACATTGTTTTTGTCCAAACTAACTAATGGATAATGGATATTAACTGAATTATCTCCGTTTTGCAGGCATCCAGAAGCACATTGCCTTTGGCGCCATCGGAGTCGGTGCCGGAACCTATTTCGACCAGAAGAGGAACGAGTACCTGGCCAAAAGAGATGCCGTCCTCAGGCACTACATAGAGCTGCATCCCGACGATTTTCCCGTGACGGGTGAGTAGCAGGGCCCGTGGGGTGCTCCTCTAAACGTTCTTTTTAATCCCCTTTTTGATTTCCAGAACGCAAGAAGTACGGCGATGTCCTGGAGAGCTGGGTGCCAGTTCGTTAAATGGCTTATAAATTTGTTGTAAAAGCGACCGATGGAAGTAGTTAATAAAACAGCTTTAATTGTACTATAATTTGGATATCTCAAGCTGATTCGAGCTATGCGGGGACTTCGAAATGCAAAAACGGTATTTGTTTGGTATCTTTTGTTTTGAGCAATTCGAAATTTTCAGATTTAGGGCTTGAAAGAATCAAACTACGTTTTTAAGTTCTAAATTGAGTAAAAATTTAAAATAAACAATCAAGGAGAATAGCAGACGTTTACTTTCAGAAGTCTCTTCTTGAATGTTTATAATTATTCTTAAAAATTAGTAAGTTGAAGAAGGACGCGTAAGGACTGCGTATCGCTGCATCCCCATATCTTTTTACAAATTGTAAACTATTAAGTATGTTATCTGTTTTTTGTAAGTTATACGATAAAAACATATTCTCGGAGAATCTAAAAACGGTTTTAAATATTTAAAAAACAACAAAATTATTTTTTTTTTTAAATATATTTTTAAGAAATATTTTTTTACACGTTTCGTATTTTAAACTTTGACATGTTTTTACATGTCTGAGAAAATATAGTTCCGGTTTTCACCACAGCAACTGAGCCATAAAGTTTCCTATAAATTTTATTTTTAAAATTGGCCAAATTGTAAATATTTCTAGTTATTTCTAGTTATATTTTTGTTTGATTTAATATAAAATATTAGGAAAAAGTTTCTCACTTGCTATTAACACCATATATTTCTATCGTTTTTAAACTATCAATGTTGTTTTCCGATAAATATTTGAGCTTTTTGACGTTTTTCAAATGACTTCAAAAGCGCGCAAAGGTGAATTTCTCATATTTGCGTCGTCCAATCAGATGTTTACCTCCAACATGGCGAAAGGCGACGTCGCCAGAGAAAATCCAGAAGCTTATTCGGTAGGATGTGGCTGCGCAAAAAACTGTTTAATTAAAAACTAACAGCCCAACACAGGAAGCTGAACAAAACGCGCTAAAAAAAATCATTAAAAGTGACTAAAAAACTAAACAAGTGAATAATATAACATAAAATATATATAACAAAAAATTCGCAACTAATATTTTTCGTGCATTTTAAAGCCGTGTTTTTTTGCGTTCGTTTAAGTGTGTGTGTATCGTCGTTTTACCGTTACAATTTACGAAAACTGAAAATAAAGTGAAACTAGTGATAATACAAATAAATGCCAATAATAATTAATGGTTAAGCATAGCAAGCAAATTAGTGTTCATTAATTGCAGAAAAAAAAAACAAAAAAAGTTGCTTGCTCCGCTTCTCAAGCTCTTTCGTTGAGCAGAAAACAACAACCGAAAAACAGCAAAGACCCCAAGAGCCGTCGGCTTTTTCCAACTGGGAATTTTCTTATCAGCATCTACAGCAGCAGTAGCAGAAGCAACGATTATGGCAAAGGTAAGGCTGAAGCTCTTAATTTTATTAGAAAATTATTTATTTATGAACAGATGCTCTCTCTTTTCTCTCCTCCTATTTTTCCCACGACTTTGCTTTGGCAAATGTTTGTCAATTTGGTTTTTATTTTATTGCTTGTGTGTGCTTGTGCTGCGGGTGGGTTGATTTTCACTTGTTTGTATAAATTATGCATGGTTTTTGTGGATTTCGCATTGATTTTCTTCCCTCGAAGAAGGAATCGATTCCCCACGACATTTTATGATGTGTAAAATTGAACGGGAATTGTACGGAACGAAACACAAAAATGTTGTGCAGCCATAAAAATACGGTTATACGGTAAAAAGGTACACTCGAAGTTAAAGAAAAAGAAGTAACGTGGAAGAGATTTGGGTTAGGCAGCCGTTGAGGGCATAAAACGGGAATAAGAACCAAGAGGAAATTGCAAAATAACAATAAATGCTAAATATACACATGATTATTTTTATTATATTTATTTTTTATATATGTACATATATTAAAAGCTTCATTATGCCAGCAACAGATAAGGATTTGTTTTTATGACTGCGTATTAGGTAATGTTTTTGCCTTAATTAAGAGCTTAAAATCACAATTTTAAAAATATAAATCTTAAAATACTAGTAAAAAAGTTTTTGTGATTGTAGATTTTTCGCACACAAAAATCTATATTTGTTTACTTAAATACTTAATTAATTTAAATTATTTTTAAAATACGTCTAAAGAATATTTCAAACCCCAAAAACTTGACTTAACAGCAGCTTAATGCTCAAAAATAGCTCGCTTTTTCCTTTAAACGCCTTCAAATCCTTTCCATCAGGCTAATGAGTGAATTTCTCAAGTACTTTTCTCCCGTCTCCGCCTGCAAATAAAAGGAAAACCCGCTTATTGACCAATCTGCACGCTATTACGATGTACGGCCGTAAAAAGCCAAGGAGGCCAGTCCCCCGCAATCCCAATCAACCGATTGAAGGTCCGGAAAAAGCCGAAGTAGAAGCCAAGAGCCATTTTTCACTGGCCAAGCGAAAAGTCTTAGTGGGAGAAATGAGCTCCATTTTTCGTAAAGTTACTTTTAGCTAGCGGCAGTTCGTCGATATAGATGTACGTACGTACATATGTGGTGCAGCTCCAGCAAATTTGGTAATACATTTTTTATGGCCCACCACGGGTGCTTCTACGATTGTGCCTTTGAGCTGAGTGGCTGGAAAACCCCACCTTAACAGTCGCGTGTCTGTTCGAAAGAAGTGTGTCGGTATCTCTCGTGACAGGTTTGTTTTGCTCTTGATAAATTACCTTGCCACTTGTCGCTCAGTGTGAAATTATTTTCCTCTATCTTAAGGGGGGGGTAAGGTTAATTCGGTGCAAAAATGGCCACTTTTCAAAAAATTATTGTGGCGGAACGGCTAAAGTTAGCTTAATGAATTAAATACCATATAATAACACAACATTTGAATAATTTTTGAAATTTTTTGTATTGAAAAATATTTCGAAGTAGAGAAGTTATAGGGAATCTCCCGAGTCGCCTCCAAAAAAAGTTGTTTTGCGGTGTACATCCTAACAGTCCACAGGATCATCCGATCTAAAAAAATTATACCTCATTCGTTAAAGGATAAGTGTCCCGAGGTAATCAGGAAGCGTTTTTTTTTTTTTAGTTTTTTTGTGATTTTTTAGGAAATTTGAAAGTCAAAAACCCGATTTTTGACTAAAAAAAAAACGTTATTTCTTAATTTAAAAATATATAAAAATTAAAATTTAAAAAAAGGCCGACGTGAA